>CM031627.1:18546508-18582345 GCA_018398815.1 Conus ventricosus
GTTTTTTGGGTGGGTAGCCTGTGATTAAATCGGTCCATTAAACCAAAAGTTGATTTTTTTTCTTGGTTGTCCTGCAAACCTGTGGGCATCAAATTATTGGTCTAAAGTTGTATCATCAGCAACTTTTCGCTGTTTTTTTCAAGTCAATGGAAATCATTGATGTAAAATAAAAAAAAACAGGGGGCCTAATACTGCCCCTTTTGGGGGACTTCAAATTTGTTGGGGAAAAAAATTAGATTTGATGTATTTAGGGACCAATTTGTTTGTGGTTGGACAGAAAAGAAAAAATCAGTTTCAGTTTTTTTGTATGATAGCTTATAAAAAAGTTATTTTCTGAGTAAAAGTTCATGATTATAAAGTCGAAGGCTTTTGCAAAAATCTCAAAGAGAATTCCCTGAAAAATTTTTGGTTTTGTTTTAAAAGCCCTCTATCTATTGTCCAGTTAGCATGTGTGGCATGAATGGTTTTTCTGAAACCCCGATTGATTTGGGGGATTAAATCGTATTTTCTGCATGGGAATGGAGAACTTATTGTGTGGAGTTTTTAATGGCTTAAAAGAACTGATAAAAACGAAATAGGTCTAACTTTGATGGATCAGTAGTTTTCCTGATTGTAATTGGTAGATTTTTGCCTTTTTTAAGGTATCTGGAAAGCATTGTTTATCTATACAAGGTTGTAAATATGTTAACGTTTCTGCATAACGGGGGCGGAGACTTTGAAATTTTTCCCTCTATACCCCTCAATTCCCGAGTGGCTGTTGTTTCAAAACCCTAAGTAACGAAAAAAAGAATGAATTCTAGATGGTGATATCTAATCTGATGGATATTTTTTTTCCCCCCCATTATTTTGCATTCTTTCTAGGTATTATCTTTTGGGTTTTATCATGAATTTTTTATTGCTATGTTGTAAAATGGTGATTTGTTTTTGGGGCCAGATAAAACATTCATAATATTTGGAGCAGAGGAAACTTTTTTTTGTTAATCCATGGGGGTTTCCTACGGATTGCTGTCTTTCTTTTCACTATTAAATTTGGAAAAATATTTCTTTTTTTTGCTCTAATGAGAGAAGTTACTTTTTTCTTTGTTTTTTATTTCTTTTCCCAGGGCCCGTTTAAAAGGGACTCTCTTTGGGAAATAGCGTACTGTATCCATTTTTTAGCCCAAAGGGGGTTTTTCCCATGTTGACCTTTTGGTTTGGGTGGGGGATGTTTGTTTATTTATAGAAGTGGATCCAATTTAGAGCCTGATTGGGTTCTGTATATTTTAAACACTATATTTAAGGTTTAATTTAAAAGGCCCGAGAACATTTGTCACGATCAAAAATTTTAAAAGTTTCTAAAGGTTTTATGGGTTTAACCCCTTTGGATTTTGATACCCTTTTTTGACCCAAAGGGAAAAAAATCGGGAATGATCACTGCTCCAAAAAGGTACATTGTCTCAAAAAAGGTTTCTGGATTTGAACTATAAAGGTCTTCAGTGTTTTTAAAATTCAGGACCCCTTTTAGGAGTGTTTATTGGAGTAAGACCCAAATGACTCAAAACCCTAGTTCCACTGTTTTTTTTTTTAGTGACTAATTAAATGCCCCAATATTGAGTCTTTCGATTGCATGTGCTTTTCCATCTTTTAAAATGAAACGGCAAAAAAAGTCGACAGTTCAGCTGGTTTCGTACAGAAAAAATATAAGTATGGCTTATTAAATTTTTGTGGATCTAAAACCAATTTTTTTTTTACATTAAACTGTTTAAAAAATGGTCTCGAATTTTTACTGACTATGACTGCTAGAAGTCGTAACCGTTTTTTTTTTGATTTTAGATTTTATCCTTTGATAAATTTTGGGTCTCTCTTTCCGTGGCGATGTCGATTTTCGTTTCTGTAAAATTGATTTGGGTTTTTTATTAAAACCCAAATCAAATTTTTCTTTTTCCCTGGTTCTTTTGATAGCAAAAAGTACTTAAGTAAAGTTCTAGACTTATAGCTCGCTTTGTTCTACAGGGCACCACACAAGTGTGGGAGCTAAATGTACGTATCTTGCTATCATGACTTATAGCAGTGACAGCAAAGCACTCATTTGCCTGGCAGAGTACTGCTAGAACTCGGATTCTCAACTTACTGAGTATAGCAAACAAGTTTTCTTTTAGAATCATCTCTTCCCACTGGCCAAAACATAGCAGGTGCAAGATACCGACTTGTAGCAGGTAGCGTCCGGGGTCTGCTAGTGTAAACTTGGTGTTGAGATATGTGCATCTGGCACTTGTCCGGTTGGTACTATCAATTAAAACACATCGGGCAGTAGGCAGCATTTCC
Organism: Conus ventricosus; assembly: GCA_018398815.1. Taxonomy (NCBI): domain Eukaryota; kingdom Metazoa; phylum Mollusca; class Gastropoda; order Neogastropoda; family Conidae; genus Conus; species Conus ventricosus. The sequence goes on from CM031627.1 coordinate 18,548,813, forward strand.
AGCGTGGGAATGGCTCCTAAATTTTGGTTACCACGACTAGGGACGATTTCCTGGACACAGCAGTTTTCTTCTCATTTTGCCATTTTCATTTGAAGAAGCAACACATTTTCTCAGTCGGATTTTCCAGCCTTGTTCTTCCCATTTTGCCATTTTCAATTGAAGAAGCAACACACTTTCCCAGTTGGATTTTCCAGCCATTTTTCATCGCATTTCTCTCAAAAGGAAATGATGTTTTATTTTTCTGTCACTGTCTCTGTCTCAGTTTCTCCTCTCTCTCTCCCTCTCCCTCCCCCTCCTCTCTCTCTCTCTCTCTCTCATCTCTCTCTCTCTCTCTCTCTCTCTCTCTCTCTCTCAATAATCTTATCTCTGTGCATGTGTGTGTGTTCGTCTGTAATACAAGCGAAATTACATAAGTTACGCGCGCGCGCGCGCGTGTGTGTGTGTGTGTGTGTGTGTGTGTGTGTGTGTGTGTGTGTGTGTGTGTGTGTGTGTGTGTGCAAGGTAAAGAACATGTAGCTCAGTCAGGAAAGACCATTCAGCAAAAGGAAATACGCTCTGTTGACTGCACCAAATGCAGGCTTGATTGTAAAAAAAATTGAAAATGATGATCGCCAGGCACTTTTTGACATTTTCTATACCTTGCCATTCTATGACAGACAAAAGCAGTTTGTATGCTCAAATACCACTGAACAAGAGAGCAAGACCATACTCGGCAAGGACAAGTGTCCATTACCAAGAAACGCATCGTAGCCAGATCCTATCACTTCACCATCAATGGCAGCAGGGTCAGGGTGTGCAAGAAGTTTTTTTCTTGCGACCCTGGATGTTGGAGAGGGCTATGTCAACCACGCCATGGCCAACAGCGACATGGGCACCTTTACAGGGGGTGATGGACGGGGAAAACACGCAGCTCACAACAGGACACAGACAGCTGCGGTGGAAGACGTATGAGAGCACATCCGATCCTTCCCCTGTGTTGAGAGTCACTACACAAGAAAGGACACCAAGAGACAGTACCTTGACCCTGCTCTCACCGTCACCAAGATGTACCATCTGTACAAGGAGAAATGCCAGGCTGAGGGAAACACTCCAGTGTCTTGTCGTAAATACAGAGATGTACACAATTCAGATTTCAACTTATCCTTCCACAAACCAAAGAAAGATCAGTGCCTAGTGTGTGTGAACTATGCGGCAAAACTCAAAGAAGGCGTAACAGAAGATGAGGAAAAGGAATACCAGAGGCACACCCAGATGAAACTAAGAGCAAGAGAGGAGAAGGCAAAAGACAAGGAGCTGGCCAAACAAGATTCGTCAATCCATGTTGTTACTCTTGACCTTCAGGCTGTTCTACCAACCCCATGCGGCCTTGTTAGTCAATTGTACCACAAGCGCAAGCTCTCTGTGTACAATTTCACGGTGTATTCTCTGGCAGATGGAAAGGCAACCTGCAATGTTTGGGATGAGACAAATGGAAAGAGGGGCTCAGTGGAAATTGCCTCTTGCCTTCTTCTCTACTTCCAGTCACTTCCAGTGACAGTGAAAGAGGTTGTGCTCTATTCAGACTGCTGTGGACAAAATCGCAATCAGTACTTAGCAGTAGCCATCCTGTACGCCCTCGAGCAAGTTCACAACATCACTTCAGTCACCCACAAGTACCTAGGGACCGGCCAATACGCAGATGGAATGTGATTCTATGCACTCAGCAATTGCATTCGCACAAAAAGCAAGCCCTGTTTACACTCCCAGTGGCTGGGACATTATTTTCTGCATGGCGAGGCGGCACAACCCCTACACTGTCGTCCCCATTCGGTTCAGTCAGATCCTTGACTTCAAGCACCTGGCATCACAGGTCATCCGCAACACCAAGGTGGACAGGCACAACAAGCGAGTGAGCTGGCTGAAGATGAAGGTGATCCACTTCAGCAAAGGCCAAGACACCATGTACTTCAAGTACGACTTTGATGACAGTGAATACCACCAGCTCTGTCTCTCAACACCCTCAGCAAGGAGGAGGCAGCCATCTCTGGGGCAGATCATCAAGCCTCGTCACCAGGGCAAGCTGCCCATTTCAGAGGCCAAGAAGCGAGACCTGCTTTCCCTGTGTCGCTCAGGTGTGATTCCAGAGGAACACCACCCCTTCTACAACAACCTGCCGACCTTGGCCAACCAGGTGGACCGTCTGGAGGAGCTGGATGTGAACGACTGTGACAGTGGGGAGGAGACAGACTAGAATTTGCTGCAAATCTGTTTGGGGAGGGTGGGATGGGGAGGGGGTTGTGTGTGTTAGCAGTCGTTACTGTTTAACTGCAGAGAACAATGATTATCACAAACATTGTGCTGTGCTAGAACTGACTTAGAGAACAATGATTATCACAAACAGTGTGCTGTGCTAGAACTCATTTAGAGAACAATGATTATCACAAACAGTGTGCTGTGCTAGAACTCATTTAGAGAACAATGATTATCACAAACAGTGTGTTGTGCTAGAACTCATTTAGAGAACAATGATTATCACAAACAGTTTGCTGTACTAGAACTCATTTAGAGAACAATGATTATCAAAACAGTGTATTGTGCTAGAACTGATTTAGATTATTCATGAAAGGAAAGCTTGAAACTGTACATATTCTGAATTGTGGAGATGGCATTTGTTGAGATCGGAGTGGTATGTGGATTTCACTGTTGGAATAACTATAATCTTGGATGGCTATGTCTCAACAAAATAGCAATTTTTTTCCTCCCCACACTTTCGTTTTGTTTTAGTTTCTACCTTTCGCTGGCTGCTTTGGGTGCTGTTGGATTCTTTTTTGAACCCTTGGTGGTGAGAACACCATAGAATTACGGAATGTGGTGTGTCTCTATTTGACGCCAAGAGCGCAGACACAATCAGCCGTGTCTCCCTGATGAGTCGATCACAGCGGACGAGAGGCCTAGGAGCAGGCAATAAATATAAATCTGCCTTCGAGAGGGATTGTGATGGTTCCCCCATGCAGCTAGTGAAGGGTTTTCATATTTAAAACATATATTTTCCCATTTTCTTCAACTTCAATTTTTTTTTAAATCTTTGCCAAGTCATTATTATAATGATGGAAGAATTGTTAACTGCACTTGTTTTCCCCCACTACTTAATTGTTCAACAAAATATTCTTCGTCAGCGGCGAAAAGAACAAAGAACAGTTGGTATGTACAGTTCTTATGTCTTTTTTAGTATTTGTACATCGTTTTATTTGCAATGTTGATTGATCAATGTTTCTCCTCATGGGAAAGGCACACTTACTTTGTTTTCCATGTCTTGCTGTCTATCAAGTTGAAGGAATATTTTTAACTAAAAAGACTTAAGTGCAAATGCATAGTTTTATCTCTAGAAACACACTCCATTTATCTCAGAAGGAAGCTTAATAAAACTTCTTAATTCGAGTTGAGGATTTTTGTCAGTATGTTGAAAGTGACCCATGCCATAAGAGAACCTGCTAGAGGTAAGTATTTTGGGATAAAGACTGATAGCTCCCAGGATTGGCCAGCAATATGGGGGAATAGTGCGTGCTAGAATTCAGCAATCCAAGTTGAGTACTTCTAGCAGCCACAGTGCAACTGCCCTGTACACTTACGGGGTGGGCTACATCTCAGTAACAGTTGTTCTAACTTCTAGCAGTACAAACATGGACAGAACAGTGGGTCAAAATGCTGCTGAAATTGCTTATTTCAATTGGTAACTTACACATTACATAAAAAATGAATGTAGGCATTGTTTTATCCTTTACATATTTACATCACCTTTACACCATATGTTTACGTTGAACATAGTGAATTTGTAAAGCATTCCGCTCATAAGAAACATAAATATAGCTGCTTAAACTTTCTCTTTGTGTTTTCTTCAAAAGTGCAAAATTCAAGTTACGAAGTTCTAGCAGTCAGCCCTCAATATACAATAATACCAGTTTCCATGTTTTGTTTAGGATCTCTACGAACAACATTATAACCTGGGATTGCAGTGTCGTTATTTGATATTATACTGGACAGATGTGACTCCGAAAATCCAAATATGTGAAAGTTTTTTCCCGAATTTGATATGACTGATGGTATTTCAGTCATTTTGTTAATCGCATGGTTGACATTGAGATGCCCAACTCTAAGTCCATCTCTTTTCAGCCAAGGGTTGTTGTCTTCTGTCATATCTATTACAGTCAATACTATAACAAACTTAACACACAATGATAATAACAGCAGACAAAGCTCTTACAGACTAACAAGTAAGGTTTGACTGAACGAATAAGAAAGAAAAAAAATTGTCATGGCAAACTGGATTACAACACAATTAATAGCAATGAAAAAAAAAAAGCTTCAATTGTAGATCAGTAAACAATGGCGAATCCACGAAAGGACGAAAGCAAAAAGCTGAAAATTCAAAGGCAAGTGTATATAAAATATTAGAATGATTTCAAAACTCCAGCAGAAATCTACCGTATTCCAATACGTTACCAGTCACAATCAATTTTCTCGGGTGAGATCACGACTATAAACACATGCAGAGCCGGCAATTTCAACACACACACACACACACACACACACACACACGCGCGCGCGCGCGCGCGCGCACGAGAGAGAGAGAGAGAGAGAGAGAGAGAGAGAGAGAGAGAGAGAGAGAGAGAGAGAGAGAGAGAGTCTTTTTATTCGTAAAGGCCATAGCCCCTGAGAAGGGGGTGTACACAGAACAACGTTACACGATACATTTCTAACAGATGATGTAAACAACTTTGAGCTAACATAGCGTTTCGCTGTTTAAAACCTCTGTACAAATAAACAGCAAACTGTTTCGCTATTTCATCATTTGCCGATGTCATTTACAAGATACATTTAATCAAGGATAATGTGTAAAGTATTTAGGGAGATATACTGTTGTCTTAGATCACTTGATTCTGGACATGAAAGAACAAAGTGAACACCATTTTCCTGTGATTCATGACACAAGTGGACAACAAATCATACGATCACTTACAACTCTATAACGTTGAGAATGTGAATAAATCTCTGAAATACCCAATCTCTATAACGTTGAGAATGTGAATAAATCTCTGAAATACCCAATCTAAACTATGTCACAGCACGTCTCAAATGTTTATTAATACCATTGACAAATGGGTGGGAATGCAATGCATAGGATTTACAGTCTGCAGATAGAAAACTAGGGCTGTCTTCAACATGCGAGTTCCACCTCTGCCACCTACAATCAGAGAGAGAGAGAGAGAGAGAGAGAGAGAGAGAGAGAGAGAGAGAGGAGAGAGAGAGAGAGAGAGAGAGAGAGAAGAGAGAGAGAGAGAAGAGAGAGAGAGAGAAGAGAGATTCCTCTACTGCTCCCGGTTCTCAGAAGCTCTTTGGGAGTTGCTGAGCGTGAGAGCCAGCCCATTCACAAAGGTTGTCCTTACATCTCTCTTTCTCTCTCTCTCTCTCTCTCTCTCTCCTCTCTCTCTCTCTACTCTCTCTCTCTCTCTCACACACACACACACACACACACACATGAGAGAGTGAGAGATGTAGATAGAAGAAAGATTGAGAATGAGAAGTAGAGATGAGAGTCTTTCTCTTCTTTTTCCGTTTACAGCGCTCTTTGGCTGTAATAAGCAAGAGGCCGAGTCCATTCACTGAACTAGTCGCCGCCATCTCTTTCTCTGTCTTTCTCTTTCTGCCTTCTGCACAGTTTCTTGATATCTCTTGCTGTAATGAACCCATCAGTTCTTTCTCTTTAGTCTCGCTGTCGAGTCCATGTCTCACAGGCTAAGCCAGAATAACTGATGAATGACCAGGGAGTGCAACCGCCTGATCTTGGAAGCAGTTGTGATTTTTCTTTTGTTCCAGAGGATTTTTTAATGGCTTTTGCTGCTGTCAAGATGATTCATGAGAGCACTTTGGGTTTTGGATCCCCTCTGAAACAACTCCCCTGAATGCTTGAAGTTCCAACTGTCTTAGTTTTCCCCCTTTGGTTGTTGGTTTTAGTTTTTTTGTTTTTTGGGGCGCTGATCTGGACACCAAATGCACAGAAAATTATGAAGGCCCTCGCAGGTTTGCCTAGACATCTCCCGCTACCCCCTAGAAATGTCTTCTTGACTATGAATCTGCGAGCTTTGTTTTCATCGCAGATGTGGGGAGCTTTTTTTTCTCGCTTGTCCTTATCTACAATTTCGCTTACAAATAATGCAGTTTACAACTTTGTGGTTGTCCTGTGGTTGTGTTTACATTTCCCTTTGTTGAGGTTTTAGTATGAAAAGCATCCAAACACTAAACATGATTTGCGTTTTGGGTTTCATTTGTGCCGGAAGTCAAGGTACTTTAAAAACTGGGTCTGAGAAAAGTGATCAAGTTTGACGTGTACTAAAATAAATCTAAATGGGCGCTTTGCTGTGATGGGACAGTTCAACCTAGTTGTGTCGGCGCGGGGGGAAACCCCTCTGAAAAATAAGGATTGATGAATTTACGGAGTAAGGAAGGAAGACTATAGGCTTACAGGGGGATTTTGGGGTTAAATCCCCCAAGCCCAATTAAAATCGTTTCTAACAAAACGTGACTTTAAAAATACAGGGAAAAGAGGGGCGGAAGGAAAGGATTTTTGGAACATGCGAACACGAACCCGTCCAATCCACAAACTAGCTGTTTTGTACACGAGGAAATTCACAAAGTCCTCGTCCGTCCTCGGAACAAACTTTATGAAAAAAAGCACACCAGAGAGAAGCACAAATTCCCGGGGGTCAAATAAAAATAGGACTGTGTCATCCCCCGGGGCATATGCAAATCGCCCCTACATGTTAGTTTCTCCCGTTCCCTGCATGCTTGTCAAAACCGGCCAATATTCGTGGTCGGTGCTGCATGGGCAATTTAAAAGAACATTTTTAGTGGCTGTGTTTTCGGAAAGGGAAACGTGACGGGGGTGCTGATGTAATGATTCCGAAAGACTGGGGGTTTAATCAAAGCTTTTAAGCGTCAAGGTCAAGGGGCTGCAAAAATGTTTCGTGCGGAAGTCCCAAAAAAACATTCTCGTCATCCCCTGGACGAAAGTAAAAGCGAAGAGAGCTTGGCGAAGAAAAACCCGACACCACTCTCCCCTCCAATAAATGGTGTACCTGCAACATTTTTGGAACAATGTGTGACAAACATGTAAAAAATGTTTTATCGAACACGAATCTCTATCTTTCTCCTGCCTCTCTCGTTTGCATTTGCATGGATAAAATCGCTAACACTGTTGAGAAAAGGAACTTTCTTTACTTATTTATTTATACATTATTTTATTCAATCATTCATAATTAATTAATCTATTATTAATCAGTTAATTATATATATCGGTTCATTTGTTTATTCGTTTACTCATTTATTAGGGAATTCAACAGAAACAATTTTACAAGGACTGGATGTACCGAAGTTTACATGAACACAAAAAACGGTCTGGTGCGGGCAATCCGAAAAGTGATTACTGAAGCGTTTGACGCTGTCATCTACAAAAGAATTTGAATGATACTGTAACAGCATGATAGGCTTTAAGAAAACATTAACAAATGGGTGCTAAGATTGGGAAAGACCAGCAGATGCAAAACTGATGTGATCGAAATGATTTTTGAAATGGCCAAAACGATTAGATTTCAGACTTTTAGTCTAAACTGAAAACATACGATTTCTCACACTCTGTATACCTAATACACGAGGGTAAATCTAATACGTAAAAAAATCATGGCTTGCTGCAACCGTGACATCAAGAGCATGGAATCGGGGTTCACTGGATGACGTGGATGCCTGGGAGTGCACTGCAGACTTTCCAGAATGGGAGAACCATCTGGAGATCAAAAGAAGAGTGCCATGAGACCAGATGTCCTACTCGACTCTTGCTCATCAGAACAACTGATTGTGATTGAACTTACTATGCCTTATGACAGCTGAATGGAGCAAGTTCGAATCTACAACACACACTGAGAGCATGCCAGTCTAGTTAGCAGTTTAAAGGAAGTTAGGTTTCGGATCCAAATTCCTCCCCATAGGAGTTTGGGCAACAGAGTCTGTAGGCTCACAGCCTATGATCCGTCAAACAAACCTGGGGATTCCAGGTAAGAAGAGAACCACAACTTTGAAGGAAAATGGCAGAGACAGCTGGAAATCTGCTCGAAGAGGAAAAAACAAACTTACAAATATGTGACAGAACTGTAATGAGCTTTTATTTTTATCTATCTGTCTATCAATTCGTCTATCTGTCTATCTGTCTATCTATCTGTCTATTTATCTGTCTATCTATCTATCTACCTATCTATCTATCTTCTGTATGTGCATGCGTGCGTACGTGCACGCACTGTGTGTGTGTGTGTGTGTGTGTGTGTGTGTGTGTGTGTGTGTGTGTGTGTGTGTGTGTGTGTGTGGTGTTTAGTGTGTGTGTATATATCTATAGTGGTTACCCAACTGAAATTATGCAACAGCACCCCATATTTTAAAGATCTATGCATTAGATTATCGGACATCCTTCCTTTCAACATATGTGTCTGCATTAAATTGATGGAATGCAAAAGATTTCAGATTACGTCAGTCCTAAACACAGACTTTATGGTTCTGCCCTTCAAAACATCAGCAAAATCTGAACAGGCAATGACCACAATGCCATCAGCAGAAACCTCGACACCATATTCGAACGGCTGAAATCCTCACGGATAAGACATTTTATACATCGGGCATTGTATGATCAATTCGTTTACATTTACAGCAGCAGTAAAATCTGCTTGTGAGAGGTATTGGAAGCAGAACGTACTCTGCTTACATTGGTACTCAGATGTCTTTCCTTAAACTTTACAAAATATAGAGCAATCAAATTAACTGTAAACTACGAACATATTTAACAACTAAATAGTGTGGAGGCTTTTGCTATACGGTTTAATTTTTTATTTGTGAAATATGAAAGTGTAATTCAAAGAAAAAAAAACGTTCAAAAGTGTAATGTGAACTTCAGGCTTGGACTAACTGAAGTTCGATTCGCAGGCGAGCACGATGTACCATCTGTGAATTCTTTCTTTCTCCGTCAGAGGGAAAATTTTCTTCCAGGTATGCGATGTAGACTATAAGACAGCAATGTTATTCACTGAGAAATGTGGCCAGCACAATATCAAAATGTTTCGGAGGAAAGGGATGAAGAGGTAAAGAGAAATATTGGTCAGCAAAAACCACCCAACAGAATAGTGGTAGAACGAAGCATGAGAGAGAGAGAAGAGAGAGAGAGGAGAGAGAGAGAGAGAGAGGAGAGAGAGAGAGAGAGAGAGAGAGAGAGAGAGACAGACAGAGAGAGAGAGAGAGAGAGAGAGAGAGAGAGAGAGAGAGGAGAGAGAGAGAGAGAGAGGAGAGATAGAGAGAGACAGACAGACAGCCAGCCAGACAGACAGACACATGGAAGGAGTAGTGACAGACATGCAATATTTAACACCGTAATAAAATTCCCACCTTCATCATGCTGGTAATGGAATGCAAATATGAACATTACAGACATGCAGCAGCACACCTACAATACCTGCGAGAATTTACAGGAAGCAGCCACACAGGCAGCAGCATGTCTACAAAATAAAACACATTGTTTGACGAAGTAACCGAATAGAACTGAAAACCAACGATGCTCGCACCACTTAAGTACTGTGCATTGACTACAACCGAATAAGAGGACTTAACATGAATACTTCATTAGGCCAACGACCAACGCCTGGTCCAATTGATAACAGTGTGACGAAAGTTAACACTCAAACTACTGTTGATTACAAAGCACAATAACATTCAGTAACAGTGGCTATCAAAATAAATTAGACCCATTATCTGAACTCGATACGTATGCTGGAGCTTTTAGAGATTTGTCGCCTGCAAGAATTGTAACAGAATTGAAACAAAACACTCTAGGAATCGCAGTGAGAGCATAGGAGAAACATCGCCTCTTTCAGCACGATCATGATATCTAACACATTACCGATTAGGGTGAGAGAGAAAAGAATGTAATATCGAGGTGAAAACAATGGGTTTTTACATGGCAGTCACAGGTGATGTTTCTTTGTGAAATACAGCTGATGTCAAACCAATCCAGATCTCCACGAATTGGTGTACAATATTGAGTGCCATTATTTCCCGGAAGGGCTCCATCTCCTCCGCAGTCTCTAAACTGACCAGAGAAGCTCCGGTCTTCTGGCACATTCTCTTGGCATCCTTCCGGGTGATCTGAGGATGTGGAAATAGGTTGAAAATGTAGCAGCTCTCTCCAGCATCTATCTGCCAATGAAAATAGAAGGTGGGCAAACAGGGATAAATGTGATGAAAATTAAAATGTCTGCTTGCAATGGCACATGAATGTTTGTATACACAAGTATGTTTCAGTGAAAAGGTTGGGTGAAAAGGTGGCCTTTGGTGGAGGTTCTGTAATGGTCTGGGGGGCCTTCAGCCTTCACCACAGAACACCTTTGTATCATGTACAGGGTAACCTGACTGGCATCCGATACCAGGATGACATCCTTCGACCGCTGGCTGTGCCTACACTGCAGCAGATGGGACCGAGGGCTGTCTACCAGGATGACAACGCTCGCCCCCACAGGGCAAGGGTGGTCAACGACTTCCTGCAGCAGTCTGGAGTCAACAGAATGGAGTGGCCAGCATGCAGTCCCAATCTCAACCCGATTGAGAACCTCTGGGATGAGCTGGATCGCAAAGTGAGGAGCCACCCCCCTCCCAGGGATGCCCAACACCTCTACCAGATGCTGCAGGCTGAGTGGCAGGCGCTTCCACAGAGGATCTTCAGCAACCTGGTCAACTCGATGAGGACTCGCTGTGTCGAGTGCCAAAACAGCCATGGTGGTTACACGCATTACTGAGCTTTTGGGAGCATCAGTATGCCCTGTCTTGTGATTTCAATGACTTTGGGAAATCAAATTTTGATACAAACCCACTTTAATCAAATGTACACACCAAACGATTGCTCGAGATTGAAGGCAATTGTATATCGTTATCACTAAAGAATGGTATTAAATGTTGGCCAAACTTCAACGCATTGACTTTCTTATTTTGACAGTTGTGAATGTTTGTGAAAGTGATCCTTAACTTTTTGTGTGTAGCTTAGAATTGAATGTTTGTGTTCGGACCTCTTAGCGCTAAGCATGTTTTATACACATATCTGTAATATGTCATTTGCAGCTTTTTACTTTAATTATCAATATCATTGACAATATTGTCGCAAGCTCTGTGAAATGTTCACAAAGCTTTACGTTCTTCCCGTCTTTTTTCTGCACATTCTTTGTCAAACTATGGCTTTTGTCTGATACTATCTACCCTAAAACGCCTTTAACATACTTTTTCCAGCCATCGTGAGATTACCAAGGAAGCTAACAATGCAATATCTATTAAATTACTAGCATCTTGACTTAGTTTCTTAACATCATTTTCATTAAACATTGCACAATATTCATTTTTCTTTTCATTATTCCACACAAACTTAGTAACTTTACTTATCGTAGTATAGGTCGAGGTGCGTTTCAATTCAATGGCCTTTGGTACGTCAAGAAACATTTCTACAGGTATATGTTTTGATTCAGGGAATAACTTTTAAATATGAACCCGCAGGAAACATACATTCAGATACAACAACGTAATCAATAACACTACAAACATTATAGACAATATAAGTGAAGTTGCTCCTCTCATCACCAAAAAAAGCCCGTTCACTATAATAAAGTTATAGTGATCACATATTTGAAGTAAATATTTACCAAATGCATTTGTAACACCATCATTTCACTCCCTTCGATTTCTTCTGCACAGCTTCGAATCCTCATCATCTTCACCATTAAAATCGTCTGTAGAGTAATCAGAAACATTATCATTCCCTGTTCCGGCATTCGAATCTTTAAAGAAAAACAGTAATAGGTAGTTCGCCATATTCTTCAAACAAATCAGCAGTACAGGTGTCAAAAAAAGCCAACATTAACCATTCTCAATTTCAGTTTCAGCATAATAGACACTATTTGAAGGTGGGATATTGTAATAGTATTCAGTTCTATAGTGCATACAGTACCAATGCGATGTTGCACAGCTATCACTCATATAGACTATGACTATAATGTTCACGCATGCGCATGGCTTTCTGTTTGGATCCAGCCAACGGCCATGCTGTAGCTTCAAGCCTTCTAGCTTATAATATGAAAAAGTATTAAATGATTATCAGTATCAACTGATTCTTGTCTTGTGTACGACGACAACATATTACATGGTGGCAGCGAGAGGATCTACGACACCCGACAGCATCCAAATGGTCAGATAAGTCAATTTTTTCGTCATGTTTACATGCTGATGTACTCGCTACTTCGTTCGATCCGTCATACCATTGAAATCGACGATCACCGTCGACACCGTATCCGCATTTTATCGCCGGATTACCAGCCTACGAACTAGTAGCAGCGATTGCTAAAGACTCTTCTGACGTTTTGATAATTATTTTAATTCATCGTTCGGCGGGACACGATCGTTGAACGAAAAGCTTCAACCATCGATGTGACGAACGTTTATTAACCGTCTACTTTCATTATCGTTAACGCCGTCGCACGCAACGTTACTACTGTACTCAACAATATGACAGAAGGGCTACCGCATCCGCAAATGGATTGGAACAATCCAGATAGAATGACAGCTTTGGCCGAATTCAAGCAAATGTCAAATTTATTCTTCTTGGCAAAAGGTATTCCAGCAGACAAGCAATACACTCACATTCTGCTATGGGCAGGACAAGAAGGTCTACGAAAATTTAACACTTGGGAACTTACTGATGATCAAGTCAAAGATCCTAAGAACATCTGGGAAAAATTTGAAACTGGTGGCCATAAAGAAAACTTCCGTATTCACCGACTGGAATTGCGAAGATTTCACCAACAAGTTGATGAAACTGTTGATGACTTTGTCACCAGATGTCAGACCAAGATTCAAAAATGCAGAATGGCAACACCCAAAGCAGCAGAAGAATATTTGATAGAGCAGCTCATCGTGGAGTTAAATACCCAGAGGCCCAACAAAAATTATTGTCCAAGGATGAAAAAATTACCCTCGAAGAAGCCAAGGACATATGCAGAGCGCATGAAGCCAGTATAGCTCACATGATGCAGATGAGCAAGCTGAATTCTACAGCCTCTTCAGTTGATGCAGTTAAATATCGTCAACAACATCAGTACCACAAGAATTGTGGAAACTGTGGTGGAAGCCATGCACCACGAAACTGTCCTGCATATGGATCAACATGCAGAACATGCAGCAAAAAGGTCACTGGAGCAAAATGTGCAGGAGCATGCACAAGAGTAAACCTCTAAAACCCTGCACAATTCTCTGACTATAGAAGAAGACCATCAAGACCACAGAGCCAGAACAGGCGAAACAGAGACAGATATGCACGTCATTATGATATCACAGCTCAAGAGGATGGAGAAGAAACTCTGGCAGAAAATTTTGACAACCTACAGTTTGAACCGATCAACATATCTACCATAGATGACACTGATCAACGTAGTGAAGTTTTTGCAAACATCAACATTAAACTCAGCAGTGATCAACCTGCCAAACTGAAAGCAAAAATCGATACAGGAGCCCAAGGGAACATCTTGCCACTCAGAATCTATCGCAGAATGTATCCCGGTAATTTGGATGCAAAAGGATTTCCCAAAATTGGAGCTACTACTAAGAAAAGGACCACTTTGATTGCCTACAACGGCACCACCATCAAACAGTATGGCACCATCAGTTTAGCATGCCAATACCAGGATTCAGAATGGCAACAGGCAGAATTTTTCATCACAGATGAAGATGGATCTGCTATTATTGGACTTCCCACTAGCAGAAGTCTTGAACTTGTGACACTACACTGTCCCATCACGGCTACAACAGTCAGTCAGAACATGCCTGTGATTGTAGACGAAAAACAGCTCTACAATCTCTATCCTGACAGATTTGATGGTATCGGAGAATTCCAGGAGAATTCCACATCACCTTGACAGAGACAGCAAAGCCAGTCATCCATCCACCCAGAAAATACCCTATTCAACTTATTCCAGAGATCAAGGAGGAACTTGAAAAGATGCAAAACCTTGATGTGATAGAACCTGTCAGTGAACCAACAGATTGGGTGAATTCCCTAGCATTCAGCCGGAAATCTAGTGGAAAACTTAGAATATGCCTAGACCCCAAAGACCTGAACAGGTGCATCAAAGAACTCACCACAAAACTCCAACTGTGGAAGAGATCACCAATCTTTTCAGCGGAGCCACAGTATTCAGCAAATTAGATGCAAGACATGGCTATTGGTCAGTCAGACTAGATGAAGAATCAAGCAACATGACTACTTTCAACAGTCCATGCGGGAGATACCGTTTCAAAAGACTACCATTCGGTCTCAACGTCTCACAGGATATCTTCCAACAAAGAATGGACGAGATACTGAGTCAGTGCCCTGGCAGTCTTGGAATCACTGATGATGTTGTTGTCTATGGCAAAGATGACAAAGAACATGACTCCAATCTTCATCACCTTATGGAAGTTGCCAAGAGAAGCGGCTGGTATTCAACATTGAAAAGTGTTATATCAAGCGCCCAGAGGTGAAATTCTTTGGAATGGTCTACGACAAGAATGGTGTTCATCCAGATCCAGGAAAATGTACAGGAATACAGAACATACCATCGCCAAAGAATATCACAGAACTGCAACAATTCCTCGGAATGGTCCATACATGGCACCATTCATTCCCAAACTGGCAGAGCAGACAGCACCGCTGAGGAATCTGACAAAGAAAGATGTCCACTGGGATTGGAACCCCTCACATCAGCAAGCATTCGAGCGAGTGAAGAAATTGATATGCAAAGATATATCACTCAGATACTTTGATGTCAAGAAACCAGCAGTCATTCAAGTCGATGCTTCAAAATAGGACTGGGAGCAGCACTGGTCCAGGATGGCAAACCGATCGCTTTTGCCAGTAAAGCTCTCACTGAAACTGAGCAACGATATGCAAATATCGAAAGAGAGCTTCTAGCAGTTGTCTTCGGGTGT
Source organism: Conus ventricosus (assembly GCA_018398815.1). NCBI lineage: Eukaryota > Metazoa > Mollusca > Gastropoda > Neogastropoda > Conidae > Conus > Conus ventricosus. The sequence goes on from CM031627.1 coordinate 18,563,879, forward strand.
GTGAGCGTTTTCACACATATGTGTTTGGGAAGTACTTCATTGTTGAGTCTGATCACAAGCCATTGGAACAGATTCAAAAGAAAAGCCTTGCCAACACCCCACCCCGCCTACAAAGAATGATGTTGCGTCTTCAACCGTATGATATGAACATTCAATATAGACCAGGAAAAGAGATGGTACTCGCAGACGCACTGTCAAGGCTGAATCCCACACCTGATGATCAGATTGATCTGGAGCAATCTATATACGCAGTTCAGTTTTCTGCAAGCAGGCTCCAGCAACTGAAAGAAGAAACAGAAATGATGAGGAACTGACAACACTTGGACAATTCATCATCAATGGATGGCCAAACCAAGCAAGAAAAATGCCAAAATCCATCAGGCACCATTGGTCATACAAAGACGAGCTCACCATTGAAGATGGAATCTTCTCAGAGGAGAAAGAGTTATGATACCTAAAACAATGAGATCATACGTTCTCCAAAATTTGCACTCTGGACATCAAGGCATTGAGAAGACAAGACTACTTGCCAAGTCATACATTTTCTGGCATGGCATAAACCGAGACATCGAAGAAACTGTCCAGAGATGTACAACATGCCAAGCACACCAGAACAACCAACCTGCAGAATCTATGATCCAGCATGAAATTCCATCCAGACCATGGCAAGTCCTAGCATCAGATATCTTCACGTTTGATGGCAGTGACTTCATTCTGGTTGCGGACTACTATTCAAAAATGCCTTTCGTCCGCAAGATAGCCTGTGCTGGACAGTCTACAACATCAGGAGTCGTGACATACATGAAACAGCTGTTTGGAGAGCAGGGAATCCCAGAAAAGCTAGTCACTGATAACGGTTCCCAATACACATCAGCTGAATTTCAAAGATTCACGAAAGAATGGGATTTTGTGCATACAACCAGTTCCCCCAGATACCCGCAGTCCAATGGATTTGCTGAGCGAAATGTACAAACAGTGAAAAACATTCTCAGCAAAGCAAAAGAAAGCCACTCCGACCCCTACATGGCAATGCTATATTTCAGATCTACCCCCATTGATCATAATTTGCCCTCTCCTGCTGAAATGCTATACTCCCGGAAACCCAGAACCAACATCCCATCCAAAATCCCCAACTCCCTTCCTGATCCAAGAAACATCAAAAAGAACCTGGAGCGACGCCAGACTTCACAGAAGAAATACCATGACAGACACGCTCATGATCTTGCAACACTTCAAAAGGGTCAGCACATCCTGATGAAGAAAGAAGAAACAGGAAGATGGATACCAGCGACTATCCTCAACGAAGACAGCGGACCTAGGTCATACATGGTCCAAACTCCAAACGGGACCACATACCGCCGCAACAGGAGACACCTAATGCAGATCAACCCTCCACACAGAACACTGGTCAGATGGGCTGATGACGAGGACAATGCAGACCAGGACACCGGAACGCCAGCCGCAGTACCACCAGCCACGATTGAGGCACCGGGCCATAGAGACCACGGGACAGCAAACCATCAACAGCAAACCATCAATTCCAAACCACCACACTCACACACACTTAACAAATACACCACCCGTACTGGACGCATTGTGAAGCGACCCAGCAGATTGGATCTCTAGTCTGTCAAGATGATCAGTCATTCACAAATCACTTGAACTGGCTATTTCATTGAACACAGACATATTTATGTTAGTACACACATATAGACATTCTAAAAAAAACAATTGAAAAAAATGTCTAAATCCATTGACTGTAAATATCAGAATATTTCAATTTCTAATATGCCCATAAAGACATGTCCAGTATATATAATCGCACATAAATCTGCAAGATGTAATTGCCAGAATTGTCCAGTTTCTGAGTCACATCCAGAGTATAAAAATCTTATGTGTATTATGAAAAGAGGGATGTAATAGTATTCAGTTCTATAGTGCATACAGTACCAATGCGATGTTGCACAGCTATCACTCATATAGACTATGACTTAATGTTCACGCATGCGCATGGCTTTCTGTTTGGATCCAGCCAACGGCCATGCTGTAGCTTCAAGCCTTCTAGCTTATAATATGAAAAAGTATTAAATGATTATCAGTATCAACTGATTCTTGTCTTGTGTACGACGACAACATATTACAGATATACAGACCAATCAAACAGCAGTCAGAAGACAAACCCGTTAGTAGTTTCAATATCTTGAGAACCAAGCAGTTGTCATATTCAATAGTCATGTGTGTAATAAATCTAGTCAGCTTTTTCTTTACAAGAAGCACAGTTACACCGGACAGTTTTAGCGGTAACGGAATCAGAGACTTGAACACCTGGTGCAATACATACATCACGATAAGGAAACAAGTGACTTGGGAAGGAACCTGAAAAGGTTTCAACAATAAAGAATGAAATCACGAACAAATACAACAGAGGGAACCTCATGCTCATACAGCCTTGATAAACCTTCAGCATTATAGGTCAAGAACCGTAATGTTTCAGCATCTTTTGAAATGCCAGAGTGTTCAGCCCTGGGGTGAATTGAAACACAGGCAGGGCCGAATTCCTAGCTACTAGAGGGGGCAGGGGCACGAGGAGTGTGTCTAGGGCCTGTGGACGTGAATATGTCTGTCAGGTGTGTTTGGCGACATTTGGCTCTGCTTCAGGTTTGAGGTGGATGCATGGTGATTTGACTGGTGTTTGGTATGAAACCCGAGGAATAAAGTGAGAACAGGCAGAGGACTGGCCACTAGCTAAAGGGGACTGTTGGGGCAGAAACAAGGGCTGAGTGGCGGACAGCAAGATGGCGGATGTGTTGTAAGTCCAGTATTTTTGGCTAGACATCAAATTTTGGAAAATTATGTTCTGAAGATGACCAGATCATCTCTAAGATTGAAAACTGGTGATCGTAAGTCATCCTCGATGTTTTCGAATGTAAAATCAAAATCGAAAGCCATTCAAAACTGTTAATTGGGAAGAAAAATCTTTTGAGACGACTGACAACCGTGACAGTGACAAGAATGACAGTGGACAAGCCCACGACTCTGCGAAAGACCCTACGCTTGAAAAGATCAACAGACTAGAAGAGGTGATCCTTACACTGAGTGAAAAGATTTCTACGCTTGAGTCAATCGTTCAGAAGCAAAATGTTTTGATCAAATTAATGAGAAGTGGTGATGTAAATCGTAAAAGTTCTGGAACGCAAACAGAGGATCAGCCTTACCCATCTTATGCTGATGCTGCTTCACCTTCCACCACGAGGTCTGGATGCCAGACTGATGCCGGTGGCCACGCTGATGCAAAATATACCACCTACGCCGAATGCCTGAAGTCGCCATAAAAAAACCCATCTCTGCTGAAAAAAGAAAAATTGTTCCAAAGAATGACGTCGTTAAAACATCGTGACGCAACGTTGAAAACACGGGATGACAAGAAGACCCAGCCTTCTAAAGATCTAGCCTACCGCGAGTGCTCATTCTGCATGACTCTGTCATGAACAAAGTGGACGGAAAGCGACTGGGGCGATCCTACGGTTTGCAGGTGGCGACAAGGAAGCTCCATGCCATCGAGCAATGCAGTACAGTTCTTGAAGACGCCAAAGAAAATCTGCATCCAGAACCAGACTGCGTTGTTCTTCACGCTGGAATCGAAGACGTGAAATCAAAAGTACCAGCAGAATGCAGTATCAACATGGAAAAAGGCATAAAAACTCTGAGAAAAATATTTCCAACAGCAAAAATAGTAGTAAGTCAGGCTGCGCCAGTGAGAAATAAAGCCCTTGACACAAAAAGAGAATTATTCAATGCCATGACAAAATCCAGACTCTTGTCTGAGAAAAATATCGATTTTGTAAGCTACCACAATCTGCATGCTACAGACAACAGGCGCCTGACTGCAGATGAGATCCATCCAACAGCCAGAGGAGCGAGCGTGCTGGCCAGTACCCTTGGGAGGCATCTGCACCGCCTGTTCTGGGAGAAGCCACGGAGGAGATCAGCCCCCTCTCTTCACCATCACAGCCCAGGGTTCTACCCTCCGCCTTTCCCGCCCCCATGGTTCTACTGACTGTGCTGTCATCACCGGCTGGACTCTGTGTTCCCCACTCCCTCCTTCCACCTTCCATAATATATACTTCTGATGTTTAAACTTTTAAAACTGATTTTTGTATAGTTAGATTCTCATGAAAATGTTAAAATATTTTAAACAATATTTTGCAATGGACTTGTGGTTCTGTTGTCAGAAATGCTTTGTATTTAAATCATTATTTGATGACTAAAAATGTTTATGTGTTATTACTCCGGTTTCTTAATGTTATCAGCGGCAATTTACCTGACATTCCAGGTCCACTACCACCCACCTACTTCTGCACGGATATTACCAATTGTGTTCATGACTAAATATACGTGCATGACTATGTATAAGAGTGTCAAAAATATCGGGAACGATAATAATCTGCATAACTATAGTTATGCCTGTAAATACAGTCTGCTATGGAGTTAGATCAAAACAACCTTTTCACAGTGTTTCAGTGGAACGCGAGATCTATTTCCACTAACCTGTTATCTTTTGAAAGTCATGTTCTGGAGAAAAACTATTGTGTTTTAGCGCTCCAGTCATTGAATGTGGAAAAGAAAAAGCTTCCCAAACTTAAGAACTATTACTACGCTCCCCTTTGCAGTATTAATGGGGTAAATAAAAAGGTGCAAACTGCTATCTACATTAGACTTGACATGGAGTTTACAAATTATAGTCCACTACCAGTGTCTATAGATAATCAAGGTGTGTTTGCCACAGGTGCTGCCATCAAAGTAAATAAGGAATCAGTTTATAATATTCTATCCGTATACTATCCTAATGGTCCTAAAGAGGATGACACAGATTGGTTAAAACATACTGATTTTACAAAGAGGAAGTGGATTATTATGGGCGACTTTAATGCTCATGCGCCCTTTTGGGATACAAGTTGTAATAAAGTGACATCTAATAGATTTGTAGAAAATATTGTTGATTCAAATTTAATTCTATTAAATGACGGTAGAATTACGAGAATTCCTGATGTAGTTACACACAAGTCTAGTGCTATAGATCTATCGCTTGTTTCCCCAAACATAGCAGTTAATTATAACTGGTCCACAGTAGAAGATTGTTTAGGGAGTGATCATCTTCCCATTACAATACGTTTTAATGAAAATATATTTAATGAAATGTCTACCACTGAATGCAAAATTCCAAAATTTAACTATAAACTGGCCAACTGGGAAGCCTTTCAAACTTTTCTTGTGTCGCAAAATACATCAACAATTGAGGATGATGATCTAGATACATTTTATGCAAATTTCTCAAAAGTAGTGTTACTAGCAGCTGAAAAGACTATCCCAAAATATAAATACAAAAAGATTGGAAAATATGTAGGCAACGTATGGTGGACAGAAGAATGTAGACTCGCTGTTCAGTCAAAGCGAAAAAGCTACAAAACATGGATAAGAAACAAGTCAGATGAAAACTTTATAATCATGAAGCAAGAAAAGAATAAATGTTCTAAAAGTATTGCTCAAGCAAAAAAGAAGTACTGGGCTGAGTTTTGTGAAGCCGAAGTATCAGAATCAAAACATTTATTCAAAGTTTGGAAAAAAAGTCAAAGAAATGAAAAATTGCTATAAAAGTCAGTCATACCTATAAAGTTACAAACTGATTTTCCATCTGCTTTGGATAAAGCTGAAGCTTTTTCTGATATATTTTCAGCTTGTAGCCAGTCAAAAAATCTTGAGCCAGAAACCCGTTGTCACAGAAACAATGAGGAGCAAAAAGATGAATACATGGCTCCTCCACAAGAAAATGAACATTTTTTAAACTCTCCTTTACTGTTATCAGAACTATCAGAAGCATTAGATTCCATCCCATCACATGATTCAGCTGTCGGCCTTGATGGAGTGTCCTATCAACTCATCAGACATTTACCTTCTTCGTGGAAAATATTACTGCATTCATTATTCCAAAAATGTTGGATTAATGGCACTATTCCAAGAATCTGGAAAAGTTCAGTAGTAGTCCCAGTACTCAAAGAAGGTAAACCGAGGACAGCTGTACATAGCTACAGACCCATAGCTCTAACATCTCATGTTGGTAAACTTTTAGAAAAAATTATTCAAAAACGATTGTTATATTACTGTGAAAAAGACAGTGTGATTCCTGTTCAGCAAGCGGGCTTTCGAAAAGGTCGTTGTACCACAGACCATTTAGTGAAACTGACCAGTCACATTAAAAGGCAATTCTCCCGCAGAAAAAGTACTTTGGCTACATTTTTTTTATGTTAAAAAAGCCTATGACTGCGTATGGCACGCAAGGCTACTGTACAAATTAAAAAATGTTGGTATTTCTGGGAGAATGTTTGATTACATTAAAAGCTTCCTAACAGAAAGAAGCATATGTACACGGATTGGAAGAACTTACTCATCCTATAGGAATGTAGATATGGGTATTCCTCAGGGATCAGTTATTGCTCCCATGTTGTTCACAATCCTAATCCATGATCTTCCTAAATCAATGTCAAACGTAACGCAGGTAGATGATATCGCTATTTGGATTAACTGTAAATTAAGGAAGCATTCCAATAAAAGAACAGTAAACTTTGTACAGAAGTTGTACCAAAATGAACTGGATGAATTTATCTATATATATGAAGGAGAACGGATTAGAACTATCTGGAGAAAAACATGTCTTATGTTGTTTAACAATGGTGAGAACCCAAAGATACTACCTTCGCTTTTGCTAGATGGTCAGATTCTGGAATATAAACAAAAAGTTAAGTTCCTGGGCGTATTTTTAACTCCTAAGCTGAACTGGAAAACACACATTGAACATTTGATTGATAAAACAAGAAAAAGATTAAACGTTCTTAAAATTATATGTTGTCAACCATGGGGTCAGGACTGTCATACCCTTTTACATCTATACATCTCTTTAGTCCGATCAAAATTGACATATGGGCAGGAAGTGTATTTCTCTGCGCCTAATTCTCTTTTGAATAGATTGCAAAGCTTAGACAGTAAGGCCATGAAATTAGCTCTGGAGTCCCGTTCATACAAACACTCATAGATGTTATAAAGAAACAAATATATTACCACTAAATGAGAAGCGAATATTGGCTGTATCCAAATATATTGTCAGAAGTCTTTCTGTTGAAAATTCAGTTACTGAAGAAATACTGATAGATTCCAGTAAAGATTTTCCTAAGAGATCTAAAACATGTCACATATTCAACCAATTAGAAACTATACATCTGACTTTATGTCACATTGTAATATTGATATTACTGCTATACCAGAATTTCCTGCGGTACCTACAATGCCTCCTTGGGAGCACCTAAATGCTTCTTTTGATTACAAATATACTTCGATAAAGAAAAGTGATAATGTAAATATTTTAACAACTGAAGTTCGTGAACATTTAGAAAACAGCTATCCAAATCATTTAAAAGTTTTTACAGATGGGTCTGTAATGGAATCCTCTGACTGTGGTTCTGGCTTTATTATACCAACTTTAAATGTCAGGAAATCATATTATTTAGGAAGGGGTTTTCAATCTATACATCAGAATTATATGCAATACTGAAGGCTTTGACTTACATATGTGATACACCAATTGCTTTCCATAAAAATTTTACTTTGTGTTGATTCCAAATCTGTTATACAATCACTAGAGCGTTGGGACTGCAAAGCTAGAAAAGATTTGCTTTTTGAAATAAAACATCTACTGCATTGTGTCATAACTCTAGGCATAAGAATTGATTTTTGTTGGGTCCCATCTCACTGTGGTATAAAGTGGAATGAAATAGCAGACGGTCTTGCAAAAGAAGGAGCAAATAGAAATGCTGAAAATTTATTAAACAGTCCCTTAGATTTATCCGCTTGTGAATTAATCCAAATCATGGAAAAATATATACATAAGAAGAATTTCAGTGAAAAAAATGTCTAGTTTACCACCGTGTCCCAGGCACATTGTCAGATTAATTCATAAGTTAAGGCTGAATACTTGGAACACTAAATATTCTCATGGTATTACTTGTGTCTGCAGAGAAAACATTTCTGTACATCATCTTTTATTTGAATGCTCAGTGTTGACCACGCTCTATCAGGAGAAAGGTATTGAGATGACAAACTTTGATAATGTTAGTACTGTCTTATATGGTTCCCATGTTGCTGAAATTGCCATGGTTATTTCGCAGTCACCGGTTGCAATATTTTTATAAAGATCAATACTAGGGTATTTCACTTATGTAAGCATGCACATATCAGATGTGGGTTGAAAGTACTCTCGTGGATGATAAATTAAGTGTGGAGTTTTATTTAATTTTTTTTTTAAATAAGTGTCTAATATCATCTGGCGATGAAAAGACATTAAATAAACCACTGAACTGAACAAGGGCTGAGAAAAAGATTGACTTTCCACATCGTCGGAGTTTCACGTATCCACATCGTCTAGAGCGGAGGAATGGTGGGCTGAGACAATTCCGCTGAAACAATTCAATTTCTCCGTTGTTGTAGGCACAGTACGGGCAGGTGAACCAGCATGAGTATACACACTGTTTTGTGAACATGCACTGACCGGTGGAGGAGCAATGATCACGCTGGAGGCCGTGGTGGTGCAGGAGAATGAGGTGGTAGTTTTCTGGTAGACGGAAGGTCTGTTAGGAAGTCTATCACCCCCACTGGTCACGGATCAGGAGCGAGGGTCTCCTGGCTAGCAAGATCCAGGTCATGTGGAACAACAGCAGGGACGGACGGAAAGGAACTCGGTGAACTCTCTGACGGACACTGGACTTAGCGGCATTCTCTGAGGACGTGGCATTGGGGATGAAGAGGAAGGGCTGGGTGCAGGGCGGGACGTCGGGCAGAATGCAGGGCAAGAGGTTCCGTCGTTCTGCTGAGCTGAGGAATGTGGACGTCTGAGTGCAGGAAAGGATTCCATGTCAGAGGGACGAGGCTGCCGCAGCTCGTTGTTAATTTCGGCGTGCTGGCTCTGCAGAGAACGTTGTCTGTTAACACAGTTTCCAAGGCGCTGCTCTCTTCTGTTGTCATGAACATGCAGGCGTCCATTGCGAAAGAAGGCAGGACGACCATCTTCCTTCTCGCGTCTGATGATATTTTGCTGTCTATTTGTGGGGTCGTCACCTACTGGAATGTTCAACGTGTCAGCCAAGTCCTTTCTGCTGTACTTTTCACCTAGAACTGACAGTTTATCACGCCACTGTGTAGATTTGCTATGAGATGACGTGGGTAGGCAGTGTTCTCGTATCTATTCTACACGATGAGCCCGTTCAACATCGTCCAGGGACCAAGTCTTGCAGGGGTAAAACTTGTTCAGAAGCTGAACCACCTCATGGCGCAGTAAGAAAAACTTTCGTTGTCTTCGTCGTAGACGATGAAAAGCTCATGTTATTTTGTCCGGAAAATGCTTCAAACTTATCGATTTCAATAATGTATATCACATCAGACAAAAAACTACACACACACACACACACACACACACACACACACACACACACACACACACACACACACACATACACAAACACGCGCGCGCGCGCGCACACACACACGCATTTGAATACCTGTACATACAAAGACATATATGTGTTCAATAAATATATACTTGCACACACATCAACATCCGATAATGATATGTACACTTGCTTTTATGGACAACTGCACCTACATCCCTGCTCACATGTGCACAGACATACAGAATATCTGTTTGGTGACACTGTTAGTGTTGTTTTAGTTATCTTACCCTATATTACACAATGCTACATCACCTTTGACCCCTCTGCCCCCCCCCCCTGCCCCCCCCCCCTCTCTTTCTCCCTCTCTCTCTCCCCATCCTCCCCCCTCCTTCCTCCACCCCGTTTTGATTTATTAAAGCATTAGAAGTTTCTTATTTATGCAAAAATCTTCTGTTAGTAAGCAGTACTTTTGGAAAGACTTCCTTCCAATGGTCTTCCTGTGCGGAAGGAGGGGTGGGTGAAGAGAGAAGTCCTTCTGCAAATTTAGCAGCCCATCTACAGACATCCCACCCCACCCCACCCCCAGCTTTCAGAGAACGCCTCTGGCAGGGGTCATAAAAGAACAACAGCGACAGATTGGCATAGACATCATACATCTCTCTACACAACCACCGGGAGGTGCGTCTCAACTAAACTTGGATTTTACCATGTGGATATACCCAAGAAGGGTGCGCTGGGCATGAAAGGTACCAGTGAATTGTAATGATTTGTGCGCAGTCTCTTTTTCAACACCAACAGTAAGGATATGATAGCTTTCCTGGGATTTATTCTGCTTTCTGGATACACCCAGCTACCAAGGCGCCGCATGTACTGGGCGCTCGCTCCTTGTATTCTCTTGTCTCGTTTTTTCTTTGACTTGTATTTATATGACTCGTTCGTATTATTATTGCATGCACTATTCCTTTCAGAGTGTCATGAATGTAAGATTATATAGTTATGTTTATTTGTGACCAGGTGGATTTATTTTTGGGTTAAACTAAGTACTTAATTCCATTTCTCGTAGTTTACCGAAACAACGTGACATGTGAGATGCGCATGCCCAGATCCGCCATATCGTGTATGCTTCCGGCCGTCATACTGACGTTTTTTTTCCCACGATCCCACTCAAAACCCTTTAGAAAATCGTAATCATCTGAGGGCACAGGTTGTCTGTGCGGCTCAAACGTAGCATTAAAAAAATCATTTATCATTGTTATATACATTGACACGAGTATGTTTTAGATTTACAGTGCCAAAACGCGTGTTTAAGAGTAAGACAAAGCCAGGTGCCGGCTTTGGGTGATCTAAAATGGGGAAGATGCATTGGCCCGTGATGACGAACTCGAAATGAACGAAAGTGAAAAAGAATCATTCTCTCGACAGGAGAGTTCATCAGGCCACAAAAAGTCTCGACACGAGACTGTACCCATCCCCATATCTGAATGGGAAGAAATGAAGGCCCAAAATGTACGCTATTTTGGCATCCCTTAGCAAGACACTTACACACGGAAGAGAATGTACTCAGATGGATGCCAGTGATGGTACTGAAAATCAGGGTGACACATCCGATAATGACACATCATACCAAATAGGGGACCTGTGACGGTACAAATGTCCGCAGACACTTTGCGGACACTTTGTACCGTGAACTGACATTCAAAGTGTCCGCAGAAATCCTGCGGACGCTTTGTTCCACGAGGTGGACATATAACTTACAAAAGCGGAACAAAGTGTCCGCAGCCGTTTCAGCCTCAGTGTGAGTGGGTGAATGTGCACGTACACCTCCATGCGCGTGCATGCGTGCGTGCGTGCGTTGTGTGTGTGTGTGTGTGTGTGTGTGTGTGTGTGTGTGTGTGTGTGTGTGTGTGTGTGTGTGTGTGTGTGTGTGTGTGTGCGTGCGTGCGTGCGTGCGTGCGTGCGCGCGCGCGCGCGCACGTGAGCGTAATCTAAGCTTTGTGCGCTGTTGCACAAAAAAGTAGTCAACAAATTTTAAACAATTTTTTTTAAATTAACAAACACACACACACACACACACACACACACACCACACACACACACACACACACACACACACACGTGTGCGCGCGTGCGTATGCACGCACACACGCACGCATGGGAGTATACGTGCACATTCATCCACTCACACTGAGGCTGAAACGGCTGCGGACACTTTGTTCCGCTTTTGTAAGTTATATGTCAACTCGCGGAACAAAGCGTCTGCAGGATTTCTGCGGACACTTTGGATGTAAGTTCACGATACAAAGTGTCCGCAGGGAACAAAGTGTCCGCGTGCGGACACTTTGTTTCTGCGGACACTTTGTACCGTAACAGGACCCCTCCAAAAAACAAAGCAAGAAAAGGGAACATCCTGACGGGGATGATAGCAATGATGATGACTTTCAAAGTCTCATTCAAACTAAGAAAAGAAAAACAGATGATGTTTATGGCACACTCCTTTCAAATGAACTGGAGTATGAATCGGATAGTGATGCTCGGCCGGAAATCAATAGGAAATTGGCAGGCCTTGCTGAAAATTTGGAAAAGAGAAAAATTACCTGATTAAAAAGAAACAGAAGGAAAATATGGAAAGTCATAAAGACCAGACAATTGCAATGTACATGTTCCCAGAGTGAATTCAGAAATCTAGGCTATGATGGCGCGTACTTGCTAGACAAAGGATTTGAGAATACAAAATTAACAGAAAATGCTGGTCAGACCAGTTTATGCCTCACAAATATAGCAAACAGTTTGACAACAAAGAGATATTAGAAAATGTCACTGATGCAATGTTTTCTTTATTTATTGATGAAATAGCAGTATCACTTAGTGATAATGGCATACATGGGATTCAATTTTTGCCAGGGTTATTGGAGCTGTTTGTCCTTCTGTTCGCAGATGACATTGTTTTCCTGTCTAACACTGCTATAGGACTACAAAACCAAATCAACATTTTAAAACACTGTTTGCAAACGATTGCATTTGAAAGTCGATATTGATAAGACAAAAGTCATGGTTTTCCATAGGGGTGGGTTTCTGGGAAATTTGAAAGATGGAATATCGAAGTAGTTCATGAATATAATTACCTTGGATTTGTTTTTACAACAAAGACGAGATTTAACAAAGGGGCTGATGCACTTGCGGTGAAAGGTAAACGGGCTTCTTTTGACTGCATGAGGTATCTAACAAAATTAAAACATCTCTAGGACATGCTTCTTCCGAATTTTTTAATGCTCAGGTACAGCCACTGCTATTATATGTGTCACGAACAGTTTTTTGTCCAGGGGTAATATTCAGGTGGGGAGATCCTTCCTGTTCGTTTTTATTTCCCATCCGACGACAGAAACCCTAGCAATATGTTTTGGGTCCTGTTTTCGTTATTTCTTGTTCCAGTGTAGCCTTTCCTCCATCCTTCCCCCTCTATATAATCTGTTTTCATCATCCTCCCTCCTACCTGTAACTGTCCACGGGTTTCCGCGAGGCCTCGCTGTGTCAGGTCTGACACACATGCCTCAGTTTTTCTGGAGATTCTCGTGTTTACTCACCCTAGAATCGAAGCTGACGTTTTTGTCGCGGTGTCGTCTTTTGGCACTTTGCGAAAGTCCAGCCTCGAGTCGAAGACATATCTTCTCCCTGGTAGCGTTTTCGGGTTCAGCTTCATTGCTGTTTTGATTTCTTCATTGGAATCTTCACCTCACCCCGGAGTGTTATCCTTCGTTGGATTGGGCATAGGGGTTTTGGTGGTTGGCGACTTGGGAGCTCTTTTCCTGCTGACCAGGGCTGGGGCTGTGGTCTCACGACATTCTTTTCCTCGTCGGGAGAGTTGGGAGGCCGGTTTTGGAGACGCTGGTTCTTCAGTGAGCAGAGCGTAGCATACGGCTAGCTTTTCACAAGCCTGTTGGTAAGTGACGTTTTGTTCCTTGAGATAGGCGTCTTCGCGTAATTTTCCCACGGTTAATGTAAAGTAAATCACTTACTCAAATTCTAAGGTGGAGGTCATAATTCTTTCTATCGTTAGTTTCTCTCTAAAAGTTTTGCGTTGTTCTGCTGGTTTTCGTCTGCTTCTTGTGCAGGGTGTGCTTTAGTTGTCCTGCTAAAAATCTTGAGTGCGAGATATTGCCGGTCGAGTATGGCTCACGCATAGAGCAAAAGAATAGTTTCATTGAAATTTAGTGTCCGTCGTACTTCCATAATTTTACAATATTATTTGCTTTTTGGTGGAGACTAAGAGCCTGTTTTATTTTGTTGGAGAGTAAATTTTGACTCGTGAGGTGAACCGTGGTGTGTTTGGTTGAGGGCAAAATTTACCGGGGGTGGGTGTGGGACACTCATCCACCCTCTCTTCCAGTCAATGTTTTCTCCTCCCATGTTTTCGTTCTTCGTTTAATGCATAAATACTTGTGTGCATGTGTTGCGGGTGAGTGTTCATTATAGCATAATCCATTTTATATATAAAAGAGCAAAAATGCCTACGGGTGATGGTTCGAAATATTTAGTGTTTTTTTTTTTAATTTAAAGGAAAGTCTACCAGTGGTTGCTCAATTACCTGTCGAGTCAATGCATAATTCTTTCTAAAATGTTCCGACCTATGTCAGTTTTGGATTGAAATAGATGGATAAATATTAAGGAAGGTTAACTCGTGGCAAATTATCAGGTTTGCATAAACATTTAGTTAATTGAGATTAGGCCTGTATCATGTGTGACATGACTTGTCCAATACAAGCCCTCTTTTCCTTACCTCAGTATTTTATTTTCCGATGGACGCCTACTCTTTCTTATTGGACGGACCTCATTTTTCTGCTTTTCATTCTTCTATCTGCTGCTTTCCTCCCTCTTATCTCCCTCGTACACTCTTCTTTTCTTTGGCCTCGACCGACCACAACCTCTGACACTGACCAAACTGGAATCATATTCCCAGCATGGTACTGACCCCAGCCTTAGGGTTTGCTTGTTTGGTTGTTTCTCTGGTGGTTCGCGGTCTGGCTGTTTCCTCGGAACTCCCGGGCCTACCTCCTCCTTGGCCGCGGTGCTGGGGAGAGCTGCTGAGGCGACGGCAGGAGGGGTGCTGTGTGCTTCCACTGCTGGCTGGAAGTCCCCGACTTCCATCAAGACATCATTGGGCTTAGATGACACAAGATGAGTGTGTTAGTTGGAAGTGTCTGGGTGGTGTGGTAGTGGTCCAGGCCCCTCTGTCTCCTCTGCATTTCTTTTTTTCTTTATTTTTTTCCCCTTCCTTTCCTGAAATTCAGGCCCTGTGATGTGAACATATTTAGATTGTCTCTATTTCTTTCTTTCTAAGGGAAAATAGAGGTGTAATTTGGGGCATCCGGTACGGGGGGGGGGGGGGGGGGGGGGGGGCTTAACATTTCTTTCTTTTTATTATTTTATTTGGCCCCTATCTAGTAGTTAATCTCTCTGTATCTCGCTCTTCTTTTCCCTCCTTTCTCCTGCCTTTCTCTCTATCCTCTCTCTTCTGCCAGTGTTCCCACCCCCATTAGTGTGTGTGAGCAGTGTGAGTGTGTTGTAATGTGCAATAAATATTGTCTTTGAGTGTATGTCCTGGGTCCTTGTGTTTTGTGGTGAGGGTGGTATGGGGTGCCTGACTCCACTCTGCCTGTGGTTCGGACCGTCGGGACCCCCAGTACCTGATATTTTGGTGGAGATGCCGGGGAGAGTGGTTTAATTGGGTAGTCTGCCCCTTACTACGGGCGCAGGATCCCTTTGTCTCGTTTTGTGATTGTGTTTAAGTGGGAGGTTGGCTGGGTTGGGCTTTAAGAGTGTAGGAAGCCCTTTTGGGGGAGGAGTAGTGGGGAGAGGGGAGTGGGGTCGAGTGTCCCTCGCCCTCTTACTGCCTTATTGCATACCGCTGCTCTCCTCGCCGTGTCAATTAAAAAAAAAACCATTTGATTTTCTGCGGGAAATACTTCCGTTATTTTGTGTGTGTTTGCAGGATCTTTGCGATTGTTATTCTTCCCCTTGGGTGTTTAAAATCCGTTACGCCCTATTCCTCGTTTAGGTGGAAGGACTTACATGACCTTGTTTTTTTTTGTGTGGGTTCCTTGTTTATAAGTGGGGCGCGTGAATACTCATTGTTCTTTTCCTGGGGAGTTGCTATGTTGTGGCGACTTTTTGTAACACCTTTTGATCGTTTGAAACTTTTTCCCAGTTCGTGGAAAATGGTGTGTGTTAGCCAGCTTTTGTTGGTTAGTTGAGTCAGTCGCCTAAGCAAGATAGGCGTTGACTGATCGACGTGAATTGGATAATGGACAGGATTTCATCTGTTCTATAATCTTAAGAGTCGCGTTCTCCAATCAGGGTGCAGATGTCCGTTTCAATCAGACACTTCTTTAGAGTGTAGGCGAGAAGCCTGTGTCAGGTTATTTGGTTTCTTAAAGAAAGACAACTCTTTGTTAGATAAGTCTGACTTGGACGGATTTGCTACCTTGTTTGGGGAAAAGAATGTCCATACTGTTTGGCTCGTTATTGAACTTCAGTATATTTGACCTTTGGGGAAACATACTTCGGTGATTTTTGGGTACTTGGGTTGATATCTCTAACTTTTATTGTTGGAAATACCACCCGTGACTAGTCTTCTGAGACTTAGTGGGAATTCTTGGAGTCGTAAGAGAACTATTGTTGGGTAGATATCCCCACATTGCGCCGTCCCATAGCAGTTGCGTTTCTCGGTCACAGTACGTGTGATCTTTCTCAGCCTTGTGTTTGCCTGTGTGGGAGCACTGCATGATATTTCCCTCTTGGTTTTCTTAGTTTGGTGGTCACTTAGTAGTGACAGTTCTCCAAGCTGGGTGTTGTATTGCTTCACATACAGTGGAACCTGTATTCTTCCCCACAGCTCGACTGTTGTCCCACCTTTCGGGCACCTTTTTCCTATTGGCGTTTGATTCCACGTCAAGTGACACCACACCATGGATCCTTCTGATACCCGCCCTATTACTCGCTCTATGTATAAGAAGATTAATATCGTTCCAGGCTCAGACAGTCCTGTAGTGCAGGCGACTATGAGTACTACCACTCAAATGGTTTATTCATCTGGTGCTGCCACTCCCCCGTCACTGTCACTGTGGAATCTGGATTAGCAAAGACTCCCCTAGGCATGCACTCTCCTATAAGAGCTCCAGACTTCACTTCCAGGACCCCAAGCCGACGTATGACCGAAGAGAGACCAAGAGGTCCTTTCCACCCGTCCTGAGAAGGCTTCCTCCCCGTTTACCCCATTTCCCCGCGTCCTCCCTTGGACCCCTTCCTCGCCTGGAAAATGGAAAAGGAAGAGAGAGAAGCGAGGGAAAAGGGAGAGCGGGAGGAGAGGAGACTGGAAAAGGAAGAGAGAGAAGCGAGGGAAAAGAGAGAGCGGGAGGGAGAGAGAAGCCAAAGAAGAGAGATGGTGGAAATGAAAATGGAGGAAAAGAAGTTGGAGAGAGGAGAAGGAACGGCGATGGAGAGAGGAGATGGAGGAGAAGAGACTAGAGAGAGAAAGAAAGAAGAGAAAGGGAAGCTCGAGAAAGGAAGAATCTAGAGTTTGAGGCCCGCCTGGAAGAAGAACGTCAAAGGCTGAAGGAAGAAACTCCTTAGTCAGCTACGGCCTGTTGGCAGATCAGTGTCAACCCATCGGGGACAAGAGACATCCTAGCCGGGGGAGAGGAGTTCCCTTTGGCACCACCGAAACTCTGGATGCCTACCTTCAGCTCGGCCGACAACATCGATACGTACATCGAGCACTTTGAAGTGATGGCCGCTGCATATAATCTTTCAGACGAAAGAAGGCACTGTACCTGATTGCAAGCCTGACTGGGAAGGCAAAAGAAGCTTTCGTGGACATTCCGCCAAGTACTTCTTACCAGGACCTGAAAGCTGCTCTTCGATCTCGCCTACATCTGACTGCCGAATCTTATCGGAAGAAATTTCGCACCATGAGGAAGGATTCCGATGAGACTTTCAAACGTTTGGCGAACGCTTGAGACGCACCTTCGAATATTGGATCGAGGCTTCGGAAATGGACACGAAGGACTGTCTTCTACTCGAGCAGCTCTCCAATTCCGTATCACCGGATCTGCAATTCAAGCTGGGAGAGTCGCAACCGAAGACCTTCACCCAGGCCATCAGGATCGCCGAAGCCTTCGCGGACGCCAAGCGTCACTTTCGTCAGTCCCTGTCTGGACCAAGGGAGAAGGAACACAAACAGGGGGATTAAAAGGAGCCTCCTCCGCCGAGGCAGGAAAACCCTCTTCCCGTGGAGTGTCTGGTCCGGAACCTCGGACTTGCTTCCTCTGTGGGAAGCGCGGACATGTCGTCCGTGACTGTCCGCAGAGGAAACAAGGGGGCAAGTCCGGTGGTCTTCGAGTCACTGTCTCCTACGGGGAAGATGAGGTGACTACCCCAGAGTGCCCAACATTCCCTTCCGTCGTGGGCCAGAAGATAGTCGAGGCGATCCGCGATACAGGTGCGACCGCCATCTTCGTGGACGAGGAATTAGTGCCCGAGGACGCCATCCGAGGACCATCGTGCCACGTAGCCGGGGTGGAAGAGAACTTCCAAGCATCACGAGATCAGGTCCTTGTTGATATCTCTACCCCCTACTTTGAAGGCAAAGTTTGGGCCGTAGCTCTCAAGAAACCAGCATATTCTCTCCTCATTGGGTATTCCGTTCGTTTCGAGAGTGGAGAACCCCGACGGATCTCACCTGAGCTCCCTCCAGACGTGATTGCGACCGTAACCACACGTTCTCAGGCCAGGGAGAAAGAGGCTTTAAGGCCGTCGTTACTAAAACCTCTTTCTCAGAAGCAGACGGTCACCCTGGAGCAGGATACCATCAAGTCGCTCCAGGCAAAGGATCCCACCCTAAACAAGGTTCGACTACTAGTGGAGAAGGGGCCCAAGGCGGCTGCAGAGAACAGCGTGGAGTTCGTCCGACGGAAGGGG
>CM031627.1:18583345-18659900 GCA_018398815.1 Conus ventricosus
GGTCACATGACATTGCTTGGATCAGGTCATGGAGTTCATGGATATTCTAAATAACTCTGAATGAAACCACGTGTGATAGGCGTAACTGCCCAACCACTTTATGCTTTTGAATATTATTCGGATCGCCGCCTGTGTGCATTTTAAAGTTACGTAATGGAAGCGATTGCGCCATTGCCCATCCATACAGATTGTTTGCATCTAAATACATGAGATAGTTAGACCTTTTACTTGGATCATAATCGTCCAAGTATTTGTTGTTTGCTTTACAGTAATTGTGCGACGCCATACTAATTCCTCCACGCAATCCGTTTTCAATCATCTGAATCATTGGTAAATCCGACAATAAATCAATCTGTACTCCAGTAAACTTTAAGAAAGCGTCCCAGCTCATCCCGGGCGCAGAAATGTAATGCGCAGGATCCAGGCTATAATGTTTCATGCAGGTCTTTCTATAATTTTCAAAGGCGTCCGCCAACAAACATGTATCAGCCATCAAGTATGAATCATGATAGTCTCCCATCGTTTTACACTCTAACTTCTGCCACGCTTCTTGAGCATGCTGGTAATCAGAATCGCTGACACCCTTTCCTCTGAGACTAGAAAAGAACGCGCCTTTAGGAGGAAGTGTATCTTCGTCAAACCTTTCCCAACTGTTCATGTACTCATAAGGGTAAACGCCCTTTCTAACAAGTGTTGGGTCAAAATATTCTTCCGTTATTGGGCAGGACTTTAAGGACATAGCTAGTGACTCTAACGAACCCATCATGTGCTGCATAGAGTCATAAAAAGACATGTTATTTAAAGTGAAACACATGTACTTTTCTGATGACTGTGCAATGCATGACACCCTGACGGCGTCGTTTATGCTTTCATTATAAGATGAGAGTCGTAACCTCGCAAGTTATGAAAGAAGATGGGCAGCTTCCATGTCTTAGGATCAAACTTTAGTTGAAGATTGCATTTACTGTGTGCTGCTCCTCTGAACTTCCCGCTAATGTGATCATGGTCTCTTACTGTCGGATTGGCTTCCTCACTGAGTTCTAAACCACAAATCCAACAGTGAGTGGCTAAGCCATACTGTTGTTGGTCTTTGGGCGTCATCTTGATTTCAGATAAATTCAGATTATTAGAACAATCATTACGCACTTGCTGCATGCGTTTTAAGAAGTATTTTGCAGCATCAGGCCCTCTGTATAATTCTGGCGTTGAATGAGCGCCATCCGACCTAACAATAATGAAGGCAAATGAACAAATCTGATGATTACTCATTAAGACTGTTTTTCGAAGTTTTTGTGGCGCTGGCCCTTCATAAGGAAACAATAAGCGACTCAAAGTCTGCGTAAACAACGTATGGAGAATTTTGCATCCGTTTCCAGTTCTTAAAACTAACTTTAGATCCGGGTGGGGGCGTAATTAGTTCTGTATTACAGTCAACTGGGCCGATACAATGTTTCTTATGTTCACTCGCGGCTTGAACAGATGGAATTCTTGTTAAACATTTTTCTGCAGAATTCTGTTTGTTAGTGTTTTTTGAAGTATGCGCCAATAATCTACTCATTGTTCGTATCAATGTGTAATGTGGTAGCCCCGCTGGTGAAAGCATCAGCAGTAAGTCAACATGTTTTTTTCCCTGATCCCCTATTGTTGGGCGTTTTGGACATTTTAAAATGGGCTGTAGATTGTTTCCTCTCCCATGTTAGATATTGCAGTTATTGGTTTGTTTTTTTTCAAATGATAAATTTGATCACACTAACGGGAAAGGAAATTCCACAAAAGTTAGTCATTAATGAAACCCCCAATGTTAGACCTCTCTCTGCTTTTTTGCGGACGAAAGCAGCCTTGCGAGAACACCCCACATAAACTTTTGTTGTTGTTTCTTTATGTTTGAATGTTTTTGAAAACAATGCGGGGGTAGGGGGAAGTAAGACCTCCCTACAATCGGGCATATTTAGCCTGTTTTAATTGATCTTGGACTTCCCCCTCTGCCCAACCAACCTCTCATTTTGGTTCTTCACGCCCATCAAATGCGTAAGCATTTGGTCCCCCAAACCGGGCGTAGTCTTTAGGGAAAAAGAATAACCTGTTTTGTTGAGACCCAGACTTTAGTTTGTCTTATTTATTGTTTATAGTGATTAAAACACTAACTTTATTTAACGGGGGGTTATTGTTAGTTTACCTGGAACTTGAGAAATGCATGAAAAACTTGTGTAGTTTGTGGATTAAGACTTCTAAATAAAATATCATCGGGCAAACGCTCTCCCTCAAGCATTCCTTAAAACATTCTCCGACCCTTCATTACTTACCATGTTGAGTTTCTTTTCAACTCAAAATATTTTTTTAAATTAAAAAAAAAAATAATCGAATCAATATAACGTCTTTTTGGCTTGGACTCAAAACAAAAAGTATAAACACCTTTTTGGTTTTTAATGTGATTTTTTTAAAACGGGTTTAAATGTTTCGTTTATTTTTTTAAGATTCCTTTTTTATTGCCCGCGTCGGCTGTTGAAAAAATTGCCTCGCCTTTCTTTGAAGATCAAATTTTGTCTTTTATAGTCTAAAAATGGGCCCCTGAAAACATTAAATTCTTCATCCGTGATGTTTGGTCGCTGTGCTTTATTTATTGCAGTTTTAAAGGACTAAGTTTGGGGGGTTTTAGTTAAACCCTAGCGTGTGCTTTGGAGTTTTTTTTTAATTTTTTTTGCTAGCAGCACCACGGAAATGAACCGGGCCAAAGCAAAGAAAACCATAGAGGAAAACTGCCGGTCGCCTATCCCCGAGCAAAGGGCCTACACTGTTCCTGCTGGCAGCCAATAGTCGATGCTCCAGTATTAAAAGGTAACAGCATTACAGGCAGCAAATACCTTCGTTGGTTTTTGCTGTATTTGAAAGGTCGCTCTAGTTTTTTTTGCTTTTGTGTAATATTGGTTAATCTAATTTTTTTAGCTAGGGTTTCTACTATCCTTTTCTTTTGGAAACCCCGGTGCGTAGGTATTTTGGATAAACGTAAACAGGCATGTTTTTTTAAAAAGTAAAAAAAATTTAAAAATCTAAAATTTTAAATCTGTTATCTTTAATTTTCGTGTGATCAATTAAAAAAAACAAATGTACAAAAGCGGTTTACCATCTTTTTTTTTTCCAATTTAAAGGGTTTTTACGTCAAACTTTTCTCGTTCCAGAAACTGATTACCTCGTTGACCGGGTCAATCTAAACCGAAATTTTTTTGCTAATAATCTCAAGCCTAACACGGGGGGGTTTCTTTGCAAAAGGGTCTGTGGGGATTTACCCCCCCCCCCCCAAACAATTTTTATTTCGAAAATTAAAAGGGCCTAAGCCCGCTAGATAGATTTGGGTTGGACACCACAATCGAACTTGTATTTTCGTTTTTTTTGGGATTTAAAAAACTTTTACTGCTCTTGCAAAGGGTTTCTTCTTTCACAAGCAAAAAATCCCTTTAAGCGATTTTCGTGACACAAAGATTAAAATTCCTGTGCGTCTGCCCTGTTTTTTGGATATGTTGAATGAGACGCATGCTTCGTAAAATGTTATAAATTTTGGGTGATATTGTTGCCCAATCACCTTGCTAAATTAGGGTTGCAAACATCAAATCTAAAGAGATGTCAAATGCTGTACTTTGTTCGGGGTTGTTGATTATAAAATTTGTATTCATAAAAATTTGTTCGTATGACAATTTTGCTTGTAACTCCTTGAAAGTATGGGGGATGGCTTTTAAAAAACTCAAACTAGGGAATGGAAAAACGATTCCAAACGCAAACTTTCAGCAAAGCCCTTTTGCTGCTTTTTTTTACCCAGGGGGTTTGGCGCCCATTCTAAGTTTTAGTGCTTTTCATTGCCGTTTTTTAAACGCAAAATCATCCCCCTTTTATTCGCGGTTTGCCATGATCAAATAGGTTAAAAAATGTCGATTTTGTAAAGAAAATATTTTTTGCCCCTCAAGTTTTTTTAAAAAATTTTCTTAAAGATTTCCCCACCTAGATTCTGGACAACGTTCTGGTTGGGGGCTGTTTTTGAGCGAGGTCTTTTTGAAAATAAGTCGCGCAGAGCCTGGCACAATCATTTCAGCTCCCAGGTTGAAACTGACAGTAAGAATTTGATCCGCATCAAAAGTGAGGATAATTGGGAAAAGTAATATTTCCGTTATTTCCCCTTTACCCGCGGGGTTTTTTCGCCTTTAAGGGTCGAATCGAGCATATGCTGTGACTTTTTTTTTAAGACAAAAAAAAATTTAAATTTTTTAAAAAAATGGAGGCATTGGAGGTGAAAATTAAGATTTGATTTTGAGACATTGAAATACTCCTTTGACACAGCATCGTCGGCGCCCCCATTTCGGCGGAATTAAAGAAAGTAAGGTAGATCATTTTACCAAAATGTAGGCCCAAAAACCCCCCGAATTTATAGCCCAATGTTTTGGAAAAATCCATTTGTTTGTGGGGCGACCAAGGAAATTTTTTCAGTTACAACTAAACCCGACCATCAAAGTTTTTAAAAAAGAGTACAAATTTGACAAAGGTCGGTTTGAGCGAACAAAAAACGCCTTGGCATTTCAAACCCAAAAATTTAAAAGGGGGGGGCTGTTTCTAAAATTTAAAAACAATCAAAAATCCCAACAATTTAAACCAAAAAACCAAACTGGCCCAAAAAAAAATTAAATCAAAAGCAGACGAATTAAAAAAAGCAATGAAGCAGAAACCGTTTTTAGAAAAAAGCATTAAAGCTATACACGACTCCCGCTACCCCTGCAGAAATACGGCCTTGACTCTTTGGACCATTAAGGGAATTACCCAAAAAATTTAGCAAAAAAAAGGTGAAAGGGGGGGGCATATAAAAAAAAGGAAAAAGAAAAAATCGTTTAGGTGATGACGCCAAATTAGGGCCCGATATTAAAAAAAAAGAAAAACCCAAAGCTAAAAAAAACTTGAACAAGAGAGATCAGCAAAATAAAATGTTGTTACTAAACCAGAACAAATTTTCGAACTCAAATGGCGAATAAAGAAAAAATCCAAAGAATTTTATATGAAACCACACCCAGCGAACGAATCGAACACGTTTAGAGAGCAGGGAGTCACATTAGCAAAACGTTAAAAAACGGCCTTAGGATTTGCAATAAGTACATGGTGATGGCTATTACGGGTGGTGGTGGAGGTCAAAGCCCAGTGCCTCCATCGCCATCCCCTCCATCACCACCTGATAAAATCGTGGGTAAAAAAACAGCTTGATCATCTTGCAAGTTTATTAAAAAAATTAGCTGGTAAAGCTATAGACTCTTTACCTGGTATATTGGGGGGTATTGTTAGCTGGCTTTTGTCTACTGCAGGCAAAGTAGTTGGCTTTATGGCCGAGCATTTATGGGCATTAGTTCTCTTAATAGTTGGGTTAATATTAGTAAGATAAAGACCAAGTAATCCTAGGCCAGTTAATCCAAAAACAAGCGCTGCCTTTTCATATTCATGGTCATTATGTTTTTGGACTTCGTGGACTTCGTGTACTTCGCGGTCTTCAACGGCCTTCGGGCTTTGGGCCTTGGGGATTGGATGACTTATTCTTGGGGGGTCATCTTGTTTTTTTATTGTTTGTAATATTACAGGCTCAGAATTTATGTCGTTTTTTGCCAATCTTCTGTTCATTGCCTGCCACAAGGATTTCATTATTGTAGTTTATTATTGTACCTATCTGGAGTCTGAGGTCAGAAGGCAGCATGTATAAACCAGCGCCAACAGCAAAGTCTACTTTTGATCTTGCGTATTGTAAAACATTTTGGTACCTTTTTATACTCGAAGGTAAATCAACTGTAGAATTAATAGCGTCCTCTAAATTTGCTAAGTATTGTTTTTGTGCATCAAAACCAGTAGAAGGATCGGTTATGCTTGACCTTGTCTGTGCTTGCGAACCTAGCAAACACCAACGTAAGTACGAATAGAGTCGTTTATTCGTTCTATTCCCGCTCTAGTTAGGCCCTTAGAAGTGTCTAAGATAAATGTTGTCCATGCTGTTTTATGCTCTTGCTCTATGGACCCGAGGTGAACAGTTGTGCCTGAAGAGAAAGATGTGTAAGGAGGATTCCAGTCATAGTTATACTTTCTGTGCACGCCCCAAAAATAAGGGGTGCCTAAGCCATGATTAAGATCCAACTTTTGTCTAAAGTCTGTCTTGATGTTAATATTGAATTCGTTACAGATCCTTTCAAAAGCCTTCATGTCTATGCTGTTGCTGAATGGATTAAACGGTTTGTCATTTGGTAATGGTGCTTGCAGTTCAGTCAAAATACGTCTGAAGGTGTAATAAAAATGAAATCTGTACACTGACCTCACCAAAGGATCAGGATGATTTAAATGATCAGCATACGACACTCCACACCCAGTTGATGCACAAAACACAGCAAAGTTTAACTGGTTCTGATAAAACTGCATCGGGTGACTGAACCACACTTTTGCGATGTAGTCTTTTTTAATAGGGGGGTTAAGATATCTGCTTAATGGAGTACTCACCTTTACTTGAAAGGCGTCAGACTGGGTCACAGAAATGTCAAGAGTATCAGTTGTTATATTTTTAAGATTGTAGTGCGGCCCAACAGAATATTTTGCATCAGTATATTTGAATGCACTCATTTTTAATTTGTTTAAAAAATGTTTGTAACAATAACAACTCAAGACAGTCCTTTTTTTTTAGAACATGCTGTTAAAAACGATTGCGGAACCAAAATGGTCGCACTCCATGAAATATTCTACAAAGTCGTATGGTTTAATATAACTGAATCCAGGAAGAATAATAAGGTTCTAAAAGTTGACAAATCAGGGAACAAAGTTAGCCAGTTAACCATACCTGATGGTTATTACGGGTTTTGCTCACTAAAAGAAGAAATGAGTAACTTCGACATTACTCTCAAACTTAACAATGCAAATCTAAAAACAATGTTAACATTCAAGCCTGAAGAAGAAGGAGGTTACTATTTTGATAAGAGCTAGCTAAAATGTTAGGCTTTGCAGTGACAATTATAGATTTAGAGTTACACCAAACAAAACTACTTATGAGGGAGAAAATCCGCTCAATCTTGCATTACATTCATTACTCTATGTTCATTTGGATGAGCTGAGCACTGATGAAAACTTGTATGATGGAAGGCCCTCAACTGTTTTAAGAGCTCTTCCGTCAGGGAAAGCTGCATATTGCGATTATGAAATTATACAATTCCCTAATTTACAGTTTAAAAGATTAGTTTGTGGGAGGGTTGGATCATTTAATATAAAAATCAAAGACAAAGCAGGAAAAGTTGTGAAATGTGATAACCTACACATTGTTTTGGAAATAAAATAATACGTTACTAAAAAATAATGTCGCGGGGGCCAGAAGAATCGGGAGTTACATTAGCGCCTGTAAGGTGTATAACTTTAGAATTAAAAGACCTTGCAGACGTTACAGACTTTGAACAAAATGGTGAGATAGGCGCTTTGTATGGTTTTGAGTACACTAAAGATGGTGATTATAAACGCAAAGAGGTTGGCGACAACAAAAAGTTTCCTAAACTAGAACAACTGCGCAATCTAGAAGCAAATAATGTTGGTCAGTATGAATATAAAATAGTTCGAAAACCTGACCTCAAATGGCACTTAGAACCATATTTAGAAGGGGACATAAAATTTGAATTCATAAGCCCATTTACATTTTTTAGCCGTCAAAAAAGTTTCAGAAAAGCATTCAACTCTGGCCCTTTACATGTAAGTCTTATGCCAGACGACAATAGCCGGAAAGAGATTGAAATAACACCGTATGGGAAAAAAGTACATCCTCCACAGAAAAGAAACGGTTTTAAAAAAGCTTCTACAAAATTACAGTTCTTTCCAAGCAGAAAATTAGGAGACACGTTCACAATGATATTTGAAATTTCTGTCTTTAAAGATGTGGAGAGGGATGGGGTTGTGGGCGTTAGTGACGTCCTTATAAAAGGAATTAATATTAGCTGGCAAAACTTAGACGTAAAACGTCTTAAAGTTACCATCGTCGTTCTTCACAATGGTGAGGATATTAAGGTCATAACAACAAGCAACAAAATCACTGTTGACTTAAATAGAAACAATCTTACAGAACTGAATTGGATTAATCTTACACATTTAGGTCTTATAGGGTTTTATTATACTGAACAAGTTTTGACAGAGAGTATGATAAACATAATAACTGGATTAGATTAAATTCTGTTATAAAACTATGGAGCAGTTAAACTTTATGACAAAAACCCCTCATTGTTCATTAATTTGTGGACAAACTGGTTGTGGAAAAACAATATTTATCCTCAACCTGTTACAAACAGTTTATCGTTATAATTTTGATCATATTGTGATTTTCTGCCCAACACTTAAATGGAACAAAGCATATCATGATAGAAGGTTTATATGGACTGATGATAACATATTTTTAGTTAATCCTAGCAATAAACTGAGTGAGTGTCTAGAACGCTTTTTTATATTGTTTGAGGGAACGCAGACACTATTTATTATAGATGACTGTTCAGCAGAAAGAGACATAGTTAAAAAGAGAAACACTTTGTCAAAACTGGCTTTCAGTGGAAGGCATGCTGGGATAAGTGTGTGGATTTTATCCCAAAAATATAACTCGGTTTTAAAAGACTTTAGAGAACAGTTAAAGACTGTAGTTTTATTTCACATGAAAGACAGAGACGCATTTGATGAATGTTTGCGTGAAAATGATGTTATTGAAAATGATCAGGAAAAACATAGGATTAAGCAAAAACTGAAATCTGAAAAGTTTAGTAAATTAGTATTAAAAACGGATAATCCTACGCAGTATGTTTGTTTGTAGATAATCGTTATTTTTTGGTTACTTGTCAGAGAACAGGAAAAGGCGGCTTTTAGGCCACTTTCGCCCAAAAACTTGGTGGAGGAGCAAGTGAGGTAAAACAGACATTTATCTGTTCTCTAATGTCAATTTTCTGGCCAGGTGAAAACGACAAATTCGAGCTCGCCACAGTTCAATACCGATCATTTTGATGATAAATTAACAGCCTACCTGCCACCTAGAGATAGATCCCGCCGAGATGTCTCTAGTATTGTTGGGGTTGAGAGAGATAAGGAGTCGCCTCTGGGAGGTGCGCCTGGGGCGAGTGCGCTCCCAGTAGTATCTGAGACACCTAGCAGGGCACAGGTTAATGTGTCCAGATTTCTCTCCCTTTCCCAAGATCTCTGTCAGGGAGCGGATGACGAGGGAGGGAGAGGGGGTGCCCGGTTCCTGATTCTTAGCTAAGAACTCAGGAAGGAACTTGAGGGAAACAGAGCCGTCCCTGTGGAAGGCGATATCTCTGGGATCACCGCTGAGGGCGTGGATCTCACTTCGTCTTCTAGCCGAGGCCAGGGCGAGGAGAAAGGTGGTCTTAAAAGAGAGGAGGTCAAAGGGAATAGATGTGATAGGTTCAAAAGGGGGCTTTCTGAGGGCGTCGAGGACGATGAAAAGGTCCCAAAGGGGGATGCGCCTAGGGGACTGGGCTTCCGTAGAGCAACTCCTCTAGAGACCTCTCTGAGCAGGAAGTCATTGTCAAAAGACGGGCCGCCCAGTTGGCGAATGGTGGTGTAGATAGCCGATCTGTAGCCCCGAATGGAGCTCGCTGACAGCTTAAGTGAGGAAGATAGGTGGGAGAGGAAATTGCCTATCTGGATGTTGGAGGGGCAGTCCTGGGGAACCGAGTTATCTAAGCACCAGGCTACCCATTTCTCCCACCGGTAATTGTAGAGGGACTCGGTGCTGGTTCTGCGAGATGCTGAGGCTAATTCCCTCAGTCCCTGAGAGGCCCCTGCCCCGGCTAGTGTGTCTAGGACGGACTGGGGCCTGTCCGCGTGGGGAGTGGATGAAGATGTTCGCAGTTGGGCTGGCATAGCAGCCACGCGTGCAGGCGAAGCATCTTGGGATTGGAGTGAGGAAGACCCGAACGGGGTTGTCTCAACATGTCCCACCGAGGGCTGAGCCGTAGAGGTGGAACGTGAGTGAGGGACTTGAGGTCTGGGAACCAAGACTGGGTCGGCCACCATGGGGTTATGAGGATCAGCCTGGGTTTCTCCAGCCTCGCTTTCCTGATCACCTTGTGTAGGATAGGAAAGGGGTAAAGGCGTACTTGTTGAGGGGTGAAAGGTCTAGGATGGGCCTCCATCCTCCAGAGGGTTTTGGGATCACAAATAGGTGAGAGTAGAAGCCGGGGTTGGGGTGGGACACCTCTGTGATGGCCCCTTTTTGGAGGAACTCTTGGACCTTCCCATGGAGCACCTCTGCTTGAGCGGGTGGAGGGTTGGGCGAAGGGGAGGAGAGTGCATGGGGGGGGGGGTCGCTCGTGGATCCAAGGAAGACGATACCCTCCCGTAGTACCGCCACTACCCAGGGCCTGAGGCCCATACGTTGCCACCGGTGGGCGTGCCGGGAGAGGCTGCCCGCCAGGGGGGGGGGGGGGGGGGGGGGGGGGGGGGACGTGGGCTGGGAGAGGGCGAACGGGCGTGTGGGGGTGCCGCCCAATCTAAGTCTCCCTCGGGTTGTGGTTCCAGTCAGCTCCGAGGGCGTAACTGTTGGCCAAACCGAAAATTTTGTCGCTGTGATTTCGGTTTGGGCCTGGGGGGAAGATTGGGATGCTTGGCGGGCTGTGCGGTATGGGAAGGCGGTTGCCTGGGGTAGGGTTTGGGCCTGGGGAAGGACCGAAGGGGGGGGGTCTAGCAGGGCGCGGCAGTGACCTGGGCGCAAAGGATGCCGCCTGCTTGCGTTCCTCGACTGCTTGTGTTATCACGTCAGTCGAGTATTCGCCGAACAGCGACTGGTCCTGGCCCGGGACACACCGCAGGGCTGCCTTAAGTGCAGGGGAGAGAGAGGTACGTGCCAGCACGGCATCTCTGGCCACCAACAAGCAGTTGAAGTGGCTCCTAGCTGCGCTGTCCGCCGCAGCCGAAAGATGATGCGAAATCCTGTTGACCAGGTGTCGCATGAAAGGGTCGCTAAACAAGCGAGAATCGTTCTCCTGGTACGCCTCGGAGTCCATGTCCGAAGGCCCAGGGGCGGCACCGTCGTCCTCCGGCCATAGAGCCCCCAGTTGCTGTAGGAGCATACCTAAGTAGGTATGTCCCGCCGTGGTGTGGAGGTTGCCCATCCTGGCTGTTCAGTCCCATTCCTTTAAATTCTTAAAGGAGATGGTGCCCGACGTGGGGGGGGGGGCAGGTGTGGGATCAACCGACGGTCAGATTGTGAAATGTCCATCTCTCTGGTCACCGGGTTGTCGGTGAACAGGGAGGCGACCGAGGGATTCCTGCGGTCCCCGAGGAGGGTACCGACTTGGGCTGCATTAGGTGCTGAGAGGGGTCCCTGTCCTGGGGGGGGGGGGGGACGGCCTGCGCACCCATGGCGCGAGTAGCCGGTCCTTCCCAGATTGAGGTGAGTGACTGGGGGGCGACGATCCTTGGTTTGGACCGCTGGGCCAGGGGGGGCCCGGCAAAGAGGGAGAGGGAGAGGACTTCGTCGGCGGGTGCGGCCTCCCTCCTAACGAGGTCTGGGCGCCACCGTTCCACCGTGCGGACATCATACAACGAGGTGGAGGCTAGGTCCTCCTCCTCGTCCGCCTCAGGGAGGAACAGGTCCTGGCAGGGTTTGGAGCACCCTCATCAGGAGGACCGTCAAGGGGTACTTGCGGTATCTCCCAGGTGGCTCTATGATCGGCGGACGGGACCTCATCCGCCGATCGGACAGCGCCCGAGGAGGGGGACCAAGGTCGACCCAGGCCAGCGTGGCCGGGTGCCACATGCGACCATACAGTTGGTCGTGCTGTGTGTTGGCGTTTAGCCATTGGTCTCTCTCAGGGGCATAGAGCCACTGGTGCCCGGGGAGGAAAATGGGCTGTGGCGGCCCTTGGGTGTCAGCAGAAGTTCCCGGGGACCTGGGTAAACCTGAGCCACCATTGTGGGGGTAACGAGAGGCAGTGGCCTGTCGTCCCCGCACAGGTCCGTGCACTGCACCTTGCACGTCCTTGGTGGGGGCCTGAGAGGGCCGGTCTGGTACGGAGGAGGATGCGGAAGCCGAGCCTCCAACCCGCGAACGTGCGGATTGGTCAGGATGCGGTCCCGTGCCCCCCCCCCACTGGGATAGGTCAGGTTACCCGTGGTCCCGGTGGTAGATCCTCCCCCGGAGGAGCGGGACCGTGGACGTTGCCCAAACAGGGACCCGAAAAGGTCTGATCCCCAACGTCCGATACCCCTAGGGGAGAAGGTGATGGTCGATCGGGGTGGGTCCGCTGTCCTTGTGCGAGTGCACGACCGAGCTGATGGCGCGATGTGACCGCACGCCCAGAGTCATGGACACCACCGAGGTCGTGCGTCGGGGTGACCATAACCCTGCGTCCGGAGTCTAAGCGCTCCTCGGGCTCAGTGTTGGCTGCACCTGTGTCCGGTGGGGCAGAGCGCTGTGAGTACACGTGTCGATTTCGGGGGAAAAATGGACATGTGACTCACCAAGGTGAGTAACGGATGGCGATTCCATATCAGACCCGTCACCCGTGGTGGTCCGTGGCTCGGCATGATTCCCCTGGGACCGAGGGCCGTGCGACTCAGCATGATAGAGAGAGGTCTCTGATCGCATCTGGGGGTGAGAGGGCAAGCTGGCCGATGGAGAGGAGGGGGGGGTGAGGGCGAATTCCGACGGCTATTTTTTAGCTCGGGAGGGCCCCTTGAGGAGCGCCTTGCCCTTAGCCTTCTTGGATATACCTTTCTTTCCCGGCAGGTCAAAAGAAAGGCATTTAGCAATGGTGGCTGCTTGTCCATCCGCCCTCGGACGCTGCGATCGTGCGTCCGTCGGTCGGGTAGAAGAGGAAAGGTCACACGTCCCCTCCGCAGAGCAGTCGTCTCTATCTACCCGAACCGTACGTTCATCCATGTGAACGGATTGCTCGGAGACGGAATCGACCCGCCGGTTCTCGGGGAAACTGAGCGAACTCCGAGCAGTGGAGTGGCTCGACCCGGCGGTGTCCTTCACCATGTTGGGCACAGGTGGCAGAGCAAACCCGGAACACACGACCGCAAAGAGGAGACAAGGTGGTCGATCGAGAAGGTAATTAATCTCGATCGCCCGTGTGGTGTCGTGCAAGTCCTCGAGAGATCGACCGAAATCTCGAAGTACCCGTACACGCCACCAATCGTGAAAGTCAGTACACTTACAGAACCCAGTTGTAAGTGAGATGGATAATGTTATTTCTTGCGCACTAAATCTTACTGAGGATTCTTGCGGCAAATGGGTGATGAACCTGAGACTAGGAAAGTGGTGGGGAAACACGACCGGCGAGAAAAGAAAGATGGCCGCCGACGACCGGCGAGGAAGTCACGGAAGAACACAGGAAAACCGGCGATGAAATCGCGGGATAACCAGGAGCGTGTAGCCCGATAAAGGAGGAATGTGACAGTAGGATGCGACCGTAAAACCCGGGACGGGGTAGGGGGCAATCCGAAAACAATTTGATAAAAGTGAAGCACGTGGCGATGATAAAACACGCACAAGTGTAGCGACGATCGGACGAACCGACGATCGTGAACGCTAAGTCGCGAGAAAGTGGGTAAGAGCGGTAAATTTCCAGTAATTACACTCCCACCAAGAGCCTCACGCGGCAAGAATACTCAGGGTTTAGCGCAAGGCACAACTGAATCAAGTTTTGAAACAAAGACACCAGCAATCTGAACACAAAGGCAAGTGTAGGCGAGACAGAGCACAAGACTTATCTTGCTTTGATGGCAGGCCGAAGGTGAATGGGGTAGAAGAAGTTGACACAGGCTTCTTCCGGAGATGGAAGTGGGGTGACGTCACGTGACTGTCTTATGACTGCATTGGCCACGGATAAAATTCGGCCTGACAGAGCTGGCTAACTGCCGTTGAATGCTATGGTCTGACATGGTACAGTATATGACGCCAAGAGAGAGAGAGAGAGAGAGAGAGAGAGAGAGAGCGAGAGAGACAGAGACAGAGAGAGAGAGAGAGAGAGAGAGGAGAGAGAGAGAGAGAGAGAGAGATTCCTCTACTGCTCCCGGTTCTCAGAAGCTCTTTGGGAGTTGCTGAGCGGGAAGCCAGCCCATTCACAAAGGTTGTCCTTACATCTCTCTTTCCTCTCTCTCTCTCTCTCTCTCTCTCTCTCTCTCTCTCTCTCTCTCTCTCTCTCTCTCTCTCTCACACACACATTTATAATATATATATATATATATATATATAAAGAGAGAGAGAGAGAGAGAGAGAGATAGAGAGAGAGAGAGAGAGAGAGAGAGAGAGAGAGAGAGAGAGAGAGAGAGAGAGAGAGAGAGAGAGAGAAAGAGCTTTCTCTTCTGTTTCCGGTTTACAGACGCTCTTTGGCTGTTAATAAGCAAGAGGCCGGTCCATTCACTGATACTGTCCTCCCATCTCTTTCTCTGTCTTTCTCTCTTTCTGCCTCCTCGCACAGTTCCTTGTATCTCTTGTGTAATGACCACGTTCTTCTCTTTAGTTCAGCTGTCAGAGTTCATATCTCACAGGCGTAGAGAAATATGAGAATGACCAGGGAGCGCAACCGCCTGATCTTGGAAGCGGTTGTGATGTTTCTGTCGTTCCAGATGGATCTTAGAATGGCTACTGCTGCTGTCGCAGATGCGTCTCATGAGAGCACTTTAGGTTTGGATCCCTCATCTGAAACAACTGCTCCGAAGTGCTTGAAGTTCTCAACTGTCTCTAGGTTTTCTCCCTTTGTGTTGTTGGTCATACGTTTTTTGTCTTTCTGGCGCTGATCTGCACACCAAATGCTACAGAACACTTATGAAGGCCCTCTGCTAGGTTTGCCTAGACATCTCCCGCTAGCCTAGCAATGTCTTCATTGACTATGAGATCTGCGAGCTTTGTTTTCATCGCAGATGTGTGAGCTTTATTTTCGTCGCATATGTACCTTATCTACAATTTCAGCTTACGAAATAATGCAGATTTACAACTTCGTCGTGTTGTCCTGTGGTTGATGTTTACATTTGCCTTGTTGAGGTTTTAGTATGAAAAGCATCCATAACACTAAACATGATTTGCGTATTGGTTTCATTTGTGCTTGGAAGTCAAGTGATACATTAAAACTGGGATACTGAGAAAAGTAGGTCAAGTTTGACGTGTACTAAATATGAATCTAAAAGTGGGCTGCTTCTGCTGTGACTGGGACAGTTCAACCCTAGTTGTGTCGGCGGCTGGGGGAACCTCATGAACAATACAGGATTGATGACATTTACGGAGTAAGGAAAGAAAGACTATAGAGCTTACAGGAGGATTAAGAGTTAATCTGACAAGCCACAATTAGATATCGGTTCTAACAAAACGTGAGATTGAATGTACAGAAACAGAGGGGCAGAAAAGGAAAGAGATTTTCTGGAACAAGCGAACACGAACCTGTCCAAATCCACAAACTAGCATGTCTTCTGTACACGAAGGAAGTTCACAGAAGTCCTCGTCACGTCCATCAGAACAATCTTTAAGAAAATCGCACACCAGAGAGTAAGACACAAATTCCCTGGAGAGGTCACAATAAAAGTAGGGCTGTGTCAGTCCCTGGGGCATACTGCAAGTCGCCCCGTACCATGTCTCAGTGTTCTCCAGTTCCCTGCACTGACTTGTCAAGTCACAGGCCAATAGTTCGTGAGTCAGGTGCTGCATGGGGCAGACTTCAAAATGAACAGTTGGAGTGGCTGTGTTGTTCGGTACAGGAAGCGTGACGGGCGTGCTGATGTAATGATGATCCGAAAGGCTAGGGTGTTCACATACAAAGCTTTTATACTTCCTGATACAAGGAATTCCAATGATACTGCGTGAGGAAGCATACCAAGAAAAACATTCTCGATCATCCGGTTGATTAAGACGTACGCGAAGAGCGCTTGGCAAGAAGAAAACCACGATACCACTCTCCCATCGCAATAAGTGTGTGTACCTGCAACAATTATGGAATTAATGTGTGACAAACATGTAAAAAATGTGTTTTATCGAGCATGAATCTCTCTCTTTCTCTTTCTGTCTCTCTCGTTTGGATTTGCATGGATAAAATTGTTAACACCACTGAGAAAAGAAACTATCTTTACTTATTTATATAATCATTTATTCAATCATTCAATAATTAATTAATTTATCAATTGATCAAGTAATTGATATATCGGTTCATTTGTTTATTCGCTTACTCCTTTATTAGGGAATTCAACAGAAAGAATTTTACAAAGACTGGATGTACCGAAGTTTACATGAACACAAAAACGGTCTGGTGCGGCAATCCTAAAAGTGATTACCGAAGCGCGTGACGCCGTCATCAAAAACGAATTTGAATGATACTCTAACAGCATGATAGGCTTTAAGAAAACATTAATAACTGAGTGCTAAGATTGGGAAAGACCAGCAGATGCAAAACTGATGTGGTCAAAATGATTTTTGAAATGGCCAAAACGATTAGATTTAAGACGTTTAAGCTAAACTGAAAACATACGATTTGTCACACTCTGTATTCCTAATACACGAGGGTAAATCTAATATGTGTATCATCTGCGTGAAAGAATTTTTTTGAATCATGGCTTGCAGCAACCGTGACATCAAGAGCATGGAATCGGGGTTCACTGGATGACGTGGATGCCTGGGAGTGCACTGCAGACTTTCCAGAATGCGAGAACCATCTGGAGATCACAAGAGTGCCATGAGACCAGATGTCCTACTCGACTCTTGTTCATCAGAACTACTGATTAACTCACTATGCCTTATGACAGCTGAATGGAGCAAGTTCAAATCTACAACACTGAGAGCATGCCAGTCTAGTTAGCAGTTTAAAGGAAGTCAGGTTTCTGATACAAAGTCCTCACCAATGGAGTTTGAGCAACAGAGTCTATAGGCTCACTAGCCTATGATCCCATCAAACAAACCTGGGGATTCCAGGTAAGAAGAGGGCCACACCATTGAAGGAAAATGGTAGAGACAGCTGGAAATATGTTCGAAGAGGAAAAAAAAAACTTACAAATATGTGACGATATGTCACAGAAGTGTAATAACCTTTATTTTTATCTATCTGTCTATCAATTCGATTATCAATCCATCTATCTGTCTATCTATCTATCTATCTATCTATCTATCTATCTATCTATCTATCTATCTATCTGTATGCGCGTGCGTGCGTACGTGCACGCACTGTGTGTGTGTGTGTGTGTGTGTGTGTGTGTGTGTGTGTGTGTGTGTGTGTGTGTGTGTGTGTGTGCGCGTGCGTGCGTGCGTGCATGTGCGCGCGTGCATGTGTGTGTGATGTGTAACCAATCACAAGCAGCGTTTTGTCCTCCCTGACATCAACATTCTAATTATTTCAAAACTATAGTGCTTACCCAAACTGAAATGATGCAACAGCATTCCATATTTTAAAGATCTATGCATTAGATTATCGGATATCCCTTCATTTCAACACATTTGTCTGTGTCACAGACAAAAAAAGAAGAAAAACCGAAGTCGTAGTCAGTCGCCAGCCAGTTCAATTAGACATAAGCTCCAAACTCAAACAATCCTGGTTTCCAGGCAGACGACTTCATGTGTCACGTCAGCCAATTAGGCACAGCGAAGAGGCTATATTTAGTCCTTCACGGAGACGGCACCGTCCCGCGGACAGACTGAGTGGCTTGACCAACGTCTCAATTGGTCTGGCCAGACGGATCTCTGCATCTAGGTCAGACTGATACAGCTAATTTGCAAGACCAGCACCCACAGTTAAGTCGGACATCGCTGGTTAAAGTAGGAAGGGGAGAGGTATTGTGTTGTCACGCGCGGGCGTGTCACGCGCCAAACGTGACCTTTCTTTTCCCCCCCTTGTGGGATTTTTGCCCCCTATTATTTCCCTATTGTCTTTTTTTAAGGGGCCCAAAATTTTGGGGGAAAACCCCGCTTGATGTTTTGGGCAGTCATTTCCCATTTAAAACCCCAGCCCTCGCTGGCACGTCTTTGCACGTCCCCCATTCTTTTTTTGTTCACCGTTTTCTCGCTCCATCGTCCCCCTTGGAAGGGGGACAAAAGTTGGGCTTGGGGTGAGTTCGGGCACTCTGATTTGGGGGGTGACGGTCATCTCGTTTTTTCTTGATTGATCATTTTTTTGGAGAGGGCCCGCCCTGTATTCTAGTTATAAACGGGAGGGGGCAGCGCCCACGGGAGCAGAAGTCATCTTGGGAGTTTATTCTTCCCCATCTTTGTTTTAAACCCCCCACTATTTTGTCTTTTGGGGGCCGAAGGGGGAAGAAAGAGACCCTGGAAGAGACAAAAAAAAAAACTAAAGAAGGGAGGAGGAACTAAAAAGGAAGACTGGGGGGGTAGGGAAAGGGGGGTCAGACGGGGGGCAATTTTCCCGGGGGGGTTGACCTGTTTGTCTCCCAACGTGGGACCTGTCGTTTTCGCCCTCTTTGGCCGAGGTTGGGTGGTGTTGAATCTTAAAAATTTTTGGTAGAACGGGGTCCGTTGAAGAGGGTTTTTTTTTTTGGTCAAATTTCGGATTTGTTTATTCTTATTGACTCGTTGTTGTTTTCCAAGGGGGTCCATCCTCTTATGGAATCCCCCTGCTTATTGAAAGTTTAATTCTAAAAACAGGAACTGTTTCCATTCGTTCCCCTTTTTTCCTCTTCCCCTTTTTCGGTGTGACTAGGGAAACCCCATTTTGTCTGAAATCGTTATTTTTTTTCTTCATTTTTTCAAAATTCACAAGGGTTTTCTTCTTTTTGTTTAAACATTCCAGCGAAATTTTTTATTTATACTTCCCTTTTTGGCGCCTAATGGCGGGCGGGGAAGGGTTTGGTTGGGTGAGGGATTTTGTTTTGGGGGGGGTGCCTCTTGTGTTCCCCCCTCCCCCCCCTTTTTCCCCTTTGGGATCAGGTCCCTTGTTTTGTTGTTTTTTTGGGGTTTGCATGGAGAGTGAATGGGTTCATTTTTGTGCTTTTTTTCATTATCCCCCTTTCAAAGATTTTTGTTTGATTTGTTTCAGAAATGTCTTATACCCCCATGGTGGGGGCCTATAATCAAAAAAATCGTTTGATTGTTGTTTGTTTGATTGAGTTTTTTGGGCCAGTGGTTTTTTTTTCTTTGTTCAACTCCGTATTTTCACGTCTTTTTTAAATTTAATTTTTGTTTTCTTTTAATTATGTAATTAAAGGTGTTCCCGATTAATTTTTTGCCAGTTCAAAGTGCCCAAAAAAGTAGGAATTTTTCGTATGAATGGCTTGTGCCGGGATGCCATGAATATTTTTTAGGTTAGGTTTAGGGCTTCATGTGTCATAGTTACCCCCCTCCCCATTCCCCTTTCACCCCCCCCCCCCCCTTTTCCTCTTTCCCGCGACCGCCGTAAGGTGTACCCCAACTGAGTTCACTGTAGTTTTCAGTTTTTTTTTTCTTCTCCTCCCTTTTCCCCCGGGTCTTAACGCTGCTTCCCCGCCACGCCCTGCCATGCCCCCTGTTGGCCGTGAATCAACCAGCCTTTCGCCCCAGGGACCCGGGGAGGCCCTGATTGTGACTCAGCACTTCCTCGCCTGTCCTGCATCATGAGGGATGCAGTGGGGACGGCGTGAGTTGGGGGTTTTGTGGGTGGGGAGGTGGCCAAGGTACCCCAAAGAAAACAGAAAAGCAGGAGCAGAAAGTGTACCAAGGAACTAAACTGGCTGGAATGTGTTGTTTTTTTTTGAGGTTTTGTTGTTGTTGTTTTTCCTTCGGGCCATTGGGGTGTTTCTAAAATAATTTTAAGACTTTTTTTTTTTTTCTTTGTGATTGTCATGTACACATTTCCCTTTTTCCCTTTGGGGCTTCAGTGGTGGGGTGGTTGGGTGTTTAGGTTTCCCTTGGGTGCTGTTTTGGGGCTGGGGTGGGAATTTAGTATCTCACTTTTTCAATTTTTTGTTAGGGCCCCCTTTTCATCTCTCTCAATTTTTTTAAGTGAATAAATTTTTTGTGGTTTGTCTATTCTTCCTGGTGTTTGATTTTTTCGCTTGGGCGGGTACTTGGGTTCCCCCCCCTTTTCCCCGCGCCTGTATTGGTCCCCTTAAACCCGGGTGAACCGTGAATCGGGGGGCTGTCCGGTTTGGGTGCCTCCCCCAGTTTGACCTCGCGGGCAATTTAAACCGGGATCTGTCGTCTGTTGTTGTGTGGGTGGTTGGGGGTGCGTGTAGAAAGGGTGGGGCTTTAAACTTTGAGCACTCAGGTGTGAAAACCCTGCTAATTGCCGTTGTTAGTGGTGGAAGTGATGGTTTGTCTGAAATGTCTTTTTTGCCAGGGGGTATGAATTTAAAAAACTCAAATTTATTTTTTTTTCTCCCTTTGTTGTAAAAAAACAAAAGTTTTTTTTTGTCTGCCATTTTTTGTGGGAGCCATAGCTATTTTTTTTAGCTATTCGTTGGGTTATTGATGTCGCCCGAGGTTTGGAGGGTAGGCCTTAGTGTGTAGGGGCTTCTTGGGGTTTTCCCGGATCCGGGGGTTCGGGAAATTTGGGGGGTGAGCGGGGACCCTTAGCCCTTTCGCATGGCCTACTCCAGGTGGTTTCGGCGCCCCCGTTTTTTTGATTAGGGATAGGGACTTTCTCTTGTAGGGTTAGGTTTTTTTTTTCCGGGTAGGTCTGCGGTCCAGTTTTGTGCGGGTTTAGGGCGGTCAAGGTCTCTGTAAAGGTGAGGGTTTTCCCATGAGACTTTAGGAACCCTGGTTTTCCTCTTTGTGGAACCAACAGGGTTTCGGGTTGTGTTTCTCAGCCTGGCTGTTTAGAAACATAGGAGCTTTTGGATGTATTTGTGTACAAAGAGAGACAGACTCTGCCCCGTAAAAAGGTGATTTTTTAAAAAAAAAAACCATTTGGATTTTATTAATCGATTGTATAGACGGTTATATTGCCGTTTCGCAGTGCTTTGGGCCAATTATTTTTTGTTTAAAAGGTAAAAAGAAGGTTTGGGGGATTAAACAATTTGCACCCGGGGGGGTGGTCGTGTTTTGCGTGTTGAAAAAAAAAGGAAAAAGGGGGGAAAAAAATTGTTTTTTTGCCCCCCGCGTTGGGGGGAGTGGCGTGTTGCACGTTTTTTTTTAAACGTGCAGGGTTTCCGGTCAGTCGTTTGGGGAAACGGGGGGGGTCGGATGTAGAAGTTCGGCGTTTCCGTTTTTGGGGGGGACGGGTTTTACCCCTTTTCAGTACCAAAGGGAAGTCCGATTTGTTCGGGTGTCATAGTCGTACAGCACCCCTTGAGTGTAAACCGGGTATCTGACTGCAAGCGCCCCGACCCCCAATTTTTTGGTCCATTCGACTTGGATTGCCCTTTTTTTTGGGCCCCCTTCGTTTCTTTTCCCCTTTGGGGCATTGGAGGGGGGCGTTTTTGTTTTCCCTTTTCCTCCAGCAGGGGAAGGAATTACTTCCAGGGGGGATTTGGGCCCCGGGAAGGACTCGTGTCGGTGGCGACGGGGAGACAAGCGAGTCCCCCGTATAAAAAGCCGAATGGGGCTTAGGGCCCGATCCCCAGGTCTCCACTTGTATCATCCCCACGACGGTATCGTATTTACTCGGAGCTGAAACTTTCGAAAGCAAAGACTAAGTGTCCATCTGGGGGTTTTTCCCGGGGGGTTGGGAGACCCGAGTTGACTACCCAAAGAGGGTCCTCCTTTGAGCGCACCCTCTCGGTCTCAAGTTCCGCTGGGTTACGAATGGGGGTTCCTCTTCGGCACCAAGATTTTCCGAACCCAGAATTCCCCCCCGGGGCCAGTCAGTCTGACTGGGGGTATTTCTTATGAGGAAAGGAAGAAAAAAAGCTAGGGAAGAAGAAAGGAAAGAACAAAAGCTGGGAAGGAGGAAAGGAAAGAAAAAAGGGTAAGGAAGAGAGGGGAGGAAAAAACAAAAAGCGTGGGAGAAGAGGAAAGGAAAGAAAAAAAAGGTGGGGAAGAAGGGAAAGGAAAAAAACAAGGCGAAAGGAAAGAAGAGGGAGGGAAAAAAACAAAAGCGGGGGGAAGAAGAAAGGGAAAGAACAAAGCGAAGAAGAAGGGGAAAAGGAAAAAAACAACAGGGGAAGGGAAGAAAGGAAAGGAAAGAACAACAGCGAAGGAAGAAAAGGAAAGAAAAAGAACTGAGACGGGGAGGGGAGGAAAAGGAGAACGAGATTAAGGAAGAGGGGGGAAAAGAACAGGACGGAGAGAGGAAAATTTAACCCCCTCTCCGGGCTTTTGCCTCCGTCCCGTTAAAACCGGGGGAGGGGAGGGAGCCATCCGTCTGCCCTCCGTCTCTGGGGTTTGCCAGGCTGCGCCCTGGGAGGACTTTGAGTGTTCCTTAAACACTTCGCTCTGTGGAAACGTATCATTTGTCAGATCGCAAAATTTTTTTGTACCTCTCCGGGGATGGGGGGTAGGGGGGGAAAAGCCATTTTAAAAATTTGGGGGAAACCAATATGAGAATTGAGGGGGCTCTCCGAAAACGATTTATCCACTGGGGAAAACATAACGGCGTCAACCCCGGACTTGAAGAAACTTGCGGAAAACTTTTTCTATGGTGGCGGCTCGGGGCCCTTTTAGCTTTGGGGGGGTTGCCCGACATCCCCTTTGGGGATTTGGGGTGTTGGTGGAACAGCTTATGATGTGGAAACTCCAGAGTGAGTTGCGCCTTACCGAGCTTGACCCCAAGACCTTTGCCAGCCCTAGAGATTGCTGAATCCTTCGCGAGGCCAGGAGGGCCCTTAGGGAGGACGGCAGAAATCCTGCACGTCGGTTTGGAAGCCCGGATGCCCACCCCCAGCCTGCTGCTCCTGGCCCTCGCCGGGGTCGGTGCCTCCTCGACCACCGCCGCTGTTGCCCAAAGTTTTCAACTGGGGAAAACCGGGCT
Source organism: Conus ventricosus (assembly GCA_018398815.1). Taxonomy (NCBI): domain Eukaryota; kingdom Metazoa; phylum Mollusca; class Gastropoda; order Neogastropoda; family Conidae; genus Conus; species Conus ventricosus. Next base: position 18,606,205 of record CM031627.1, read on the forward strand.
TTTTGGGCCGATGTCCCCCAGGCAGGGTCGCCTACCGTGCCTGGGGCGACGTGGACCGGAAGGCCCCGGGTTTTTGGGTCACACCAGCGCAACGGGTCCCCCCTGTTTTCCCTTCGGGGGTTGGGGGCACTTTGTCGACACCTCCGCGCCGGAGCCATGCTGGTTTGGGGTTTTCAGGCGTCTTTCCGCCCGGGGTTTTCAGCGGGCCCGATTGTGAGGTCCCGGCAAAAGGGCGGGATTTGCCTCAAAAAGGCCCCCCCTTCACCCCCTTGAAAACCCATACTTGGGGGGAAGGTCGGGGCCCGTAGCCCTTAAGGTCCCGTACCCCTTGCCCCGGGGGGCTTTTTTCACTCGTGGGGGGGGCACTCCGTCCACAATTTCCCCCGAGGGGTATTGTGGTTCGCCCCGGGGAAAGGCCGGGAAAGGGGTTGAAGGCTCGGCCCATACCCCCAAACCCCCTGGGGACGCCTTTGGCACCCAATCTCCTGAAACTTCAAAGGTTGCAGTATGGACCATCGCAAGGCATTCGAGGCTTGGGGGCCCTTTTAAAAGGGATGGCCGCCCGGCGCCCCCTATTTGGGGAGCATGTTGGAATTCTCACCGCCAGTCTCCACCAGAGTATTTGGACGGCATTGCGTCCCCAAGGAACTTGCCCTCGGTTTTGCGGTTTTTCCAGACTCGCCCTGGCGGGGCACAGGGCAAAAAAGGGGACGAAAGAACGGATTCAACAGGCTTCTACGGGCCCCCCCCTGGCATAATCGCGTTTCAAAGCATTGCCGGTTCTGTACGTATGCCAGCGGTGCACCCAAGGGAAAGGAAAAGGGTCCCTCTGGGCACTGTGCCCCTATGGGGGAACCTTTTTTTTTGGGGGTTCGCCTTGTAGGTCCATCCACCCCCTTGGGCCGTGGGTCACCGGTACATTTGGGCCGGTTTGATATGCCCCCTTTTCCCCCGAGCCCCCCTTTGCGCAACATTGATGCGGAAAACAGGGGCGGTGCCCTGTGGCAGATGGGACCAGAACGGGATTCGGACAAGGTGCTGTCAGACCGGGCACCAGTTTTGTTGACCCATAAACCCAGGTCTACCAGCTGTTTCATTCATGGTCAGACCACCCCCCGTTCACGCGCAAGCTAATACTGTGGAGGGTTAAACGCCCGCCAAGCAGATTTACGAGCCTTTCCCGCAGCACCCAAAGGGAAAAGGGAGGGGTTCATCCCTGCCGTCTTGTTCGCTACAGAGGGGTCCCAAAGGTTTTGCGGTTCCCCCCGTTTGAGCTCCTCAGGAAAGGGACTGTAAAGGGCCCTATTGCTTTCTAAAACGCTTGGGCACAAAAGGGGACTGCCCCGGGGGTAAAAGAGGAGCCAGCTAGTTATAGCCCTCAGAAATAGGGTTTTAAAACATGTGAGCTGGTCAGCCACCTACGTAATGCCGGGGAAAGGTACCGGAAAACTCTACAAACCACGCTGCGGGGGCGTGGTTCGAGCCCGGCGACGAGGGATACTCTTTTTTTTCCCCAAGAAAATAAGCGCAGCTGGGTGGCAGGGCCCCTTTTAAATCGTCGGCGTTGGGGGCTGGGGGCACAGGTCAACATCAGGGAAAGGAGGCTTACCACGCCTTTTTCCTGAAAGTTTCTACCGGAGAGAACAGTGTTTCGGACATGCTCCGTGGGGTGGAAAAAATTTGGAGATGATTCGAAATTTTTTTTTTGATATCCTGCCGTTCCCTACGGCCCGGGGAAAAAAAGGGGGAAAGTCGAGATTTCAGGACCCTAGGTTTTCGCACTGGGTGAGGTGGAATGTGCCCGGGGAATTTTTCGACATCCTCACGACCTTTCCCTTTTCGTTGCCGCGGGGGACAGTCAGCTTGTTCTTTTGAAGGATGAGCCATCAGAGTTAAACAGTCCCCTTTTCCCCATTCCCAGGCTGATCCTTTAAAAAAGGAGGTGGAGTTATGTGGTAGGGAGTCATCGAGAGGCCAAATCACCCTTTTTCGGCTCCCCCACCCCCCTTTTCAAAAAAAGGATGGCAAGCTGCGATTCGCGTGGACTTCCGCCTCAACGTATTCAATTTATGCAAACCCTTCCCCCTGTGGAACAGATTTTTGCTGAGCTAGGTGGACGCGTTTTCTTCTCCAAGCTAGATTCGCCAAGGGATATGGCAGGGACCTATGTGCCCCAAAAAGGGCAAACCGAAGACGGTTTTTACCCCCTCCGAGGGGGAAACCAATGGGGGGTGATGCCTTTGGGCTGAAGACTGCGGGCTATTTTCAGCCCCGTCATGAGGGAGGTCTGGCGCCTCTTAAAATTGTCTGAAACCCATAATTTTAGGGTGTCTTCTTTTTACCCCTACCCCTGGGAGGACACGTTATTGTTTTGCGGGCGGGTTTACCCGCCTCGAGAGGTGCAGTGCCGCCCCCACTACCAGTGTACTGGGAAGAAGCTCCATTGCATTCCCGGGGGACCGGGTGGGGCAGGTTTTCAAACCCGAGGGGATAAGGGATAAGGGGTCCGCCCCCAAGCCACCCAAGACCAAACGGGAGCTACGATCTTTCCTAGGACTTGCAGGTATTCAGGAAGTTTTCCCAAACTTTGCAGCGTGCGCTTCCACTTTCCGACCCCATAAGGGCAAGCTACCCGAGAAAAACCCCGGGGATGAGCCCCGCCAGCGAGCCTTTTTGGGACTGGGAAGGTTTTACCCAATCCCTCCTTCTGCTACCCGCCCCCATCCCTTTGTGCTAGCACGGATGCTTTAGCTTTCTGGTTTTGGGGGGGAGCGCTTCTTCAGGATCAGGCAAGGCTTCAAACCCGTGGCCTATTAACAGAAGTTTTTCCGCGCAGGAGCCGTTACCACCCATGGCAAGAATGCTTGGCGGGGGTGTGGGGATTTCGCCGTTTTTCCCCCATCTTTTTGGGGGGAAGTTCACTCTGCAGTGCGCCATCATCCCCCGCAAAGCATCGACGGATTCGTCCTGTGAGCGGGACTGATGGGGTGGGCTATTGGCTGCAGAGCTATGCGTTTCCGTTCCAACACATCAGGGGTCCAAGCAATGTGGGGCGATACCTTTGTGCTGTCCATTGGTCTTCCCCAGAAAAAAAAAAAAAAAAAAAAAAAGTGACCCCGGGCACGTGACCCTTCCCTGGTACGTTTTTGCCCCAAATGAACCCCCGGGGACATAAAATTACCCGGTACGACCCATTATCGTGCGTTGGGCACGAAAGTGTTACCATCCCCCCTGACGTCTTTTACGTTGACGGGAGCAAGCTCCCTTTAAGCTAGGGGAGGTGGTCTTTTTCGTAAAACGACGCTTTTGGGGGGGGGGCGGTACGCGCCGGGGGGTCACCCGGGCCAGCTGACCTTTTTTTTCCCCCCCTTGTGAGGAGATTTTTTCCTATTTTTTTGCCCATATGCTCATTTTTTTGAAGGGGGCCAAATCTTGGGGGTAAAAACCGCTTTATATTTTGGGCAGTCATTGCCTTTCACCCCAGCCCTCCTGTGCACTGTCTTTGCACGTGGTCCATTCATTTTTGTTCACCCCGTTTTCCGCTGCATAGTCACCCTTGGAAGGTGGGCAAAAGTTGGGCTTGGGGGGAGTTCTGGGACCGTTTTTGGGGGGTGATGAGTCATCTCGTTTTTTCTCTTATGACATTTTGTTGGGAGGGGGGCCTCGTCCCGTATTCTATTATCAACTGGGGGTGGGCAGCAGCCCATGGGGCAAGATCGTCATTTTGCTGGATTTATTCATCACCCTCCTTTTGTTTTAAACCCCCCCATCTTTTTTCATCGGGGGGCCCCCAAGGGGAAGAAAAAAAACCCCCGGAAAAAGACAGAAAAAAAAACTTAAAGGAAAAGGGGGAGGAAACCCAGAAAGGAAGATGGGAGGGTAGAGGGCAGGAGGGTCGACGGGGGGGGGACATCTTCCCGGGGGGGTTTCACGGCTGTTTCTCTCCCCAGACGTGGTGCCGCGTTTTGTCCCTTTGGCCAAAAGGGGGGGGTGAGTGTGAATCTTAAATTAAAATTGGTGAACGTTGGTCGCGTTTTAGTGGTTTTTTTTTTTTTGGGCAAAAATTTCGGCATTTGTTTATTCTTTTTAGCTCTGTGTGTTTTTTTTTCCAAGCGGTCCATCCCTTTTGTGGAATTGCTTTGCAGTATAATTTTACATATCAGGAACGTTTCCCTTTTGTTCCCCTTTTTTCCCCTTCCCCTTTTCGGTGTCGACTAGCGTACCACATTTTGGTGAAAACGTTATTTTTTTTTCATTCTTTTTTTTTAAAATTCACAAGGATTCTTCATTTTGTTTTAAAAATTCCCGCGTAAATTTTTTTTATGCATTTCCCTTTTTGGGGCCTAAGGCGGGCTGGGGGAAGGGGGGTTGGTGGGGAGTTGTTTTTGGGGGGGGCTTTTTGTTTCCCCCTCCTCCCCCTTTTTCCTTATGGTGATAGGGTTTCCCTTTTCTTGTCTGTTTTGTTGGGTTGATGGAGAGTGAATGGGTTTCTTTTTTTTGCTTTATTTTCTATCACTCTCTTTCAAAGTGTTTGATTGTTTGTTTTAGAAATGTCTTTAGCCTCCTGGGCGGCTGGCCCATATCAAAATAACGATTTTTGTTGATTGATTATTTAGTTTTGTTTTGGGCCAGTGGTTTTTTTTTTTGATTCAATCCGTATTTACAGTCTGTTGTTTAAAGTAACTATCATTTTTCTTTTTAAATTTTCGTCATTTCATAAGGGGATTCCGATTAATCTTTTCCCAAAGTGTCCCTATAATGAAGTTTTGTATGTATGGCTTTGCCGGTGACCCGTGAAATTTATAAAGGGTTGGGAGGGGGCTTTTGTGTCATAGTTCCCCCTTTCCCCCCATTGCCTTTACTCGCACCCTCCCCCCTTTTTTTGTCCCCGACCAGTCCCATAGGTGTCTCATCTGAGTTCCTGATAGTGCGCACTTTTCCCCCCTTTTTTTTCTCCGCCTTTTCCCCGGGGGTTCAACTCTGCTTTACACGTCCACGCCCTGACCTGCCCTTTTTTGGCCCCTGACATCAAACAGCCTGCTGCCAGGGACCCGGGCCCCGTTGGGGACTTAGCATTCCCGCCTGTCTGACATCAAGGCGACTCAGGGGAGCGTGGGAGTTTGGGGGTTTTTGGGTGGGGTGCTGGTCAAGGTAGCCCAAAAAGACAGAACAAGAAGGAGCAGACAATGTAACAAGGAATGAACGGGTGGAAATTGTGTTGTTTTTTTGGGTTTTTTTTGTTGTTTTTTTCCCTTTGACAGGCCCTTGTTGGTGTTTCTAAATTGTTTTTTTAAAACTGTTTTTTTTTTTTCTTTTGGGGTTTTTCATTGTACAAAATTTCCCTTTTCCTACGGGGGTTCAGTGTGTGGGGTAGGTTGGGGGGTTTAGGTTTCCTTTTGGGGTGTTTGGGCTAGGGTGGGAGATTTTGTATCTCAATGTTCTATCAGTTAGTTTTGGGCCCCGCCTCTTCACTTCAAAATACTATTTAAAGGAATAAATGTTGTGGTTTGTCTATCTCTTGCCTGGTGTTTGATTTGTGCCTTGAGGTCAGGTCTTTGGGGTTCTCCCCCCCTTTCCACGGCCTCGTTTGGCACCTTTAACCCGGGGGAACCGTGACTTTTTAGTGGGGGAAATCAAGCAATTAATTTAAAAGACCCCTTGACCACCCCAAAGCAAGGCCAGTAGATGTTACTTTATGATTTGCTGCCAAAGGAAATTTGAGGGGAGGTAACCCGGGACAAGGCGGGGGAAAAAGCGACCAATGGTACTCACCCTTTTGACAGTGGAACAGAATTTAAAAAAGGAGGGGAGGGACAAAAAAGAAGACAGAGAGAAGAGAGAGGTTCTGGGGGTAGGCTCTGCACAAAAAGGGAAGCAGAGAGATAAGGGGGGGTGAAGAGAACCCGGGTTTAAGCATTACACCCTATAGAGTCTGCAGAGGGAAGGACTAAGGAGAGTGTTTGGGGAGAGAGAGTTGCTAATTGATTTAGAAAAAAAAAAAGAAAAAAAAAAAAGAACCCCTGTCCTTTGATAGAGGCCAAAGAGAGAGAGGAGTGCAATGTTAGTGAAGGGAAAGGAAGAAAGGAGAAAGATCGTGTGGGAGTCACTGTTCAATCGAACCGGGTTCGACCTCTTCCTGGGAGGCCACTTTCAAGAGAACCCCAGGCCAAAGCCAGTAACCCGACCAGCGCCCGCGGTCTACCTGACCATGCCAGGTCCCCAAACCCACCGTCCGGCGGTCCAACCTGACATGCCCGAGTTGGGTCGTGATGGGGTTTGGAAATGAGTAAAAGAAAAAAAAAGAAGAAAAGGAAGGGGCAGTGATTTGTAAAAAGTTTAGTTTTACCTGGGCCCGGGAAATGGAAACTTTTTACCCGGGTTTGTTTTGATGATTTTGTAAAAGGTTTTGTGAAGTTCAAAGGGAAAAAGGAAGTTTTATTTTGTTTGACTCCATGCGCATTGATGTTTTTTTTCCATGTTTTGTGTAGTAAAGTTATAGAATTTTCTTGGTTTGTGTGACGAAGCCTGTTTAAAAAAGAGATTGAACAAGCTGGAGTGTGTTTGGGGTGTGCGCAGTCCTTCCCCCATGACTTTTCCCCCAGGTTGACAATTTATTGGGGAGTGCCCGATATTCTCCCTTTTTTTAAAATTTTTCAACTTCTCAAAAGGAAGCTGGGGGGGATTCAATATTGAATCCAAGACAGGGAGTGTCTTACGAATTTTTTCCAAAAAAATTTAAAAAAGGGTTTGGGATTGGGTTGCTAGAAGTTAACACAAAGGGTTGTATTTTGCCCAGGTACTTATTCGCTCGATTGCTATAATTCGCTTCAAGTTGGGTCAGGCCTAGGGGTTTAAAAAATAATTTCGTTTTCCAAGCTAATTTATCATTCTAGGTTTTTTTCTTCACGTCAGTCGGCCCTTTTAACCACCAGTTTGGCTGGTTTGTAATGAATCTTGTTTTAAAAAAAAAAAAGGGTAAATGGGGGACAAAAGAAACCCCCATTGAACAACTTGTGAGCGTCGCTGTGATTTTGGCTACTAGGGAGAGTTGGGAGCATTCGTTTAAACCCAACAAAAGATGGAAAGAGATGAGCGACGGAAAGACGCCGTGTGCAGTAGAATTTGCAAGGAGGAAAGGTTAAAGCAGCAAATGCAGGGAAAAAGAAAGATTAAGCAGGAAACAGAAAGATTTTTCGAGGAAACAGAAAGAATAAGGATTCAGGCTAAAGTAACGCAGGAAACAGAAAGATTAAGGGTTCAAAAAAGGGGAGAGATGGAAAACAGAGGGAGACCACCCATATGGTGTCAAGTTTCCGTGACCCGTGCGCAGTTTTTCCCCCGACCAAGTTTCCAAAATTCTCTGAAGGACAGATTCGATTGTTTGGGACATCTCGTTTGAAACGTTTTTTTAGTCAGGGTTGGCCTTCAGAAGTGGGGGATCATTTGTCGCGCTATTTTATGGGGAAGGTTACGATTTACACTGCGTTACCAGCAGACCAACAATCTGATTTTGTCGTGAAGGATCTTTTATGAAGGGGTTTTCCTCCAGAGGAGGGGTTAGAAAGAAAATTCGTTTTAGCTAGATTTCAGGAGGTGAAACGTCACTCGTTTTGGGGCACGTTTTGATCACTTTTTTAGAAGGGGTTTAAAATTTAGTGGTCAGAAAGGAGTTCGCTGAATTTAAAGAGTGGTTTGAAAGAACAAATTTTTTTTGGGTTCGTCCAGGTTTAAAATTACTTTTAAAGAGAGACAGCCAAGCAGAGGGGGTTGTGAAATTAGAAAGGGTGTTAGGGAGGCACGTTTGGGCCTAAGGTGAGGGAAAAAGGTGCCAGGGCGGGGGAGAAAAGTGAAGGAGATAGGGAGTTTTTGCAAAGTCTGCAAAAAGTGGTGGGGCAAAAAAGGGGGAAAGGGGCATTAGGTTTTTCTTTTTTCAAAAAGGGGGCATGGGCGGGGATTGTCGCATGAGGTTTTCCCAAAAGGGAGCGCCTTCAAAAGGTGGTAAGGGTCGCCAGGGGAAAAGCCGCGTGGAACCAAAAAGGGGTCCAATTGAAAGGGGTGGAGTGCGGCCATGGGGGGCATGGACAGCAGTCAGTGTCGGGATGGAGGGGATAGGCTGGGTTCATTTCCAGGGGAAGAAAAGGGGGGATTGGCCAGCGGGGTGAAAAATTTACGGGGGCACTGGTTGTTATGTGGTGTGGTGAAAAACGCTGGTCGAGGAAGGGGGTTTGACAGGGGAAAAACGACCCGTACTCTAATTGATGGCATGTGAGGGGGTTCCCGTTGCAAGTGAAGTACGACCCCTTTTCTCAAGCGAGTTGTCGCGCCGGTGTGGGGGAAACCCTTTTTGTTTGATATTGGAAATTTCCAGGGAAGGGACAGGGGGTCCTGATTTTTTTGACTTCAGGGGCAGCAGTTTTAAAACACAGAGCAAAAGGAGGAAAAGGTTGTAAACCCCCTTAGTGTTCCAGAAAAGGGAAATCAGGCTAGATGGTCGCTGATGAGTTTGGGCGCGCAGGAAAAGACCTTTGCTCGGAAGTCTTGGGGGTTTGGGAAAGGTGGGGAAACGGGGTTAGAGGAGGGGACAGAAATTTTTGGGGAAGGGCGGGTTGTTTGGGGGAGTGTTCCCAAGGGGGGGCAGGTAAGGTGACAAACCCCCGTTTGAGGGCGATGTTTTATCGTGACAAATGTATGTCGTGGGGACGGTCGCCTGGCGGGTCATCTCGGGACCCGGCAAAACGCTGACCCGAATCTTTTTTTTTTTTATGGGCCAGGGGGAAAGGAGAAAAAAGCTTTTTTTCATGTCGTTTGTGTGCAAAAGGCCCCAAGGGGGTGGAGGAAGGCGCCTTTAAACAGCCCCCTTTAATTGACCCCTTCCGGAGAGTGGGGTTGATCGATTGGCCCCAAACTCACCCTGTTCCAAAGGTGGGCACAGGTTTTTGGACATGTAAGGTTTCAAGGGAAAGTTTGAGGGGGCTAGGCGTGCAGAAGAAGCAATATGATAGGAAGGTGAGGAAGCAATCCCTCAAGGTGGGAGATCAAGTCTTGTTACTGCTTCCCATGGATCACAACAAGCTGCTGATGCATTGGAAAGGACCATTCACCATCATTGAAAAGGTACATCAGGATTACCGAATTGATGTGAATGGGAAACCAAATCTTTTCCATGCGAATTTGCTCCGCAAATATATTCAGCGTGAGACTCAGCACATAGGCGCAGCAGCAATCATTGATGGAGGTGAAGGAGACTCAGCAGAAGAAGGGAGATTTTGGTGCCTGAGTTCCCAGGTCGACAGAATGTAGGAGCTGACTATTTAAGCCGTGTAGTCTAGCAAGCTGCAACTCAGAGGAAGTCGGTCATATCCAGGGCGCATAGCTACTTTGTAAACAATTTGTGTTGATTACAGTGAGATTGAATGGATATGGGTTCATTCCCATTTGGCTATGGTTCATATTTTCTTTGTGAGACTTGTTCATGCAAATGTAGTTAGTTGGAGCATACAGTCACTTGTGTAGTAACGCACTGTTTGCGATAAGTGAGGATGGAGATTCCTCTGTGAGGTGTCATGGATCGTGGTCATATTAGATTGTGCTCTTCATAGTAGTTGTGAAGGGAAGAGGTGGCAAATCCGCAGGTAGGGGAATTGCATAGGTGCGCACAGAGTTGATTAGAAAGTGAATTGAAATAAGGCAGAAGCGCATGTCAATGATAACCCATTGGGGTGATATTCACTAGTGATATATGTTTATAATTTGTAAACCGTTTGTTGTAAATAATTTTGCAAAACCTTGCACGCGTAGCTGTGGTGTCAGCAAATTCGGTTATCGTTTTTTTTAACCGTTATTTTGAGACAATGCTGAGCATAGTCTTTTGCAAGGGGGAAATTGTCACGGAAAAAAAAAAAAAGAAAAACCGAAGTCGTGATCAGTCGCCAGCCAGTTCAATTGGACATAAGCTCCAAACTCAAACATCCTGGTTTCCAGGCAGATGACTTCATGTGTCACATCAGCCAATTAGGCACAGCGAAGAGGCTATTTTTAGTCCTTCACGGAGACGGCACCGTCCCGCAGACAGACTGAGTGGCTTGACCGACGTCTCAATTGGTCTGGCCAGATGGATCTCTGCGTCTAGGTCAGACTGATACAGCTAATTTGCAAAACAGCGCCCATGGTTAAGTCGGACGTCGCCGGTTAAAGTAGGAAGGGGAGAGGTATTGTGTAGTGGGGTGAAATCAAGCTAATTAATTAAATGACCCATTGACCACCACAGAGAGCAAGGCCGGTAGATGTGACTTTCATGATTTGCATGTCCAATGGAATTAGAGGGGAGGTAACCTCGGTACAAGGCGGGAAAAAGTCTGACCAATGGTACTCACCCTTTTGACACGTAGGAACAGAATAAGAAAGTGAGGGGAGAGGAGAAAAAAGAAGACACAGAGAGAGAGGTTCTGGGAGTAGGCTCTGCACAAAAGGAAGCAGAGAGTTGAGAGGAGGAGTGAAGAAACCGAGTTGAAGCATTAGCACCATATAGAGTCTGCAGAGGAAGGACTAAGGAGAGATGTTGAGAGAGAGAGAGTTGCTAATTGATGAAGAGAAAAAAAAAAAGAAAAAGAAAAAAGCAACCATGTCCATTTGATAGAGCAGACCAGAAGAGAGAGAGAGAGTGCAATGCGTTAGTGAAGGAAGGAAGAAAGGAGAACAGACTGATGCCTGGTAGTCACTGTTCAATCTGAACCGGGGTTCGACCTCTTACCTGGCAGCGCACTTTCATCAAGCAGAACCACAGGCCAACGCCAGTAACCTGACCAGCGCCAGCGGTCTAACCTGACCAGTGCCAGCAGTCCAACCTGACCAGTGCCGGCGGTCCAACCTGACGAGTGCCAGCAGTTGTGTCGTGACTGGTGTTTGTGAAAGTGACAGTGAAAAGAAAAAAAAGAAGAAAAGGAAAGACAGTGATTCGTAATAGTTTAAGATCACCTGGCCAGGTAAAGTGGAAATCTATTTATACCCGGGTTAGTTATGATGATTTAGATAAATGGTTTTGTGAAGTTCAAGGAAAGAGAGAATGTTTTATTTGTTTGACTCCATGCGCATTGATGTTTTCTTCCATGATTATGTGTAGTAAAGTTATAGACTTTACTAGTGGTTTGATGTGACGAATGCATGATATATGAATGAGATTGTAAGCAAGCTGTGAGTGTGTTTGGGCTGTGCGCTAGTCCTTCCTCCACTGACATACCCCGAGGTTGACAGTCTGCATTAATCTGATGGAATGCAAAAGAGTTCAGATTACCTCAGTACTTAAACACAGACTTCTATGGTTCTGCCCTTCAAACATCAGCAAATTCTGAACAGGTAATGACCACAATGCCATCAGCAGAAACTTCGACACCATATTCGAGCGCTGGATATCCTCACGGATAAGGCATTTTATACAGCGGGCATTGTATGATCAATTCGTTTACATTTCCAGCAGCAACAAAATCTGCTTGTGAGAGGTATTGGAAGCAGAACGTAACTCTGCTTACATTGGTACTCAGATGTCTTTCCTTAAACTTTACAAAATATAGAGCAATCAAATTAACTGTAAACTACGAACATATTTAACAACTAAATAGTGTGGATGCTTTTGCTGTATGGTTTGATTTTTCATTTGTGAAATATGAAAGTGTAATTTAAAGAAAAAATAAAACATTCAAAAGTGTAATGTGAACTCCAGGCTTGGATTGACTGAAGTTCGATTCGTAGTCGAGCACAATGTACCATCTGTGAATTTTTTCTTTCTCCGTCAGAGAGTAAATTTTCTTCCAGGTATGTGATGTAGACTGTAAGACGGCATTAATATTCACTGAGAAATGTGGCCAGCACAATATCAAAATGTTTCGGAGGAAAGGGGAGGAACGGGTAAAGAGAAATGTTGGTCAGCAAAAACCAGCCCAAAGAATAGTGGTAGAACGAAGCATGAGAGAGAGAGAGAGAGAGAGAGAGAGGGAGAGAGAGAGAGAGAGTGAGAGAGGAGAGAGAGACAGAGACAGAGACAGACAGAGAGACAGAAAGAGACAGACAGACAGACAGACAGACAGACAACCAGCCAGCCAGCCAGACAGACACATGGAAGGAGTAGTGACACAGACATGTAATATTTACACTGTAATAAAATTCCCACCTTCATCATCCTGGTATGAAATGCAAATATGAACATTACAGACATACAGCACCACACCTACAATACCTGCGCGAATTTACAGGAAGCAACCACATAGGCGCAGCATGTCTACAAAAATAAAAACATTGTTTGACGAAGTAACCGAATAGAACTGAAAACCAACGATGCTCGCACCACTTAAGTACTGTGCATGACTACACCGAATAAGAGGACTTAACACGAATACTTCATTAGGCCCAACGACCAACGCTGGTCCAATTGATAACAGTGTGACGGAAGTTAACACTCAAACTACTGTTGATTACAAAACACATTACATTCAGTAACAGTGGCTATCAAAATAAATTAGACCCACTATCTTAACTCAATACGTATGCTGGGGCTTTTAAAGAGTTTTGTCTCCTGCAAGAATTGTAAGAATTGAAATAAAACACTCCAGGAATCGCAGTGAGAGCATAGGAAAAACATCGCCTCTTTCAGCACTATTATGATATCTAACACATCACCGATTAGGGTGAGACAGAAAAGAATGTAATATCGAGGTGAAAACAATGGGTTTCTTACATGGCAGTCACAGGCGATGTTTTTTGTGAAATGCAGCTGGTGTCAAGCCAATCCAGATAGCAGGCTTGAGTGGACAATATTGAGTGCCATTATTTCCCTGAAGGCCTCCATCTCCTTAGCAGTCTCTAAACTGACCAGAGAAGCTCCGGTCTTCTGGCACATTCTCTTGGCATCCTTCCGGGTGATCCGAGCATGTGGAATAGGTTGAAAACGTAGCAGCTCTCTCCTAGCATCTATCTGCCAATGAAAATAGAAGGTGGGCATACAGGGGTAAATGTGATGAAAATTAAGATTTCTGCTTGCAATGGCACATGAATGTTTGTATATACATGTATGTTTCAGTGAAAAGGTTGGGTTGTGTGATGTTATCGTTGATTCTAGAGCACACCCTTCCTCTGTGTTTGTGATTCAATACTCACTGTCCCTTCCGTATCGCCCTCTCCTCCTTTCCCCTCCTCTTGCTATATGCAATAGGTAAAAAATGATTCGGTACCTACCATTTGATTTTAGTCCACAAACACATGATCTGCATCAACATTTCATGACATCTTTAGCCGGAGTTGAGCTTTTTTGTGCTGGAAGGTTGTTGGGGTTGATGGTTGGTTGGATGCTGTTTTTGTTTGTTTCTTTCTTTACTTCAGTTTCATTTTGCAATAGAATTGTAGACATAAACACGTTGAATCCGGACAAACAAAGAAGCAAACAAACATAATGGTAGAATAAAGGTGTTTATAGCTGCGCACTCACAAACCACACACACACACACACACACACACACACACACACACCCACACACACACACACACACACACCACACAGCACGCCGCATGCACGCATGCACGCACACACGCACACAGCACGCACGCACGCACGCACGCACGCACGCACGCACACACACACACACACCACACCACACACAAACACATGGACACGCACGTCCGCACGCACAACGCACGCACGAACGCACGAGAGAATGTAAATATGTTCGTTCAAGCTCACCCTATCTTATTCTGCACGAAAACCCCCCTTTTCACATCCAAGTCACGTCCTTCTCATGTTACTTTTGGCCAAATTAACACCTTTTCACAAACAAAATTAACACGCAAAAACCTCTAAACGTCGACGTAATCAGTACATTAAAATGGGGGCTTACGTGCAAGATAAGATTTGGTGATCGTGAACAAACATATTTACATTCTCTCCAAGGCATAAAAATCTAATGGTTTAGCAAAAAATAAATACTATTTTTTTAACTCACTGTGTTTGGTGGGACAACTTGCAGCTCTTCATGAACAAAGGATCTTTAGGGGTGGGCTTTTTAGAAGAGAGAGTCTCTCTTAATAATAACACGGGAGGGGTTGTTTTCATAATTCGTTCAACTTCATATACGTCTACGCTCCATATGGGGTCTGTGGCTCTAATTCTAACATCGCCTTCTGCCTCTCAGGAGCATACAAGTATCTTACTTTTAGTCCATAACGGCAAGAGTTTTTGGGTCCCTGCACATCTTCAGTAATGCTAATTTTTTTTAATTTGATCGCGTTCACTGGTTTAGAGTACGCTCTTCTACTTCCAGCACCATTAATAAATCAAAACAAACAACTGGCCTTCCATCTTGATTAGTTATTTTTACGTCCAATGAATTTATAGTATCCCAAATTAATTCTTAAATTGACTATTTCCCGTCAAACCTGTATAACTGATAATCGCAAAACCCTGCTGTAATTGACGGCAGTGCTCGTAGAACAGTAGAGGGCTGCCATCAAACAAATTAGTATTTGTTTTTAACTGTTTAAATAGACATACAACATCGGGTACATTGCGAAAATCGACTGGTCTACTGCCTACATACTCATAAAGACCGCTTTTTAAGTACATATGTGTTTTAATATGATATGTTTCACCACTATCATAAAAGCCTAAAATTCGAGCAAGGCTTCTAGGAAAAACGTACTCCCTTTCTTCTTTAAGTTCTGGAAAATTCATAGTAATTATAAGATTTGCCTCATTAATTTTTAACTTAATGACAAAATTTCTAAATACTTCTCTTAAAGAACAAAAGTTGTAGTAACCATCGGTATTTTTAATTGTTTTAATAGATTGCCTTGTTCGTCCTTAATATCCACCCAGTTATTCTTAGCTCTTTCAAATATGTTAATCCATTTTACTTTAAAGCCAATTTCTTTAAGGGCAATCCTACAACTCCCGCGCCTATTGTCAATTGGATACGTTAAGAACGCACGTTTGTTTTGTTGGGTTATATAGATGTACATCTTTTTTATAACTATTTAAAAAACTAATTTAAAAATGGAACCTTTTAACTATAACGAAAGTGCTACTTACAATGTAGGAGCGTTTTATAACCCCAAATATTTGGACTTCAGCAATTTAACCATTGCAGTAGATGAATCATACGGCTTCCGGGTTAGACTTGTAAACCCACTAACTAGATTTTAAATCCGCTAATAAATAGTGATAGAGTGCCATCAGCATGGTCATCCCGCCCTATGACGTTTTACCAAAATCAGTTAAATTTTGCCATTTACTGCGCAATACTGGCTGCGGTGTTTCATATGCAAAACCATTTAAACCATCCCAATCTTTTAGTAAGGTCAGTATTTAACTTTCATGTTTATTACCAGTACAGACGAATACTAACTGAACTACAAGTGGCCCTCCCCAGCGACAGCGCGTTTAATCCATTTAAAAGTCCAATGGACAATAATGCATATGAAAGAATCTGTAACGAATTTACATAATCCTTCAACTGACTTTAGACAAAAGTTAGACCGCAATCATGGGTTAGGCACATTATATTTGTGGGGTGTTAAAAAGAGAATATAATTATGACTACTGGCCTGGCCACACCTCTTTTCAACCAGACAAACAAGTTCGATTGGGATCCACAGACAAAAACACCCTAATGCTTGGGCAACATTTATCTTAGATGAAAGTAAAGGTCTAACAATGCCAGGAGTGCAAAGGCTTAATCACTCATACGGACATACGTTTGGTGTCTATTAGGAGCACAAGCACAGACTAAGTCTAGCATAGTTGATCAATCTACAGGCTTTGATGCCAGAAAACAATTTCTCGCTAATTTAGAAGATGCTATTAACTCTGCTGTTGATTTGCCTGCCAGCATCATATAGGTATCAAGACGTTCTTGCAAATGCTAGGTCAAAGGTTGACTTTGTTGTAGGCCACAGATTATACATGCTACCCTCTGACCTTAGACTACAGATTGGCATGATACAGAATTATAACAATGAAATCCTCATAGCTGGAGACGATCAAAACTTAGGACACAATCAAGGCTTAAACCACAAGGCCTGCACCATCCATTTAAAAAAAAAGTACCTAACCTTGAAGAAAGCGATCCAGTTATAAGCGCCCCACAACCAGAAAGCAGCCAGAAAGCGCGCCACCTTTTAATCTGCCTCACCCTGACAGCCACACTAGTGAAAAAAACCACCCCCTTGTTGTTTTTTAAAATTTTACTGATTAGCCAAAATTTTATTTCACAAAAAAATTAAACCCAGCAGCTAGCACCCAAACGCCCCAAATTTGGGCCAATAACCAAAACCTTTCCCTAATAGAAAAAAAACCCCCCCCAATTTAACAACACTGCCAAATTACCCCACAGAGCACAACCTTTTGGCACTAACTTCTTTAATAAGTTTCCCTAATAAAAATTTGTTTTCTAACCAAATTTTTTAAACCGGGCTGGGGCTTTGGGGGAAAGCTACGGGCCCTTTGGCGCCCCACCCTAAAGCATAAACAGTGTAGAAAAGAAACCCCCAAACACTTTTAATTACTAACATTTAACCCCCTTTTTCTCTAAACAGAGGTCACGGTAAAAAATTCAAAAAAACCCCAAAGTGGGCATCGTCGGCCACTTCAACGGGAAACAAAAGTCCAAACTCAAACACCCCTGGGCTCCAAAAACCCCATGGGTTCGGGCCGGCCAAAATTAACCTTGGGGGAAGGCTCCAAAAGAACTTCTTCCCCCCAACCCCAAGCGGCTTTGACCGACGCCTCGATTCTGCCCAGACGGACCTCAGGGGCCGGGGCCCCCCTTACCCGGGCCAATTTTTGGGGAAACCAACGTCATTGTTATTTGGGACGTCGCAGGTTAAAGCAGGAAAGGGAGAGGGAAAAGGTATTTGTGGGGGGTTAAATCTACTAATAAATTTAAAATGACCAATTGACCACCACAGAGAGTTTTTTGTAACGGGACGTCATTTTTTGAACATCCAAGGGAATTAGGGGGGGAAAACTTGGGGTGTCAGGGGGGTAAAAATACGGCCCAAAGGGTACGGGCCCCTTTGGGAAGGGGTTAAGGGGCAAAAGGGAATGTTAGGAGAGAGAAGGGGGAAAAAAAAAACAACAGACAGAGAGAGAAGAGGGGAATTTGGGGAGAGAGGCTCTCGCCTACAAAACAGGGATAAAACGAACAAGACAGAAAGATGGGGATTTTGGGTGTATCCTCACGGGGGAAAAAGAAAGAGAATAAAAGAGAGGAGAGAACGGGGAAACGACAAGAGAAAAAGGGGAGGGGGGGGTTCGGGTCGTTGGGAAAACCAGAAGATGGGGGAAAAGAGAAAAAACCCAATTTGAGAGTTTAAAAGAGATAGTCCTGCAGGGGAAGGACTGAAGAAAAGGGGAAAGGAGAGAGAATTTTGCAAATTTTTATGAAGAAGAAAAAAGGAAAAAAAAAAAAGAAAAAAAAGCAACCATGTCCATTGATAGGGGCAGCCCTAAAGGAGGAAAAAAAGCAATCTTTAAGGCAAAAAAAAAAGGGAAACAATCGATTTGATAGTCCTTTCTACCCAAACCCGGGGGTTCGACCCCATACCGGGCCGCGTCATTTCCCCAAAAAGAAAAAACCACAGCCCAAAACGCCAACATCTCACCACCGGGCCCATCAGCCCAACACCGGGCCCCTTTTCCGTGTTGTGAAATGACAGTGAAAAGAAAAAGAAAAGAAAAAAAGAAATGATTCGGAAAATTAAATCACCTGGCCAGTAAAAAAAATGGGTTTTAAAAACCCGGGGTTATTTTAAATATTTTTTTAGAAAAAGGTTTTTTGTAAAGGGTTAAAGGGAAAGAAAATTTTTTTAATTTTTTTTGTTTCTATATAAAAATTGTTTCTTTCATAAATCGTGTATAGAAAAATTTCATAGATTTTTACTATGGTTTTAATGTCCAATCATGAATTTATGACCAAATTTGTAACCCACGTGAGGGGTGTTTTCGTGCCTAGTCCTTCCTCCCGACATCACCCGGGGTTGACAATTTTTTGGGCCGGGGGCCTGCCAAAAACGGCCCCAATTTGATTAAAATTTGGGTTCAATTTCCCTCAAGAGGAAACCTTGGGGGGATTAAGTATTTTTAATCCAAGAAAAGGGTTTCCCTTCCCTTATTTTCCCCAAAATAGTTAAATACTAGGTTTGGGCTTTGCTTCCAAGATAGTTAAAAAGGGTTTGGGGCTTTTAAAACCCCCAAGTACTCATTCGCAAAAGGTTCCATAATTCGCTCTCAAATTTGGTTCAGGCGCGGGGCGTCTTAAAAAACTAATTTCTTTGCCCCAAGCAAATTTTATAAATTCATGGGATTGGGCTATTACGTCACTCGGTCGAAACCCCTTTTTTGGGCGTCTTAGTAAAAAAAAATTCTTGTTTCAAAAAAAAAAAGAATATTGGGGGAAAAAAAGGGCCCCCCCTTTTGGAACAACAATTAAGTAAAGGGGTACGAAGAAGGATTTTCGCTAAATTTAAAAAGAGCAATTAAGAAAAAAAATTTTTGCCCTTGGGGCCCCCTGTTTAAAACCCTACATTTGAAAAAGACGCCAAGCAGCAAGAGTTGAAGAAGTTCCAGAGGGTATAAAAGGGGCACGTCGGGCCCCCTAAGGTGCAGGAGAAACAGGTGCTGGGGCACGGTGAAAGAGTAAAGGAGACCGGGGGATTTTTTACCTGCAAAGTCTGAAAAACCCAGGGGGGGGCAAAGGAAGGGCAAAGGGACTTTAATTTTTTTAAATTTGCCCACAAGAAGGACTTTGGGCAATTTTCGCAAGGGTTCCAGAAGGGAAGCACCTTTGCAAGAGGGGAAAAAGGGCCCGTAAAGGAAAACCGACCTCCCGGGGAACCAAAAAAACAGCCGAAGGGGGTGGATGCAGCCTATGGCTAGCCCGGACACACCCAACCCGGGGTGGGGCACTGGGCTGGGGTTTCGTTCCCATGGAAAAAGGGGTAAATTGGCCAAAAGGGGTAAAAGGGAATACGAACACGGTTTTTTCATGCGGGGTATTCCCCCCCAAAACGCTGTCAAAAAGGGGATTTACGGGGCAAATCCAACCTGTCCCAAAACTTTGGCACTGTGAGGGAGTTTCCATTCTAAATAGAATACGTACCCCTTACTTCCGGGCGATTTCTCTTTGGTGATGGAGAAACCCCCTTCATGATTTATCTTTGGGGAAAAAATCCGGGGGCAAGGATCCGGGGGAACCTGATTTTTGACTGCAACAGGGGCACAGTTCAAACACGGACAAAAGGGGGAAAAAGGTTTTTTAAAAAACCGTTAGTTTTTTCCCGGGAAGGAATGGGGCAAAGACGGGTCCCCCGGATGAGTTTAGGGGGCACGGGAACAAGACCCATCGCTCGTGAAGTTGGATTTTGGAAAGGGGTGGAGAGAAACAGGGGGGGGGGTTTTGGGAAAAGGTGAACTCAGCACATACCAAAGCAGCAATAAATTAAAAGGGGGAAAGAGCCCCAGCAAAAAGGGGGAAGGGGGGGGGCCAATTTCCGAAAGTCAAAAAGGGGATTGTCCACGGGTATAAAGGGGTTTGACTTAGGATTTCCCTAGGTTTTGTTTTCGGAGGCACACAAACAGCCAAAAAGGGGAAAAGGGGAGAAGTTTGATGAATTCAAGAACCAAAGCCCAAAAACCCCAAAGGTCGGGAGTCTGCTAGGTTTTTTGGGGTTTATGGGATTTTTTTTTCCTTTTTTTCGAAAGCAATCACATCCTTCAGGGGTTTTGATAAAGGGAAAGGAAAACCCGGGGCAGTGGCCCGATGGTCAGACCGAAGAGCAAGCACTGCAACGGATTAGAGAGACTGGGTTCCCCCTCCCATCTTGAAGCTACCAGAAAATTCCCCCAAACCATTTTTGTTGCGGACGGGATCACCCATGGGGGGTTTTAAGGTGCATATTGTTACGGGAGAATGAAGGAGTCGAGTTTCCTGTGAATATGCTACAGGGAAATTGACAAAGTGTGAAAAGGGTACGCAAAGGGGAGAAGGGGTTTTAGCTTTTTGTGGGGGTCAAAGTTCCACAAATCTTGATGGGAAAATTTTGGACGAGGGGGGGGGTTTATCAACCCCCTCCCAAAATTTCCCGCAGAGGCGCAATTTAAAAACCCAGAGGGTCGGGGAAAACAAAAGCAGCCCCACAGGTACAGTGCGTTCATCCCAGGGGGGGCAGAATGTCGGGGCTACTATTTTTAACCGGTAGTCTAGCAAGCTGCAACTCAGAGGAATCATTTATACCGGGGCTTTTTCGATAAAATGTTTATTCCAGTTATGTTTTTTGGATAGGGGTTTATTCCCAGTTGGGTATTTCATAATTTTTTTTGGGGAGACTTTTTCATATTTTTCTTTTTGGGGACTTGAAATTTTAAGTGAATGTAGTTAAAGCTTGGAGGGAAACACCCCTTTGGGTTTTTTTGGGATTTTTTTGCAAAAAAGTGAGATGGGATCCCTCAGAAAATGTCATGGATCGTGAACAAATTAAAATTTGCTTTTCATAAAATGTGAAAAGAAGATATGGGAAACCCAGGTAGGGAATGGATAAAGTGCGCACAGAGGCGTATAAAAGGGGTTTTAAAAAGGGGGGAAAAGCCACTCAATAAACTCATTGGGGTGGAAACCCTAATGGTATATTTTAATTTTATTTAAACCCTTTGGGTTTTAAAGGGGGGAAAAAAAAAAAAAATTTTTAAAATTTTTTACGTGTAGCTGGTGTCCCAAATCGTTGTGTTTTCTTTTTTTTACCGTTGTTTTGAGACAATGCTTTCCTAGTCTTTTGCAAGGGGGAAAATTGGGCACGGGGCAAAATTCCCAAAACAACCAAATTTTCCCGTCGTCGGGCCCCTTTAACTGGGTAAGTCCAAACCCCAAACTTCTGGCTCCAAAAGCGGGGCCCCTAGGCGGGGCCGGGCCCAATTTAACCCTAGGGGAGAGGCTCCACAGAGACTTCTGCCCGCCAACGACTAAGCCGGGTTTTACCAAACCCCCGATGTCCTGCCCAAAGGGGCCTCTGCCCGGGCCCCCTAACCGGCCAATTTGGTGGGAAACCAAAGTCATTTTTCGGGCGTCGCAGGGTTAAAAACCCGGAAAGGGGGAGGGGGAAGGTTTGGGGTTTTTTTTGGGGGGAAATCTACAATCAATTTTAAAACCAAAAAACCACCACAAAAGTAAGGGGTGTAACGGGGCTGTCATGATTTTTAAAATCCCCAATTGGGAAATTTGAGGGGGGAAATTTTGGGGGGCATGGGGGGGGGGGGGGGGGGGGTTAAAAAACTGACCAAAAGGTACTGGCCCTTTCCCGGGGTTAGAAACATAAAAATTTTGGGGGAAAAGAAAGGGGGGAGGGAAAAAAAAACAGACAGAGGGGGAAAAAGGGGGAAAGGGGGGGGTTTGGGTCCCTACAAAGCGGGGGATAGAAACGAAAAAAAGAAGAGAGATGAAATTTTAGGGGTTTGTCTCGCACAAAAAAGGGAGAGAATTAAGGGAGAGAACGAGGAAGAACGAAAAAGAAAAAAAAACAAGAGGGGGGGGTTTCAGGGCTGCTTTAGAGAGAAACAAGAGAAGAGGGGGGGAAAAAGAAAAACCAATTGAGAATAAACATAATAGTCCCCAAAAGACTGAGGAGAATGTGGAAGAGAGAGAGAGTTTCTAAGTTTTTGAAGAAAAAAGAAAGGGAAAAAAAAAAAAAAAGAAAAGCAAACCCTGTCCAATTTTTAAAAAAGCAACTAAAAGAGAGAGAGAGAGAGATGGGAATTTCGTTAAAAGCAGGAAGAAAGAAAGGGGGAAAAAGATCGATGTTTTATTAAATCACTGTTCTACCCTAACCGGGGGTTTTTTTTTGACCTCAATACCGGCGCGGGCACTTTGCCAAGCAGAACCCAGACCAACGCCAACAGTCTCCCTAAACCCGGCGCCCCTCAGACCAAAACCCCGTCCGGGGGGTTGTGTCCCTGTTTTTGGGAAATGACAGTGAAAAAAAAAGAAAAGAAAAAAAAAAGACAGTGGGGTTTTGAAAGTTTTAAAAAATCACCTGGGGCCCGGGAAAGTAAAACGGTTTTTTACCCGGGTTAGTTAATGTGTTTTTAAAATTAAAGATTTTGGGGAAGTTCAAGGAAAGGGGAGAAGTTTTATTTTGTTTGATTCTATATGCATTGATGTTCTTTCTATGATCGTGTATAGTAAAGTCATAGACTTTACTAGTGGTTTGATGTGACGAATGCATGATATATGAATGAGATTGTAAGCAAGCTGTGAGTGTGTTTGGGCTGTGCGCTAGTCCTTCCTCCACTGACATCACCCGAGGTTGACACAGAGTCCTTATTCTTTCAGCTAGTGTAGTGTTTTCATAAAGTATTCTGTTTATAGTTTCTCTTACTCTACTTGTTTGTGATGCTAGCTGCGCCCTGTTAGTAGACAGCACTTCTAACCTGGCCGCCCTTTGTAGCCTTAAATCCTGTATTTTCTGCTGTATTCTAACCTTTTCTTCTTGCCCTAAATTGTTATCGTCTGCATCAGCCAGTTTATTTTTTTCTTCTTCTATCTCTCTATCCAGCTCACCAAGTTTTGCTAAATTGTTTGTTAGTTCACCCCTTATTGTCCGTAAAGCCTCATTAAGCCCCAGGATTTCACGCATAGGCAATGGAGAATCTTCAATTGTTTTTAACTGTCTCCTCATTAAAACTCGTTTCAATTTCTGCTATTAGTTCATCTGCTGTTCGATTTAATTCTTGAAGAGGTATGTTTTGTATTTTAGATTGTGTTGGCAACTCTTGCCCCAAGTAGTTCTGTAAACGACTAACGGCTTCGGTTCTAAGCTCTAAAAGGTTTAATTGTTCTGCCTTAGCAATAGGGAGTTTTCGCCTAATTGTGCTTAGTTTTAAAAACTTGTTTGGGTTTTGCGTTGAAGTAGCTTTTACACGGCCTCCTGCACCAGTTTTTATATACAAATCACGGCGCACGCATTCACAACATCTTGGCCATCGAGGAGAGCCCGCCTATTTTTAACGAGCGCCCAACCTTCCCCTCAGTAGCACTCCCACCCCCATCCCATCCCTCTCGCATTCCGATACACGCCGCGCGGAACGGCAGCTTCACTGTGGTGAGATACACGCTGTGCCGATCGGAATGTGTAATGCTGGTCTCCACTTTCCACTTGTACTGCTGTGTCAGCCCTGGTATCGCCCTTTGTGGTCGGCTTTGCTATAAACAACATTACAATTGCCCAGAGAACGTGGACAAACGAGTTACAAGAGAAAACACGACGCGTTTCGACCTCTTAGGTCTTCGTCTGGTGATAAACAAACGAGTAAAACAACGAAAATTCACTTAGCTTTGGTCGCTTTAGATCGTTCAGGCTTCAGCGCAACGCCTTCTTCCTTGCGCTGAAGCCTGAACGATCTAAAGCGACCAAAGCTAAGTGAATTTTCGTTGTTTTACTCGTTTGTTTATCACCAGACGAAGACCTAAGAGGTCGAAACGCGTCGTGTTTTCTCTTGTAACTCGTTTGTCCACGTTCTCTGGGCGGTTCGCTAACATTTATTTAAGATTTGTTTAGATTTCCGCCTGCAGTCGTCTCGCTTTGCAACTAAACATTACAATTACCGTACTGCTGGACCGACAAGGCGAGAGAGAGAGAGAGAGAGAGAGAGAGTGAGAGAGAGAGAGAGAGAGAGAGAGAGAGAGAGAGAGAGAGAGAGAGAGAGAGACAGACAGACAGACAGACAGACAGACAGACAGACAAAGAAAGAGACAGATAGAGGGCAAAAGAAACGCACACACACACACAACCTTGGTCTAATATCATTTTATGTGGAAAGACGTTAAATTGAAGACAATAACAACAACAACACACAAAACCTTCTTAAAGACACATCTTTTCCCTCGGACTGATTAACGATATTCACTTACAACGGTGCGCGTGTTTTCTAGTGTTGAACGCGCTCGTGTGTCTGTCTGCGTGTGTGAGTTTTCCGGCGGTGTGTGTGTGTGTGTGTGTGTGTGTGTGTGTGTGTGTGTGTGTGTGTGTGTGTGTGTGTGTGTGTTGAATAGGAATTATAATTTTATCATGTTTATCCTTTTACATTACATTACATTACGTTACACACACACACACACACACACACACACACACACACACACACACACAGAGAGAGAGAGGAGAGAGAGAGAGAGAGAGAGAGAGAGAGAGAGAGAGAGAGAGAGAGAGAGAGAGAGAGAGAGAGAGATTTAATACTTACGGTAAGACTTACGCTCACTGTTTGCTGTCCTCAAAACGTTGTCAAGCCCATTCACCAGACGCAGACGTAAACACACATTACTAGCCAACACAATTTGTTTTGCGTGTTTCATGCTTTTTTTTTTGCTGTGAGTGTAACATGCTTAATTTCCACATAAACATGAACAGATTTTGGTTTGCGTGTTTCATGCATTTGTTTTTGCTGTGATTGTAACATGCTTAATTTCCACATAAACATGAACAGATTTTGGTGTGCATGTTTCATGCTTTTTTTACGCTACGTTTGTAACATGCTCAGTTTTTACAACACACACACACACACACACACGCACACACACACACACACACACACACACACACACACCACGACCATGTGTGTGGAGAGAGAGAGAGAAAGAGGGAGATAGAGAATCAAAGCAAAGCGAGAGGGGCGAAAGAAAGAGTGAGGGGGAGGGGGGAGGGCAATGCAAGACAGGACAGAGGAAGACAGAGAGATTTTGTACTCACGGTTGTGCAGCGCCACGCTGCGTGTTAAACCGACACAGACAGTGACGTCAGACACGGAGAGGCTTACTGAGCGGAGAACAAGCAGCGGTTTCAGTACTTTAACCACCCCACGTATAGCCTTCAAGCGGCCTGTTGCCGGTATAGGACTTTGATAACTTAATACTGGAAACTAAAAACTTTCCTGATAACAATTGTAAAAAGCGGACAACAAACCCCAAAAGACCTGAATTTAAGTTTTAATATTGTCAACAAACCCCAAAATGCACGAATTTTACTTATCTCAAAGAAGGAAACGTTTTCCCGTCGCTCGCACTGATCGATTTAGTGTTTTGAAGATCTGGACAAAAGTGATATCCTGTCTACTTCTTCACAGAGCTAAGACTATTTGAACATGGCAACCACCGAAGATGATGAACTGCAGTATCCAAAACACACCGAAATTCGCACTTTTTGCACAAATTCACCACAGAGAACACCAAGCACAACTATGGCGGGTAACGTCGGCCTTCTCCTGCTGCTGCTGCCGGTCGACGTGCGCGCCTTCACCCTGATTGGTTAATAGCGGAGCGCTTTATTTAGCTGCCTCCGAGTTTTCTGGCAGAGTCTTGTTCACACTGAGTGTGGAAAAAACGCCGGGGTCTCGTGCGCCGTGAAAATGCCAACCATCTTCCTCAAAATCGTTAGGATCAAGCACGCCTGGTAGCTCTCGTCCTATGCTTCTATAGAATGATTGAATTCGCTGTCGCAATAGTTCTTGACGTTGTGTAGGGAGTGAAGAACCTGCTCCTTCAAGATCTTCCTGCAATGAAGGGCCCAGTTCTGTTTCATCTTCTTCTTCTTCAATAGGATCAATGGGGTCAAAATCTTCATCCATATTTTTTATTTATATTCTTTTTTGTTTTATAAAAAATGAACTCATATGGTTGTGACCTCGATCCATACAGAAAAGAAAAGGGAGCCCCATGGCGTAAAAGGCATAAGGCAGACTGTAATTAGTGTAAATACTCCTCAACAGTTGAGCTGGACAAACTTTAATAGTCAAGTTCCCTGATCTTGTGCTGGCGATGTTATAATGCCAGGAACTGCTAATCTATCATTCAAAATAGATATTAAATCGACAGATCTTAATGCTACTGTTGTTGTTAATTTGGGCAGGGCAATCGTTAAACATATGGCAATCAAATGGAGGTAGAGAAGTCATTGTAACTAGGCAAGGCAGATATTTTTAGCCTCTATTCTGATCTATGGCTGCCTAAAAAAGAAAGAAAAGAGAAAGTTTATCAGGGAATACAAAGCCCAAACGGCCTCAAGCACAAGCTTAAGCGGGGGATGCAAAGAATGATGTTAAAGATGAGGCAGTAGCAGAAGCATTTGGCAACAGATTCTGCATCCCTCTAGTTTTTGAGTTGTTAAAGACGCATATGCCATATTACCAAGGCGCACTAAAAGAAAAACTTACTTATGAAGTGGCATTTAATCCTTGCGATTCTGTCGTTTTGTCTGAAGACCCTTTAGCTAAATACACAGTCATGACATTTCTCTTGAGTTGATGTTGTTACTAACCCCGAACTGGCCAGAACAATCTTAACCCAGTATAAAAGTAAAACAGTTATTTATTATGAAAACGTTATACACTCCATTACAGAAAATAGAAACAAGCGAGACACTCTTTGGAACATACATCTAAATCAGTCTTTGAAGTCTTTAAAAGGAATTTTGTTCTTGTTTACTGAAGGAACAACTCCTTTTCATAGAGAATCAGAAGCGTTTTATAATCCAAAAATTGAGAAGGTTGACTGTGTAATAAATGGCAAGTCTGATCAGTTGTATTCGGGTCGCGGACTTTTACCTCACCAACACTTTGATGAAATAAGAAAGTTGTTCGCTGGAGGTAGGCAAAGAGATCCTGCAGTTGATCGTGTATGTAAAAAACTTCGCCTTTATGATGTAAGACTCGAAGACTACTTAATAACTAAATATGGACTGTGGCTGGATTTTAGATCCACATTTGACCACAGATTGTTTGGAAGTGGAGAAAGGGTAGGGCAAGATGGTATAAAAATAAATATTCACAAGAAAGCAGACGGAAACGCCCAATACAAATGCATGTTTTTATGGTTTGTGATGCTCAGTTAAACATTGAAGAAAACAGGTTAAAAGACGTGGCTTATTAAAATGTAGAAGAAATATTCTAATAAAAACAGATGATAGTTTGAAGTTTCTGCCAAAGATCCGCACTGTTCTCTTATCTGGGGGATTACTGGGTGTGGGAAAACTGTCTTCGTACTTGATTTGTTACAAACAATATACAGGTTTCATTACGAGCACATTGTTATATTCTGCACAACCATTAAGCACAACAAGTCTTACAAAGAAAGGAAGTTTATTTGGACAGACGATAATATATTTTTAGTTGATCCTAGCGACAAACTGACGACTGTTTAGAACATTACTATAGACTATTTGAGGGAACTGAAACACTGTTTATTATTGATGACTGTTCAGCTGAACGAGACATTGTTAAAAAAAGAAAAGCTCTGTCAAAGCTGGCCTTTAGTGGACGCCACGCCTTAATTTCTGTGTGGCTCTTAACTCAAAAATACAATGCTGTCTTAAAAGACTTTCGATCGCAGTTAAAATCAGTTGTATTATTTTATACTAAGGACAAAGATAGTTTTGAAGAATGTTTAAGTGAAAGTTATATATAAGGGACAAAGATGAGCTAAAAAAAAATAAAAGAGCAGTTAGAAAAATCTAAGCACGCTAAGCTATGCTTACGGACTGACCCCCCAGTTCAATACATTTGTTTATTGTAGATTGTTTATTATTGATTGCTTATAACAATTTGTTTATTATAATTTTAATATTAAAAAGAATGTCTGACGGGCCAGAATCAAAGCGCAGCTAGCTCCTAAATGCACTGCCGTAGAGCTAAAAGCCCTAGCAGACACAACTGAGTTTGATCTAATAGAGTGCAGGAAATGTTTATGGATTTGAATACACAGATGATGGGTTTACAAACGAACAGAATTGAAGACAAAAAACGACAGCAATATCCTACCCTAGAAAAAGAAAGAAATTTAAGGGCAAACGATTTTGGCAAACATGAATACAAACTTCATAAAAGAGAGAAGCTTGGGCGTTGCTTCCTGAAATTGCTTGGAATTTAAAGTTTGAACTACGAAGCCCAATGTATATTTGATAAGAAAAACAATTTTAGAAAAGCCTTAAATGCAGGACCCATTCTAGTTAGCCTAGTTCCAGGAACACAACAGAAAAAAACAGATTGAAATAACTAGGCAGGGTTCTGAATATATGCTACAGAGAAAGAGTCCTTAGCTGAAGTGGGGGATGACACCGTTGGCTTAAAATTTTAAACCCCAACGCTATCGTCACTACCTAGGCAAATGACGATGATTTTTCGCTTATTTATTACTCCGAGGAGGGCGATCCTAGTTTGCCAGAACATACGTTAATCAGAGGTGTACAAATAAAGGCTGAAAACTTAGATGCCCCTCTTTAGCTCAGTATTGCAATTACTAAAAACGGAGACGAAATAACCACCCTTGCATCATCTGACAGGTTACTGTGATAGTTGACAAAGACAAACTAACAGTACTCGACTTTATTTTCATTAAGTATGTTGATTTTATTGCGTTTTACTCTGTTAATGAAGTGCTGCTAGAAGAATTAATAAGAAGAAGATATGTACAAGATTAATTTAAAAAATAATCTTATTTAAAAAATGGAGGTTCAACAGTTTAGATTAAAGCAAATAACCGAACTTCAAAAGGAAATAGAAAGCGACTTGGATAAGTATAGAGTTACTAGAAAGAAATATGCTAAAGCTTTAAATACTCTTTTTTATGTAATTACTGGCTCATCAGCTGTAGCTAGCGTAAGTGCTGGGTCTAGTGTTGCTATTTTAGCTACTGGGGCTGGGGCGCCCGCCTCTTTAACATTAGGAGGTCTTGGGTTAGGTTTAGGCGCCATGTCTATGATTGTAAGTGCTGTTTAAAAAAAAATAACTCCTAAATTACAAAAGCACATGCATTGTAGCCCTAGCATCAGCAAAACTTTGTTCATTGAGATTAAGAATAAGCAAATCATTACAGGATGAAAACGTTACGGACGAAGAATTTCAGAAGCTTATGGCTGATGGCGAGGATAACAGATGGCAAAAAATTGAACTTCAAAAGGAGTGGAGAAAGACTTTTACTTCGCGACAGGTAAACACTGATGCAATTAAACAGAACATTGAAAAACAAACACACGATCAATTAAACCCAAAATAGGGTAAAAAAATGGTTTACAGACTTAGCCGCCCTGGACTGAATGACTGGCCTGCAGTTCTCACGGCACGTCTAATATTGATTGCAACCCCCCGCTGCTGATTCACTTGCCAGCGGCCTACACAGGTAGCTGAGCTAGTATTGATCGCAGGCCCAGAGCTGTCGTCTGCTATTCAACCGGCCGAGACATGCGCAATGAAAAAAGTTGTCACACCTCTTCCTGTAAAAACATTTTTCGCAAGTGAGTTAACCGGAAGAAGAAACGCTTCTAAAATTTTGTTAGCCGGAAAAGGCGTGACAACTTTTTTCATTGCGCATGTGCTAGCCTCATTAACATGATGAAATCGAAACAACATTTGTGAGTACGCATGTGCTAACCTTAGTGAATACAATAACATGATGAAATCGAAACAACATTTGTGAGTGCTCATGTGCAAATATAAATTAGGATAATGAAATCGAGTTTGCTAGAATCCTTAGATATGGATGTACCTCCTCCTCAAAGCCAACCCTCAACTAACCAACCCTCAAACTAACCAACCCTCAACTAACCAACCATCAACGAACCAACCATCAACGAACCAGCCATCAACAAGTGGGACTCGTGTGTTTCGTTTTTTAGAAAGCGTTGCGGCAGATTCGAGTATTTCAACCAGTGCGCTAAAAGTTCGCCTTTCCAGAAAGAAAAATGAACTTCGGAAATTAAAAGAAAAAGTCGGAAGCAAAGACAAAGAATACGCGATCTTACAAAAGAAGTAAGAGCAACAGAGGCGCAGATAGATCAAGTTACTCAAGAAATATCTTCGTTAAAAAATTTGACAATGAGCTCTGATTCTCAATCGCAGTCCCAGTGAAGGGCATAGCGTCAGTGTTACGTAGAATATTGGCCCCGTAGAAGCTGTCAGGTAAGTTATTGATTTTTACCTCTCCACCGCTAGCATGTGTGTGTGTGTGTGTGTGTGTGGGTGTATGGGTGGACAATAAGCTGAACTTCGCAGACCATGTAGCACACGCAACTGGGAAGGCAACAAGAATAGTTGGACTCATCAGAAGATCATTCGACTACCTGACGGAGGAAGTACTCGTCCAGCTATTTAAAAGCCTGGTGCGACCAATCCTGGAATATGGACACAGCGTCTGGCAACCAAACCAGAAGACACTCTGCAGTGATCTTGAAGATGTGCAACGGCAGGCCACAAAGCTGTTGGGATCGCTGAAAGACAAGCCGTACCCAGAGAGACTGAAATCCTGAGACTTCCTACACTGGAGCACCGTCGACTCAGGGGAGATATGATCGAAGTCTACAAATACCTACATGGATACTACGCAGTCCAACAACCTAAGTTGACACTGGCAAGCGGAAGGGCCCTCCGGGGACACTCTCTCAAACTGCAGAAGGACAGATACAGACTCGACCTCAGGGGGAACTTTTTTGCTCACAGAGTGGTAGCAACATGGAACAGCCTCCCCGAAGCGGTAGTGACCGCACCAACGACAAATGCCTTCAAAAGTCGACTGGACCACCATTGGAAGAGCCTGCCCAGCCTGTACAACCCAAAATGCCAAAATTAGTCACTCAGTCTTAACAAGCCACGCATGACGGTCACTGTCTGAGTGATAAATTCCAGATAGAGGAACCACGAACAGACCATTGGTCTCAAACGTGGACTAAGTCAAGTCAAGTCAAGTCAAGTCAAGTGTGTGTGTGTGTGTTTTGTGTTGCAGTGTGCGCTATAAGTGTTGTTATTGATTATGTGTGGACGATGAAGTTAACAAAAAAAAATAAATTTTTGCAGATTCAATTTATTTATTTATTAAAATTTTTTTGGTTTTAAAAAATGAAGCCGAACAAAATGAATCCCCTTTTAAAAGGGTTTCTAATGTTTTTTTAATAAAAAATTGAAATTTTGAAACTAGGGGGACGAGAAAATAAAAGTGTTTAACATTGTTTTTGGGAATTTTGGGTTTTTGAGAAGGAGGTAAACAATTTAAAAAAAAGATCATAGTAAAATTTTTAATTAAGCAATCAAATGATGAACATTGATTAGTGATTCAAAAAAAAGGCTAAAATATTGGGGGGGTTATTGTAGGTTAAGTTTTTTCTTGAAGTGTTGAAATTGTTTGGGGCCCAAAGAAAAAAAAAAAAAAAGCGATTTTTATTTTTTTTGTTTTTAAAATTAATTTTAAATTTTTTTAAATTTTTACGTAAATTTTTTGATTTTAAAAAAGACCTCAAAAATTCCCGTCGGTTTGGGGAAAAAAAAACTGCCACCCCAGCGCACGGGAAAAAGGGTTTATGAAAAAACATTAAGCAATAGGGGTTTAGTAAAGTAAATGGGACTCTTTAAACCCCAAAAATGTTCATAAAAAGCAAAGCACGGGCACCCTCAAAAAATCCCAGAGTCTCTTCAGAGGGGACCCCGCCAGAAAAAAGTGCTGTTCCCCCGTTCTGTTTGGGATTATAAAACCCCCCCTGTTGGAGGGTTAGCATGGGGTCGGGGTTTAACTAAAGAAAGAAGTTATTAGCATGCGATTTTTAATTCTAACGGGGCCCTGATTACATGTTTAACAAATTTTAAACCATAAAGTGAAAAGAAAAATTCCCGGGGTTCTGGAGGGGTCTAAAGGGGAACCCCCCCTTAAAAATAAAAATTGGGGACAAAAAAAAGTTTACCCTAATGGGCAATTCTTACCTTCCCCCCAAAAGAGTTATTTTTAAAAAACACAGTTTAAACAAAAAAAAAATTCGACAACATGTGTTTTAGGGGGTGCTTTTTTGGGACATTTAAAATCCTTTAAAAAGAACGCAGAAAGCGTACTAATTATGAAAAATTTATAAAAAGACTAATTTTTGATAACAACCCTTTTCCCAGAAATAAAAACTATATCCCCATTTTGAAGAGCAAAAAAAACCCAATCACTGAAAACGTATCCCACAGGGTTTTTAGAAAAACGATCTAGTCCCTCTAAATTTCTCCCCAATGCTCCCACTTTGGCAAATTCACTAAACCCCCAATTGGGATTTGGGATCCTTTTTTAAAAGATATTTAAAAAAGGGGTTCTTTAAAGAAATTAACAGAACAAAAGCAGCCCTTAGGACCTTACGCCCCAAAAAATCTTTGCAAATAAAAGGCTTTGTAAAAGGTTTGATCAGAATCCCAACTTTTGAAGCAGCTGCAGTCATAAAAACTCATTGTAAAAGTTTTTTTAGACGTAAAACCAAAACCCTTTACCCCCTCACGGGGGTCAAAAGTTTTTTTAAAGAATTTTAACCCCAAAATGCAGATGAGTCCATACGGGGTTTTAAATGGATTTTGAATCGCTCTTACCGCAGTACTAGGGGCCCAAAAAAACCAAGAACAAAAAACAACCTTATTAACCCCCTCAGTTTTGTTTTTATGCGTTTTTTGTTTGTTAGGTCAGAGGGCCCACCAACAAAAACCCCCGGTTTACAGGGGCCCCAATCAGCTAGTAGTTTTTTAGAGCAGATAAAACCCCAATTTTCGCAATTCTATCAACAAAAAAAATTTTTTTTCAGGACTTGTTTGACTCCTGAAGCCAAAGAAGCTTGGATTTCCTCTAAAACCCCTGTTTGGATTTGCGGCTTAGGCACCCTAAAAGAAAAAGGACCGACAGTAGAAAACCACGATCACTTTACTGGAAAAATTTAGGGGGGCCCGGCGCACAAAAATTGGAAATCTTCAATTTAAGGTTGCCCCCAAAAAAAGGGAAAACCCTGCCTATCTTCTTTCAAACTTACGAGGCTACATTCTCATTTTATCATCCCAACCCATTGATTTCCTGAATATAAGGGGGTTACAGGGAAATTGCACAATCTTAAGAAAATTACAATGATTTTTAATTTTGGGACTGTTTATCCTTTTTATGACCCCCCCAAACATCTGATGGCTATTTTGGAAAAGTTAGCGGGAATTTTTCAAGATTTCCCAAATCACTAAACAAACTTTAAACCCATCTTTAGTCCCGAAAGGGAGTTTATTTTTTTATAAATACATGAACTAGTGGGACAGGTTTGTGAAAATCCCCTTCCCTTCCAAAAGGGCTTTTTCCCTTTTTTTTTTGTTTAGAGGCAAAAAAACAAAACTGACTCTGAATATAAAATACCCCACAGAAAGCCTGGACAGAAGTACACTGCCCCAAAAAAAGGGTGATTATCATGTTACTTTCTAAGGGCTGACGGTTTTTAATTGGCAACGTCTTTCAGAATTACAGATCTCCTTGCTTTAAAAAATTACTGTTTAGATCATACATTACATCTCGGGCCCCGGGGTTATTTTTGGGGTTTGTTTTCTTAAAGTCTACAAACATTCATTTTGGGATTTAAATTTAATCTGTTTCAAACCCTCACTTCAGATGATTGAAGAGGGGCTGGGGTTTGGGTTTTAGCAGGCCTCACACCCTTTTCTGAAAACCCAAAAACAAGTATTTAGACGACTATGCCCCCATTTAAACCACCATCAATCAAATGTATTAAACCCCAAAATTTGGGAAGGGTGGGCTATGACCGGGAAATTCCCATTAGTAACTTCAAAAATGTAAACCCGGGGGCCCTAGTACAAATAATATTAAAGGGGCTTTAAAAATGGTTGGGCAGTTTGACATCAATAAAACGTAGGGTTTTATTTAGAAGTAACTTAAAATTTACCTCGTGAACTGCATGACCCCCACAACGATTATCCTCGGGGGCCGCAGAAAGAAAAAAATTTAACCCCCACAGAACCTCCTAAACTTTTCCCCAATCTTCGCCACAAAACTAAGAAATTTTGGGTCATTACAGATGTTAATTTTTTACTTAAGAAACGGTGAACTACTGCTGTTCATAAAATCATTGTTTTTGATCAAGGCCCTTTAGAGGCCAAACATCATGAAGAACACTCATCTTAAAAACCCAAGCCACTGACGCTTGAAAAAGACTTTTTTAAAGTTTGAACAAAAAGTTTGTTTTGGCAAAACAAAGGAAAATCCACACAAACGTAAAGTTTGTGAAATTAGTTACAAAAGAAAACCAACCTTTTAAGTTTCCCTCAAAACCCCAACTACAAGACTTTAAAAATTTAAAACACAGCCGGGTTGGAAATTATGATGAAAAAAAAAGGATTTTAAGCTAGACAAGCCGGGGGTTTACGCTTTCCCGTATTAGGGTTGTCAAATTTTTTGATTTAAAATTTTCTGTAGGGACTATTTTAAAACCACAAAAACCCCAAAAGAAAGGGTTTTACTTTCCCAAGAAAACTGATCTTTTATTCTAGACGTCCCCACAGAAGACTTCTAAAAAAGACTTAAAAACCCAAAATTTCCAAAAGGGATTTGGGGGGGTGGTACACACAGGGGCTATCCAAAAGGGAACACCCTTTACTTAAACTGGAACAAGAAAGTGTTTTGGAAGAAAAAGGATGAACTTAAGGGGAAAACAGTTAAAAAAGAATATTTTGGGTTTTGGGGTCAAAGATGTTTTTCGCCCCCAGCAACTTGGAAAAAAAAAAAAGGCAAAGGGGCATAAGTAAGAAGTTGCCCAAAAAAAAATATAACTCAGGGATAACTACAAGAAAGGGCTCTCTTTGAAAAAAAAAGTTTTTTTATAAACACAAAATGTTTTTTTGCGCCTATTTTCATCAAGAAAAACCCCAACTGCTGTTAAAAAAATCACTAGTCTCTAACAATAACAAGGGGAATTTACGTAAATTCCTAAGTTTTCATATCTGTGGGGCATTGGAAATTTTAAAAAAGTTTAATTTTGACTGACTTGGGTTGTACTTAATTTAAAAAACCTATTTTGTATTTAAAATTAAGAAACCAAAATTGTATTAAACGTAAGAACCTAATTTGTATTTAAAAAATAGAATTTAAAATTTTTTTGCACTTTATTTTGTAATTTACTTGCATTTAAATTTAAAAAAAGTACTTTCTAAAAACTAATTTTAATTTGAAATTTTTCTTTTCCCTTAAAACTTTTAAATTTTTCTAGTTCTTAAAAAAACCCTTTAGAAAAGGGGGTTTAAGCAGGGGTTTTTATTTTTTGCAGAAGATGGTTCTTTTCTTTTTTGGGGGGGGCTTGCGGCTTTGTTGCTAGGTATGGTGTTGGGTTTTTTTGTATGCAAAAACCCCCTCAACAAAGAAACGCACCCAATACAAAATGATACATCTTATTGTTTGATTGTGTTGTTTTTGGGCGCCGAAAACTGTATTACTATCTAACAATTTTTTTTTGGCTAAATTGGTTTGTTTTTTCCCCGCCCTGTTCCATTCAGCTATTTACCCCACCTAAACAGTCCGGTTTTTTAGACTTAGTAACATACCCCCTTGTAAAAATTTTTTTCCCCCCATTTGGGTTTTTTACCATTTTTTTTTTTTTGAAAAAAAAAAAACCTTTTGGGGGAACTTTTCCCTGCGGGGCGTCTTTTTCCCCGGGTTTTGCCCCAATTTTTTTTTAATTGGGGCGTTTAAAAATTTAATTGAATCAAAATTGTTAAAGAATTAAAACCCCTTTTTGAAAATTGGCCCCTAAAACTTTCCCAAATCTGAAAAAACATTCAATTGCTTTTAGTTTTCCAAAACGCTTTTTTTTAAACCAAAATTTGGTTAAAATTTTTTTTAAATCCTTCTGTTAAAGGCGCCCAATTTTTAATTATAAACCTTTTAAAGGCAAAAAAAAAATAATATTTTTTTAAAACCGATTTAACCTTTTTTGACCCAAACTTGGTGTTCTTTTTACCCCTTGCTTTTTGGGGGAAAAAACCCCCAAAACTTGGGAAGTAAAAGGGTTCCCCTAATCTGTTAAAACCTTATTTTTCCCTTAAAAAAGTTTTATTTTAAAACGCACTAGAGGTTTCTTTCTTTTTTGGATTTTTTAAATTTTAAATTTGTTTTAAAATTATTTAAAAAAATTTTTTTAAAAAAAAAAAATTTATCAATACTTTTAAAACCATTTTGGCCGGGTTAATTTTGCGGTCTAGTTTGGAAAAGGTTTTTCCAAAAAAAATTTTTTAAAAAAAACCCCCCAACCCTGGAAAAGGTTAGAAATTGAAAATTTGTTTAATTATTTTTTATTTAAACCAAAAAAGGGTTTTTCGTTAAAAAGCACTTTCTTTTTTAAGGGGTTTTTTTTTAAAAAATTTTTTTTTTTAAAAATTAAAAAAAGGTTTTTTGAAAAAAATTTTTTAAAAATTTTAATTCTGGGGTTTTGGTGGGGGGTTAGTTAGGCTTTACCTTTTGAAAAAAAATTTTTAAAATTTGGGGCCAATGGAAGGAGAAAGGGGTTTTTAAAGGGGTTATATTAAAAATTTATCCCCAAAAGGAAAAAGGCGTTCAAAAAGACTTTCTTTTAAACGGGTTTTAAATAAAAATTAAAAAAAGGGAAAGGGGGATTTTAATTTTGAAAATTTTTTGATTTTTTAAAAGGACGGGTTGGTTTCTTTAAAAAACCCCCCAATTTTTCTGTTTTAGTTCCTGGGAATTATATTTTTGGTTTTGGGGGGGTTCCGGGAAGAGGGCGAAAAAAAGGCGGGGGTTTTTCCGGAAGGGTTTTTTGGGGGAATTGTAGGGGGCTTTTTTTGGGGTTGGGAGGGCCGGGGGGGGCCCTTTTCGGATGGGGGGGGGAAGGGGGGTGGGTATTTTTGGGGGGGGGGTTTTAAAATTTCCCCCCAGGTTTGGAATTTTTTAAATTTTTTTAGGCAAAAAAAAATTTTTTTATTTATTTAATACCTCAAACAATCTTGTTCCCCCATTTACTTTAAAAAAAATAATTTTTAGGAAAATTACAATTAAAATATATTATTTCCTAAAGGTTTTTGGGAAAAGGAAAAGACTGCTATTAAAAAAAGGAGTAAAGCTGCTAGAGTGTTTTGAATCAATCGAAAGGCGGGCTTTAAAAAACGGGCCCTTTTTGGCAAATATATTTACCCCCCCCAAAAGAAAAATAAAAAATAAAAATTTGTTAATCAGTTAAAAATGAAAACCCCCCCAAATTGGATTGCTGTATTTCCACATGACAAATTTAAAGAAAAAAGGGTTTAAAAGTATGCTCTGACGTTTTGAAAATGGCTTAAGGTATAAAAAACCTGAGCTTTAACGGAAAAAAGCCCCAAACTGCTGGGGGCTGGGTTTTTACACAATAGAGGCCCATTAAAGTACCCAAGGGAATGGTTAAAGTTGATGATGGAAAAGAGTGTAAAGGTTCGTAAACCAGTTTGTTTTTTAAAACATCATGTTTACAGTTAAGAGAGGGTTCCCGGGAAACCCAAACGATCACAGGCTCTAGCAGAAAATTTTAATAGAATTTGCTGAAGGGTTGTTTACCTATAAATATCACAGAAAAATTTAGGCCCACGAAAAGTACAGAAATGAAACAAAAAGAAGGGGGTTAGGGTTTTGCCAGCAGTTTTTTACGTGTCATGAAAAATGAAAATTTAAAAAGCAACGGGCCTTAAACCAGTAAACGCAATCAAATTAAAAAAAATTAGCTTACGGGAAGATTTTGCGGGGGGACCAAACATTTTTGCCTTTTGGGGACTAAAAGTAAGTTTTGTATGCCCCGGGGGAGGAGAAGGGTGATGTTAAATTAAAAGGCTAAAAAACCCCATATGGGCGTAGATGTATTTTGAATTTAAAAAGGGAATCATGAAAAAAAACCCCCCCGTGTATTTTTTAAGAGAGACTCTCTCTCCAAAAAAAGCTGCCCCAAAAGATCCTTTGTTCGTGAAGAGCTCCCAAGTTTTCCGAAAACCCCATTTGAGTTTAAAAAAAAGTATTTTTTTTTGTTAAACCTTTTAATTTTTTTTTGGGTTTAAAAATATTTTTGGGCCTATTTTGGGTTTTTAAACCCATCATGTGTTTGTTTTTTAATGTTCTGTTTAAAATTTCATTTAGTGTTTACCTGTCGTGAAGTAAAAAGTTTTTTTCCACTCCCTTTTTAAGTTCAATTTTTTTTTCGTCTGGGAAACCTCACCATCAGGCCCCCTAAAACTTCTGAATTTTTTCATTCGTAAAGTTTTCAACCCGTTTAAAAAAATTTTCTTATTCCCTTAAACTTAATGAACAAATTTTTTTCTTTAGCTAGGGCTCAATTGGGAAGGTTGGGGCTTTTTGTAAAATTTTTGGGGTTTTTTTTTTTAAAACCCACTTACAAAACTTTGACATGGCGCCTAAACCCCAACCCCAAAACCCCAAAGGGTAAAAAGGTGGCCCTCCAACCCCCGTAGCTTTAAAAAAAACAAACTAGACCCAGCACTTTCGCTGCTAAAGCTGAGGGGCCCGTAATTACATAAGAAAGAGTAAATTTTAAACTTTAAACATTTTTTTTCCCAGTAACCCTATACTTATCCAAATCCCCTTTCTATTTCCTTTTGAAGTTTGGGTTTTTTGCTTTAAACTAAAAATGTTGAAAACCCCCATTTTTTTAAAAAGATTATTTTTTAAATTAATCTTGTAATATCTTTTTCTTATTAAATTTTCTAGCAAACACTTCCCCTTTTTTAAAAGAGTTAAAAAGCAATAAAAACAAAATATTAATGAAAATAAAAACGGGGTACTGGGTTTGTTTTTTCTTTGTCCCAACCCTCACAGTAACCTTTTAGATGATAAAAAGGGGGTTTATTTCATCTCCGTTTTTAAATAATTTTCAATACCGGGTTTAAAAGGGGCCCTCTAAATTTTTAGCCTTTTATTTTATACCTCTTTAAATTAAACGTTAAAGTTCGCCAAAATAGGTTTGGCCCCCCTCGGAGTAATAAATAAGCGAAAAATTTATTTGTCATTTGGGCCCAGGGAGGGGACAGTACGTTGGGGGAAAAATTTTAAGCCAAAGGTTTTCATCCCCCCCTTCAGCAAAAAGGGCTTTTTTTCTCTTAGGAAAATAATTTAAAACCCCGCCTATTTTTTTCAAACTGTTTTTTTTTTTGTTGTGTTCCTGGAAATAGGCTAACAAGAATGGGTCCTGGGAAATTTTAAAGGTTTTCTAAAATTTTTTTCTTTTCAAAGTATACCAAAAGGGGTTTTGTTTGTTTTTAAACTTTAAATCCAAGCAATTTCAGGAAAACAAAAGCCCCCAAGCATTCTCCTTTTTTGAAGTTTGTAAATTTATGTTTGCCAAAAACGTTTGGGCCCCTTTAAAATTTCTTATTCTTCTAGGGGAGGATATTGCTGCGTTTTTTTTTTCTTTTAATTTTTTGTTCGTTTTTTAAAAACCCCCTATCTGTTAAATCAAAAACCATAAAAAAATTTTTCCCGGCACTTTCCCATTAGTCAAAATCAGTTGTGTCCCGCTAGGTCTTTTTGCTCTAATTTTAGTGCTTTAGGGAAACAAACTTTCATTTTTATTTGGCCCCTCAGAAAAGTTTTTTTTTTAATTTAAAAAATTTTAAAAAAACAAACATTGAAATGGGGGGTCAGTCCGTAAGCATACGTAGCGGGCTTAGATTTTTTTAACTGCTCTTTTTAAATTTTTTTTTTTAAAAATCATCTTTGCCCCTTTGTAAAATTTAAATTTTTACATAAAAAAATTCTTTAAAACAAACTTTGTCCTTAGTGGGAAAAAAAATACAAACCCATTTTAAAATGCGATCGAAAGTCTTTTAAGACGGGTTGTTTTTGATTAAGAGCCACACAGAAACTAAGGCGGGCGCCCCCCAAAAAACTTGCGTTTACAAGCTTTTCTTTTTTTTTAACAATTTTCCGTTTGCTGAACAGTCATCAAATAATAAACAGGTTTCAGTTCCCTCAAACAGGGCTATGTAATGTTCTAAAACAGTCGTCAGTTTTTTCGCTAGGATAAATAAAAATAAAATTAACGTCCGTCCAAATAAACCTTCCTTTTTTGTAAGACCCTTTTTGTTCCCTTAAAGGTTTTTGCAGAATAAACAATGTGCTGTAATGAAACCTTTTAAATTGTTTTTTTAACAAATTTAAGTACAAAAAAAAGTTTTTCCCCCCACCCTGTAAACCCGAATTAAAAGAGCAGGGGCGGATTTTTGGGGCAGAAACTTCAAAATATCCATCTGTTTTTAATTTTGGTTAAATTTTTTCTGCCCTTTTAAAAACCCCGTCTTTTAACCTGTTTTTTTTCAATGTTTAACTGGGGCATCACAAACCCTAAAAAAAATTCATTTTTAAATTTGGTTTCGTTTTCCCTCTGCCCTTTTTTGTGAATATTTTTTTTTTTATACCATCTGCCCCACCCTTTCTCCACTTTCCCAAAAAATCTGTTGTTTAATTTTTGGATCTAAAAAACCAAAACCCTAGCCCAATTTGGTTATTAAATAGTCTTCGAAGGGCTTACATCATAAAGGCGAAAATTTTTTACCCTTCACATCAACTGCAGGAAACTCTTTGCCTACCCCCCACAAAACAACTTTTTTTATTTCATCAAAATGTTGGTGAGGGAACGCCCCCGACCCCAATACAAATGATCAGTTTTTTCCATTTTTGCCAGTCCCAAACCTTCCCCAATTTTTGGATTAAAAAAAGCTTCTGATTTTCCTATGAAAAGGTTTGTTTCTTCAGGGAACAAGAACAAAATTTCCCTTTTAAAAATTTCTAGAAAAGATTTAATTATGTTCCAAAAAAGTGTCTCGCTTGTTTTATTTTTTTGTAATGGAGTGGAAAAACTCTTTTATAAAAAATAACTGTTTTATTTTTATAATGGGTTAAGTTGTTTTGGCCAGTTCGGGTTAGTAAAAAAACATCAAACTCAAGGAAAAAAGTCGCTGACTGTGTATTTAGCTAAAGGGGCTTCAGACAAACAAAAGAAATTTTTTAGGGTTTTAAAAGTCAGTTATAAGTAAGTTTTTCTTTTAGTGCACCTTGGGGAATAGGCTATGCGCTTTTTAAAAGCTCAAAAATCTAAGGGATGCGAATCTGTTGCCAAAAGCTTCTGACGGCCCCATCTTTAAATACATTCTTTTTATCCTCCGCTTTAAAGGGCCCGTGCCCTTTAGGGCCGTTTGGGGTTTTTTTTTTTCCCTGAAAAACTTTTCTTTTTTTTTCTTTTTTAGGGGAGCCCTAGGGCCCAAAAAAGGGCCCAAAAAAGTCTGCCTCGCTTTGTCCCCCAAAACTTCTCCCGCCCTCCAATTTGATTTTCCATAGGGTTTTAAAGATTTGGGCCCGGGCCCCAAATTTTGCAACAAAAAGCATTAAGGGTTCCCGGGCGATTTAATCCTTTTTTTTAAGATAGCTTAGCAGTGCCTGGCATTTTAACTTTGCCAGCACCAAGATAGGGAAAAATTAAATTTTAACGGTTTTTCCAGGTGAAATGTTGATGGGGGGTTTTTTTCTAATTACGTCTTGGGCCCTTTTACCTTTTACGGGCCTGGGGTTTTCCCTTTTCTTAAAAACGAGGCCCCAACCCAAAAGATTCAAATTTTTTTTAAAAAAAAAAAAGAAAAAAATAAAAAAAAAATGGGGGGGGAAAATTTTTTTACGCGATTAAAACCCATTGAAGAAGAAGAAGATAAAAAAGAAGGGCCCCCTTTAATTTCAAGAAGAGGGTTGAAAGGGGCAGGGTTTTTTACTCCCCAGACAACGTCAAGAAAAAAATTTCGAGAAAAAAATTCAATTCCCTTCTATTGAACATAGGACGAGAGCTACAAGGCGTCTTGTCTAACGATTTTGAGGAAGATGGTGGGGTTTGATTTTAAAAAAATGGGCAGGGGGGCCCTTTTTAAAAACTACTTCAACCCCAAAACCCAAAAAAGGTTTTAAAACTAAGCACAATTTGGGGGAAAAAATCCCTATTGCTTAAAAGGCCCGAACCCAAATTTAAAACCCTTTTTGAGCTTAGAGCCGAAGCCGTTTTGTGTTTACAAAACTTTGGGCAAGAGTTGCCAAAAACAATCTAAAAATAAAAAAAACTTTTCCCCTTCAAGATTTAACTCAAAAAAGCAGATGAACCCCATTTCCAGAAATTGAAACGAGTTTTTTAAAGAGGAGAAAAGTTAAAAACAATTGACGATTCTCCCTTGCCCCAGCGTTTAAAAAACCCGGGGGTTCAAAGCGCTCTAACCCGGGCAAAAAGGGGTGAATAAAAACAATTTTGGGAAAAAATTTGAGCTGGATAGAGAATAGAAGAAGAAAAAAAAAATGGGTGATGCA
This sequence comes from Conus ventricosus, assembly GCA_018398815.1. Classification (NCBI taxonomy): domain Eukaryota; kingdom Metazoa; phylum Mollusca; class Gastropoda; order Neogastropoda; family Conidae; genus Conus; species Conus ventricosus. The sequence goes on from CM031627.1 coordinate 18,648,375, forward strand.
GGGCGTTTAAAAATTTAGGGCGAAGGAAAAAGGGTAGAATACAACAGAAAAAAACAAAAATTTAAGGTTGCTAAGGGAAAACCGGGTTTGAAGTGCTGTTACTAACAGAGCGCAGCTAGCATCCAAAAAAAGCAGAATAAGGAAAATATAAACAAAATACCCTTTTTGAAAAAAATACATAGCTGAAAGAATTTAAGGGGCTCTGGTTTTAAAAACAGGGGGTTACAATAGTTAGTATAAATTAAAGGGCTGTTTTGGGGTTTTCTATCTTTTAAAACTCCCTTTTTTGCTTTTAAAGGGGGGGTGCCCCCAAAAGGGCCCGTATCCCCAACGCCTCAGCCTTGGGAAAAATTGGGTTAGAAAACAATTGCTTTACTACAAACCCATTAAAAAAGTTTCAGTAAAGCGCTTAATGCCCCGCCTTTGGATAAAAGGCAGTTTTGTTTTTGGGTTTTGTCTACTTAGGGAAAGTTGCTGGGTTTATGGCTTTTACCATCTGTGGGCGTTAGGATGCTACTGCCCGGGTTAATTTTTTGTGAAATAAAGTATGGCCAATTTCCCGTAAAAGTTAAAAACACAACAAGGGTGTTCTTTTCGCTAGTGGGGACTGTCAGTGCGAGGCACCTTTTCCCGGTTTGGGGTGCTTTTTGGGGGTTTTTTCTGGCTTTTGGACGTTATAACTGGGTTTGCTTTCTTTAGGGGTTTGGGACTTTTTTTTTTAAAAGGATGGGAAGGGCCTTTTTTTTAAAGCCCTTTATTTGCCCAAGTTTTGGTCGTCTCCAACTATGAGGTTTCGTTATTTTTAATTTTGTATCCCTGCCAAACTGTAGTCTAAGGGCAGAGGGGGGCAATTTTATAAACCCTGGCCCCAAAAACCAAAATCAACCTTTACCTTGCATGTGTAAAAAAAGTTTTGATACCTTTTTATGCTGGGGGCCCCCTCAAAACAGAGTTAAAAAGCATCTTCTAAAATTGGGGTAGAAATGGGTTTTTGGCATCAAAAACCTGTAGATTTATCAACTATGTAACTTGTCTTTTGCTTTGCTCCTAAAAAGACAAAACGTAAAGTCCGTATGGGGGCATTAAGCTTGGATCCTGGGATTGTTAGCCTTTACTTTCATATAAGATTAAAATTTTTCCCCAAACATTAGGGTGTTTTTTTCAATTGAAAAATAAACGAACTTTTTTGTTGGGTTTAAAAGAGGGGTGGCCAGGCCCGTAGTCATAATTTTATTCTCTTTTTTCACCACACAAAAGAATGTGCCCAACCCATGATTTCGGTCTAACTTTTGTCCCAAAGGGCGTTGAAGGATTTAAAGTTAAATTTTGTTCAGTTTTTTTCAAGCATTATTGTCCATTGGGCTTTTTTTAAAAGGATTAAACGCGTTGTCGCTTTGGGAAAGGGCCCTTTTATTCAGTTATATTCGTCTGTTGGTAAAAAACATGAAAGTTTTATATGCCTTAATAAAAGATTTTGGGGGGGGTTTAAAAGGTTTGCATATGAAAACCCCCGCAGCCATATTGCGCAGTAAATGGCAAAATTTAACGGGTTCTGGGAAAAAGCTTTGGGGGAGATTTCCATTTCCCGAGGGGACTCTATCTCTCTTTATTGGCGGGTTTAAATATTTAGTTTTGTGGGTTTAAAAGTCTGCTTAGAAGCCGTATGAATTTACTACTGCAAATGGTTAAATTTCTGAAAAATCCAAAAGATTTGGGGGTTTTTAAAAAGCCCTACAATTTGTAAGTAGCACTTTTGTTATATTTAAAAAGGTTTTTATTTTTTTAAAAAGTTTTTAAAATATTATAAAAAAGATGTACATCTAAAAAAACCCCAAAAAACAAACGTGTGTTCTTAAAAATTTTCCCCAAATTTTCCTTTTTGGGGCAGGAGTTTTTAGGAATTTCCCTTTAAAAAAAATTGGCTTTAAAGGAAAATGGATTAACCCTATCTGAAAAAGATAAGAAAAACTGGGGGAATTTAATGGGGGGAAAAAAGGAAACATTAAAAAATTTAAAAATAACCCGAAAGGGTTTTTAAAATTTTTTTTCTTTAAGGAAGTATTTTGAATTTTTGGGATTAAGTAAAAATTAAAGGGCAAATCTTATAATTTACTAAAATTTTTTCCCAAACCCTTTAAGAAAAAAAGGGGGTATGTTTTTTTTCCCAGAACCTTTTCTCAATTTGGGAATTTTTTTAAAAAAGTGGTGAAAAATATACTTCAACACAACGGCCTGTAAAAAAGGGGGATTTATAAAATATGTAGGGAATAGAGCCTCCCCCTTTTCTCGGGAACCCAAAGTTTCATGTTTATTTACAACATTAAAAAAACCCAAAAACTAATTTGTTTAATGGGGCCCCATCTATGTTTACGAGCCTGGGCCCTCCAAATTTTGGCAGGGTTTTTAGATTTTTCATTATATGTTTGACGGGAAAAATCCTTTAAAGAAAATTTAAATTGGGGGCCTTTTAAATTATTAGGGTGTAAAAAAAAAACAAAAAAGTGGGAAGGGTATTTTTTTGTTCCGATTTTTTTAATAGTGCGGGAAATAGAAGAGCGTACTGTAAACCCCCTTTAATTTTTTTTCCCCCGGGGAGAAGGTAAATTTTGCGGGTTCACGGTTACCCCATCATTTTGCACGACCCCCCCCCCCCCTTTTTTAAAATTTAAAGGGTTACGTCGATTTTTGGCGTTTTGGCCCTGTTAATTTTGTTTAGAAAACAGGTGTTAATTTTGGCAAAAATCAACATGAGAAGGACGTGATTGTATGTGAAAAGGGGGGTTTTTGTGCAAAATAAGATGGGTGGTCTTGAACCCTATATTTACCTTCTCTGAGAGAGAGAGAGAGAATGACAATGACAAAACGTTCAATGAGCCAGGCCTTCTGCCATGTCAAGGGGAGGGGACACACATGGAAATTATGTCAGGATAGTACATTGAAAATGTACATGATTAACATCCATACAAACCTGTAGATATGCTACAAGTCTGCACATACATTTAGTATCACACATAAATAACGATAACCTGAAAATAGAAGGGTTATTGTAATACTATCGGGGATGTATTTTCTCTAACATTTGAGTATTTGGGACAAACGCATATAAAATGAAGCTCACTTTCTGAGACACTCTCACAAAAAGGACAGTTAGGGGAGACACTTGAATAACGGTACTGGTGCGTACGTAATGCTGAAACACCTAATCTAACTCTGAATTAAGATCTTTTTCAGTACACACTGTTTAGGTCGAATAAGTATTAAGATTTACCAAAAGATTGTTTGAAACATGCACACAATGTAAACCGACCTTTAGCTCTCAGCTGAGCCTTCCATCCTTGTATGAAACAATCGATTAGCCTTTGCTTGACTCCGAGAAAAAAAGATGAATATTTTGAACACCTTGGTGTTCCCACACATGTCCAAACCCATATTTGTATAGAGTAAAGCATACGCCTGAAACCCAACTGTTCTGATTTTATCAATGGAGAGCTAACAACGTTTTATAAGATTTTAAAGGTAGACCTAATTAAACCGATAGTTTGCTTTGGCAAATCAAAAGTTTTTAAAGAATATATGCATATAGTTGTACAAGAACTTTAAGAGCCACACAGTTTACAAAAGCAATAGTCCTCCAGTTTAGTTCAGTAGAATGTATTCAGCTATCATAGAGCATAATGTTTTGATATGCTTATCTGTCAGCTACTTTGTGTTGTCGATTGATGTCATATTGCCTTGTTTTTGAATGACTGCTCTATACTGTACCCCCATCAGAAGCTGGTGCATGGTTTCTCTCTCTCCCTCCCTCCTCTCTCTCTCTCTCTCTCTCTCTCTCTCTCTCTCTCTCTCTCTCTCTCTCTCTCTCTCTGAAATTGTATCTTCTTGAATATGTGACAACGATTTCCGTTTGATCCATATCATATTATTGCTTATGATTACTGTGCTTTACATGTTCACACACCCCTTCATTATGGGCTAAGGCCTAAATGAATAAATCATCTGAATCTGAATCTGAAATCTCTCTCTTGCCTCTCTCTCTCTCTCTCTCTCTCTCTCTCTCTCTCTCTCTCTCTCTCTCTCTCTCTCGTTTGGTATTTTAAGGCAGAATGGAATACATGGCAATTGTTTCAGTGTTGTTACTGCAATGTGAAAATCTGTTTTTTCTTGTGTCGTGTTGAAGGTAAAACCACTGACATTTTGAGTGTCCTGTGGGTCGACGGGTTTTTTTTAAGTCAAATGTTGTTTTTTTAAAATTTAAATGATATAGCGTATACTTGTAATAATGGAGTACATGGGATTCAATTTTGCAGGGTTATTGGGCTTTTTCCCCTTCTGTTGCAGATGACTTGTTTTTGTTGACATGTTGGTAAAAACCAATCAAACGTTAACATTGTTTGCAAACGGTACATTTGAAAGTCGTTTGATAGAAAAAGGTTTTGGGTTTTTGTAGGGGGGTTTTTGGGGGAAATTGAAAGATGTAATTTAAAAGGGGAAAAATTCAAATTTGTTGGAATATAATTACTTGGATTGTTTTTACAAAAAAGTGAGCAGAAACAAAGGGGTTTTATGGATTGATTGTGAGGCAAGGGTTTGATTCAAGAATTGGCAAATAAAAATCTATATTTATTTTTATTATTATTGGCACTTGGGGTGAAAGGTAAAGGGCTTTTTTTGATGATGAAGTGTCTAACAAAAAATCAAAGCATCCCCAAAGAGCTTCTTCCAAATGTTTGATGTCAGGTACGCCGTCTATTTAGACCCGAAATTTTGGGGATCCAAGACGGACAATATTAAAAAGGTCCCCCTTGGCGAAAAAGTTTTCTTAAAAAACATTTAAAATTTTAATAACTTGTCATGGGGGAAATTGGGGGCGTTTTTCCCTATATGTAATGTGCGTAAGGGATTCGATATTGACTAAAATGTAAAGATGGGGCTCATCTTTTGCTAAACATGTACTTGATGTTTGTAAATTAGTTTAAAACGGTATGCTGGGAAATTTTTTATCAAGAATATTCATTAGCCAATGGTTTGGATTGTCGGGTTAAACAGTTGGGGGGCGTAAAAAAATTTTGTTTCCTATTTGCAAAAAATGAAAGACTTCATGCGGGAAATGGGTGAGTTGTTATAAATGAAGAATATACCAAATTTTACATAAATTTTTTTAAACAAATTTTCGATGTGAAAAATGCTTTGATTAAAGGGACTTAGTTGTTTTTGGAATTGGGCTAAAAAAGTGGGCTTGGTGTGTTCCCAATTAAGGGACTGATTTTCAAAGAACTTTCAGCAACATTGGTAATTTTATGTGCAAAATGTGGGGGGTTTGGGAAGATGGGAAATGTTTGTTTTAAATGTTTTTTTATAATGAATGGGGAAAAAAAAATATTTAACTTTGGCGTCTTTCCCATATAGTGTCTTTGAGAAATGGGTCTTTTTTGGGAAATTGTTGGGGAGCTTTTGTTTTTTTTCGTTTAATGCCATGAAGTTAAGGCAAACCTTTGTTGCAGTCTCACGCTAAAAAGCTGTTTGGTTGAAAAGTATGTGTCCTTTTAGTTCGTTTGTGTGCCTCATTTTAGGGGCGGGGAGCTAAAGTATAACGATTGTTCATTGTTCTTGTATTTTTCTCCCTTCTCTTTCTCTCTCTCTCTTTTCTTCTCTCTCTCTCTCTCTCCTCTCTCTCTCTCTCTCTCTCGTACATTACTGTTCCACGCTTTTTGGCAAAACTTTCAATTCTTCACCATTAAAAAGAAAAAAAAAAAACCCCTTAAAATGTTCAAGGGGCAAGATGTAACGCGCAGAATTTTGTTAAACGCTACTTGCAAACCCGCATTGCCGTGTGTAGGAAAAACTGGCCTATCCCATTCTTCACAGAGGTACAGGTCCAGGAAAGTCTCAAACAGGCCAGGCCCCCCTGAACATTTCAGGTCTTTAGTTGTTCAGTGGGTGCATATGGATAAGGTTTTAGTTTTGGTGGAAAGAGAAGAAACTAAATTGATGGCACGCGGGATCGGGTAGTGCTAAAGTATAATGTTTCAGAAAAAGTAAAAGAAACAAGATGTTTTTCCCGGCAAGCAAAGTATCAGGGAAGAAAAAAACATGTGAAGGGTGTAGTTAAAATGTTTTTAAGTAAAATTCTGCCTGTGCCCCCGCCAAACAGATGACCATTGTCGCCATCGTCTGCGCGGACAGTGCTCACTAAGACACGGATCAGGTGGTCTGGTCGGTGACACAGTTCTCAGTATTTTGGGAAATGGTGTTGATCTCAAAATCCCGGCGTTTTATATATCCTGCAAAAACAAAAGCTTTTTATTGAACCTTGCCATGCAGTGTAATTTCTCTCTCTCTCTCTTCTCTCTCTCTCTCTTCTCTCTCTTTCTTCTCTCTCTCTCTCTCTCTCTCTCCTCTCTGGTGTTCGAAAAAACACTTTGTTTTAAATGTCTTTGATGAGTGGAAAATAGTTTATGGATGCTTTCTAAATTTTAAAGAAATGTTTTATCTTTTCGTGACACCCCTTTTCCCCAGTGGTAGACTAAGCAAAAGACCAAAGTAATTTTTTTCATTATGGTGTAGTTTTCCTTTACCCCCTTTTATTTAAACAGTCAGCCCCGTTTTCCCGCACCCCCGAGAAGAGGATTTCTGAGGTCCCATGGTGCCCTTTTAGTCAGGGTGGAAGCAAGAAGAAACAGACACAGACACCTTCAATAACCAAGTGACCCCCCCCCCCCCCCCCCCCCAACCCCCCAACAAACCCGGGCCCCAACCCTTTTTTCCCCCCCCAAAAAAAAAAAAATTTTTTTTAAAAACCCCCCCCCCCAAATACAAAAAAACACTAAACCCCACCCCCCCCCCCCAAAAAAACCCAACCCTTGAAAACTAATTTAGTGAATTCCATTTGGCTTCGTGTTTCGTTAACAATTTCCGTGTACTTAGTTACTGTTTCAAATTGGGTGTTCCCTACACCAGCCCCCTTAAAAAACCCCCTAGGGCAAACCCCCTGCCCTTTGGGTGCTGATGTTAGTGGAGCCCTTTAATGTTTTTGTTTCAATGGGGTGGGTTTCCCTACATCCCGCCACGTTTAGAAATTCCCCCCGGGAACCCTGCCCCTTTTTGGGCTATGTTTAGTGTGAGCCTTCCCCAATGTTAATGTTTCACTGTGGAGTGTTCCTACATCCAGCCACGTTAGAAATACCATGGATCCCTGCCCTTTGTGGGGCTGATGTTCAGTGTGAGCCTTTAAGTTACATAGTTTTTACTGTGGGTTTTTCCCTTTTAAACCCCCGTTAGAAATACCCCTAGGCTTCCCTGCCCCTTTTTGGTGTGATGTTCGTGTGAGCCTTCAATGTTACAAGTTTCCCCTGTGGGGTTCCCTACATCCAGCCACTTTTTGAAATTTTAAAACCCATAGGCATACCCCGCCCTTTGTGGTGTGTGTTCGTGTGGCTTAATGTTTCATAGTTTCACTGGGAGGTTCCCTACATCCAGCACGTTAGAAATCCCCTGGCATCCCCGCCCTTTGTGGTGCTGATGTTCAGTGTGGCCTTCAAGTTACATGTTTCCTGTGGGTGTTCCATCTCCGCCCCGTAGAAATCCCTTTGGATTACCCGCCCTTTGTGGGCTGATGGTTTAGGTGGCCTCAAAGTTAATAGTTTATGTGGGGTTTTTCCTAATCCAGCCCAAGTTGAAATTTCCCCATGGCATACCTGCCCTTTGTGGTGCTGATGTTCAGTGTGAGCCTTTAAGTTACATAGTTTCCCCTGTGGAGTGTTCCTTTCTCCGCCACGTTAGAAAAACCCCCTGGATACCGCCCTTTTGGTGCTGTGTTCGTGTGAGCTTCAAAGTTACTAGTTTTTACTGTGGAGTGTTCTTTTAATCCCGCCACGTTAGAAAAAACCCTAGGCTTTTCCCTGCCTTTGTGGTGCGGGTGTTCGGTGGCCTTTCAATGTTACTAGTTTTTTGTGGAGTGTTCCTACTCCCGCCCCGTTAGAATCCCAAGGGATCCCTGCCTTTGGGTGCTGTGTTCAGTGTGCTTCAATGTTACATGTTCACTGTGGGGTTTCCATTTCATCCCGAACGTTGAAATACCATAAGATACCCTGCCCTTTTGGGTGTGATGTTCAGTGTGGGCCCTTTAAAGTTCATGTTTCACTTGGAGTGTTCCTACTCCCGCCCGTTAGAAATACCCTAGCATACCCCCGCCCCTTTTTGGTGGATGTTTTAGTGTGGCCTTCAAAAGTTAATTGTTTTTCTGTGGGTGTTCCATTCTCCAGCCACTTAGAATCCCCGGATACCTGCCCCTTTGTTGTGTTGTTCGTGTGGCCTTTTAATGTTAATGTTTCTGGGAAAGGGGTTTATACATCCGCCAGTTAGAAAATTCCCTTTTGGGATACCTGCCCCTTTTTTTGGGGCTATGTTCAGTGGGCCCTTTAAAGTTTCATAGTTTTAGTGGAGTGTTCCATACATCAGACGTTGAAAATCCCCTAGGGATACCTGCCCTTTGTGGGGTGATTTTTCGGTGTGAGCCCTTTAAAGTTACATAGTTTTTACTGTGGGGTTCATACATAGCCCGTTTGAAATACCCTAGGATCCCGCCCTTTTTTGTTCTGATGACATTTACTGAGTGTTCCCCGTTGTGTCGGGCATTGGACGTGATCATTTCAGTTGTGCCCCTTCGCCGATTGGTTCTTCCATTGTCTCTATTTCATTTATTTTGTGGACTTCTTACATTTGCCTGCATACAATGACACATAACCCTACACAAAAATTTATGTTTTTTAAAAAAAGGTAAGGACCAACATTCACTACTTATAAAAAAAAATTGGGAATGATCAATCTCCAAGTGTTGCATGGGAATTTTTTAATTGTGAAAAGTGTGTAAAAAAAATGACAAGCGAGGGAAACAACGAATTGGAATCGAGCGCTTAAAAAACCCCCACTCCCAAATTTTAAAGTCAAGGAGGATGTTTGTTCAATGTCTGGTTTTAAAAATTTTGGGGTTCCGTTTTTGGCAGGCATTTAAGGCAGCGTTGTCCTGGGTTCACAGTGTGGACGAAAGGCTTGGGGGGACGCAGCCACTCCCACTGGGGACCCAAAACCCTGACTAGGCTAGCGGGGAGGCGACGGCTGCGTTCCCGCCCGTCATCCCCAAAAAATGTTCGATGGGGTTCAGGGCTGGGTGTTTGTGGGCCAAATGCTTCTGATGAAAACCCGCAGCTTGAGAAAAGGTTTACTGCTCTGGTGGATTTGGGCCGTGCATTGTTGTCTTTAAAAAACTACCCGAGGTAAACGTTGAAGGGCTGGACACCGGGGTTCAAAAAAACTCTTTTGGTAGCGAACACCTTCAAAATTCCTGCCCCATTTTTAGAGAACCGTTCCCTAAGGTGTGCTCATGCCGCCCCAAATCATAACAGATCCCCCACCATAGAGATTCCTTTCCAGGACAGCTCCTTCTGCAAAACGCTCCCCACGGCGTCTCCAGACCCTGTTCCGTCTATCGTGGGATCCAGGCAGAACCGCGACTCGTCTGTAAACATCACGTTAGCCCACGTTCATGTGTGCATCTCACGTGCTGCGTGCACCATACTCGGTGTACTGCCCTGTGGGCATCAGTCAGACGACGTCTTATGGCTGGTCGTCGAGCACGGAGGTTAGCGGCGTGTAGGCGGTTTCATATGGTCTGATCACTGACAACAGTGTTGGTGGCATCTCTAAGGCGACGTCTGATGTTGCTTGCACTTGCTTTTCTTTCTTGTGTGGCCTGCCTTTCAATGTATTGGTCTTCTCGTGGTGATCCTACTGCTCTTCCTCGATCCAGCTCGTTCAGTCTTCGACGTGGAGGCATGCTGTTGCATTGCAGTTTTCGCCAGTACAGTGGCTTTTAAAGACATTTGGTTGAGCATACTTATGACCTACAGCCTGATTTAGCTCGTGCTTCACATGATTTTGATTCAGCCCATGCTCCTCGGATCCCAAACACATCAGAAATTCACCCCAATTTCTTCCAAAAATGACAAGTCGCGACACGTATTTTCAAGGCGCATGAGAAATGTGTGCCACAAAATTGCAGTTGCCGCATTCACTATCAATTTATGCGTGTGATTCAATTTGTTTGGACCACAAAGGCGGTACAATTGAATTTTTGTGAATTATAAAGTTTTTATGCATTCTCAATGTTTGTCCTTAACTTTTTTTGAACAGTTTATATGTACACAGACATAATGCAGATAGGTGTGTATGCTCACGCAAACTCACAAATCACACACAGATGCACAGGCACTTCTCCACACGCACATACACGCGCACACACACTTGGGCACACACGCGCATATACAAACATATACGTGCGCGCGTGCGCACACACACACACACACACACACACACACACACACACACACACACACACACACACACACACACACACACACACACACACACGCTCATGCATACACAATCACACACATCATGCGTACACAATCACGCACATCATGCACACGCACATGCGCTTGCGCACACATATGGGCCCGTTCTTACACATCCAAATACACAAAATGTGTTTGTACATTTACTACACGCACATACAATGAAAACAAAAAGCATAACCAATGCTAGGTACGTACTCAAGTTCTAACCAGCGCACTGGCTAAAGCGTAGGTCAGACATCTGCTAAGTCGTAACCACGAGACCCTCTTCTTATATCCTCTCATCTTGGTTATTAAATTCATTTATCCATCAGCTTAAAACCATCCGCAGTGTGGTCGCAAAACCCAGCGGATGTGGTGTAGCGTATATGGACTGGTCCGCACGCAGTGACGCCTCCTTGATAAAACTGAAACTGAAACTACAAACTCATCTTTGCGTGTTCTACAGAACGAGACTCCCCAAGGATGCTTGCTTTGGTGAATGACAAATACAAGTGCTCATTTTCTGTGAGGTATCAGAGTCTGCCTCGATGCCCTGAGAGGGATGGCAATGTCGTCTCTACTTTCAGAGGTGATACTGGTCTAAACTGGACGATGACGCTCGAGTTTTGCTCCTTAAAATGTATACATCATCAGCTGTTATCCATTGGTCGTTGGTCTAAAAGCCCCGCTGATCTTATCAGTGTGTGTTGCCACTCAGGGACATTGGGACGTTTCTTTGACAGCAGATATGACATTCCCTGGGTCTAAGCAGAGATTTGACTCTAGAATCTACAATCACTTCCTTTACCTCACCCAGCACTGGTAGTTTGCCAATGAACTTTTTTTTCTTTTCTGCAGCCGACAGCAAGTGTTGCATTTCAAGTGGCATATCCCTTTGAAAGTAAAGATATAGTTTCCTAAGGTGATGCTCATGTTTTTTGTGTTTTTTTTAGGGGGCGAATTGGGAAGGTGGGTGGGTTCCCTTATTTGTCTGCTTGAATACTTTACTAGCGACTTGAAGAGGTCTCTGAAAAGTAATCCTGGGTTTCTTCTATAATTTGCGTCTTCTCCTTCTCGCTAATTCTGCTTTGCTAAAACACAGTGTTTTGTTTTCGAGTCCTTCTTTTTTCTCAGC
>CM031627.1:18660000-18677500 GCA_018398815.1 Conus ventricosus
CTGGGGACACTGACTGGAACCTGTAGCAGCCTGCAGGCCCTGGGACACTCTACTGCCAGTAGCCCTGGGACAACCGCCACCTGCACAGGGGAGGGCGGAGGGCAAGCAGACTGCGCAGGTTTTCTGCACTTCTGCTCTCCTACCATGGGGGCTTGGGGGATGGCCTTTCTCATCCTTCTGCTGGTATGGAGCGTGGGCAGAGCTCCCTTAGCCACTGGCAATGGGAGGGTGGGTCGGGGTTGTGTGTAATTATGAAGGGATGCATCCCTGTGGAGTAGGTCCTGTTCCTGTACGTGAGGGTCTGCTGCCTCGGTATTGCTGCCCGGTCAATGGCTTTTTGCACCAGGCCAGGGGGTAGCCCCCGCTTCACGAGACGGCCCTTCAGTTCCACACAACGCTTGAAGAATACTTCCTCCTCTGAGCATAGTCTCCTCAGGCGAGGGCTCTGCCCGAAGGGAATGGCCACGGACGCAGTGGCGTGGATGGCATGAGTTGAAGGGAGGTACATGTTGGCGTCCGTTTCTTTGATGCGCACATCCGTGGTCAGTTTTCCCATTGGTGATGCTTATCTCCGCATCCAGGTAGGGCACCCTGGACCTGCCGTAGTTGGAAGTGAACTTCACACTGTGATGCTGCCGGTTGAGCCAGGCTAGGAAGTCTTTAAGGCTGTCCCTCCCCCTGAAGCCACAGCATCAGCACATCATCGATGCAGCGTCGCCAGTGTCGGACCGGGATCTTCCAAGGGGAAGAGGTCAGCAGTTCTTTCACTAGCCACCCCATGTAGAGTGTAGCGATGGCAGGTGCCATGGGCGTGCCATCGCTGTCCCCTGTACTTGCCGGTACCACCCTCCCATCAAACCTGAAGACGTTTGGTTTGTAGAATGTGCGTGATAGTCTGCTGTAAGAGACGGACGTCCGGGATAACGTCTGAGTCATTCTTGTGTTCTCTGAGCATAGCCTTCAGAGACTGAGGAACCCCTTCATGGGGAATACTGGGCTATAGTGCCACCACATCTACTGTAACGACTAGGCATCATCAGGAATGGTTGCTTGGTCTGTATTTCCCACTCCTGTAGGATGTTCAGCAGGTGCGTTGTATCCTTGAGATACGAGGGTAGTCTCTGAACGATGGGTTGGAGCCAAACGTTCACCAGTTTGGAGAGGCGCTCTGTGGGTCCGTCAACTCCAGACACTATAGGCCTACCAGAAAAAGAAAAGTTAAAGAAACCATCAACATCAAGACCAGACGCCCCAGCCTGAACAGAGATCAAGGCTTTGAACTTCCCCCCATCTACAATCAGATCCTGACAACCGCTCACGCCCACACAACAGTCGTCCCACCAGGCCTCGCTGCCACAACAGTAACAGTGAGCTGAAGAAGATCCTGTCGAAATATTCCCCAAGTAAGTTTTTGATTCTGAGACGTAACTACTTTTCTAATCTCGAATCCAGAATCCAGAAACCTATATTCTTATCCACCAACGGAAGTTACGTGTGGTCGTGCGAGGTTACACCGCAACAGAAGATTTTGTGGCTTTTGTGTGATGTATAGTATCACTCAAGGAGTTGTCTGTGTGTGAGTCACACTACCTCTGGAGTTAATTTTCTTTTGTGGATTGGTACCACTTCAATGAGTTGTGAATCTGTATGAGGTGACAATGTCCAAGAATTAGTTGTGTTGTTTTTTCTGTGATGTGATTGATGATGATGATGTGATGTGATGTATGTGACAATGGCCAAAGAATTGTGTATTTTCTGTGATGTATGTGATGTGATGTGATGTGATGTGATGTGATAGTGATGTGATGTGACAATGTCCAAAGAATTGTGTGTTTTTTCTGTGATGTGACACCACGTGAGTTGTGTAACTGTGTGATGTGACAATGTCCAGAGAGTTATGTTTTTTTCTGTGATGTGATGTGATGTGATGTGATGTGATGTGACACTGTCCAGAGAATTATTGTTTTTCTGTGATGTGAGTGATGTGATGTGAAGTGATGTGATGTGATGTGACAATGTCCAAGAGTTATGTATTATTCTGATATGTGAAGTGATTGTGTGATGTGATGTTAGACTGTCCAGAGAAAAAATGTGTTTCTGTGATGTGATGTGATGTGATGTGAAGTATGTCTAGTAATGACAATCAAATTATGTTTTTTTCTGTGATTTGTGATGTGAATGTGATGTGATGTGATGTGGATGTGATGTATGTGACATGTCCAGAGAATATGTTTTTTTTTTCTGTGAGTGGATGTGAACATAGATGTGATGTGACTGTGTGACTTGTGGACTAGGGATGTACTGTGTGATGTGAATAAGGTGACAGTGTTCCAGAGAACTAGTGGTGTTTTTCCATGACGTGGTAACCCACAATGTTAGGGTAACTGGTGATGGCACACCCCGGGGAGTTATTTCCTTTGTGTGATGTGACATCCCAAATCCCTCAGGATGTTATGCTCTGTCGTGGTTTTTCAAGCCCGAATGGGCCCGTGTCTATGACAGACCATCCACCACAATGAGTAGTGGTGTACTGGCGTTACATGCCACCACCCTAAAGTTACCCGTTAGTATATGCCTGGTGTGCATGTGGTGGAACAATCGCCCAACGATTTAGCCTCCGTCGCACAATCGTTGATGTACCTTTGTGCAGAATGTGTATTGGTGAAGGAACATCGGGCCCGTCTCTGTCCAGACCACACCAAAATGTCAGGTGCTGCGTTGTGTTTTAATGTTCCAAAGAATTATGCACAAGGACGACTACTGATCGTGTGATGTGACTGACACAAAACAACTCCATCCAACCCACGACACCTTCAGAACGTGTTTTGTTTTCTTTTTTCTCGTGCAGCGGAGGAATGGCTAATGAGAGAACAATACGTGCTACCGTCATTCTGCCATTGGAGAAAAAGACGTCTATTGCGCCGTTTTTTTTGTCGTCCTGAACCACTTGTATCACCTCACGAGTTTTGTCGTCCATTTCAACCTTTTATGTCGCACCTTACGATGTTTGTCTTCACTTATTTGTGACCTCGCCCCTGGCGACAAAAGTGGTTAAAGGAGACGACAAATCTCGTGACCTTGCCTGGACCCATGGACGACAAAAGCAGTTAAGGGCGACAAAAATGGTTACCAAATTGGGAACAAAACTCGTGAGGTACGACCAAAATTCGTGAGGTACGTCAAAAGTGGTTGAAGACGACCAAAATGGGCGCTAGAGACGTCCTTGTCTTTTGTGATCACTATGATAAAAAAAAGGGCTGTCAGTAAGGAACTGGCTAGATGGAGACACAGTACGTGTTACTGTCTTCTGCCGTTGGAGAAGAAGACGCCCTTGTTTACTGTGATGACTAAGATAAAAAAAAAGGGACTGTTTCAACTCCTGCATCAGTGCTCACAGTCGTCCTCCGCTGGTAAAACATTGCCCAGATTGTTCTCCATGTCTTTTCCCATAAACGTTCAGAACAATTGTTGTCTCGTTCGTCATTTCTTCAGATGGATTCCCCCCCCCCCCCCGTCTCCTCGACCGACAAAGGTGGCAGGACGTCGCAGGTCCTCCAGTCCTCCGTAGAACAATGGAAACGAAACGAGGAACGAGCAATTACACCCACCTTGCGCCGAATCTGGAAGAGAAGTGATTGCTCGGTCCTCGTTTCCATTGTCCCCAACGTTGCTGATCCGCCTGAAGAAGACCTAAGAGGTCGAAACGCGCCGTGTTTTTTTTATCTTGTAACTTGCTTGTCCCGGTTTGGGCGACCTCACTAAGATTTATTCTTAAAATATGATTCTGGAACGATTTTGTCCGTGACTTTTCGCCTTGTAAGTCAACAAGTGTCCTATGTGTGCGGAAGATGAAGTGCAATTTTAACGGACAGAAGCGTAATTAGAAACTAGAGTCTTTTGTACGTCCTTTTGTTATAACCCTTTGTCCTCTCTGTTATTTATTATGAATAAATATGTAAGGTTACGGGATGTCTTTTTTTTTTTCAATTGCCACCATGGTATGCAAGTACATATTTACAACAAAGGCAAAACCATCAGTCCATTAACTTGGATGCAATGCATATCATCAACACAGTACTTCTCCAATCCAGTTGTACAGCAATCTGGGGAAGAATGCCAGAAGGTATCAACATTTCTATTCGTCGTTTTTCGTGTTTTTTTTTTTTGTGTGTGTGTGTTGTTTTGTTTTTATATTCATCTGTTTCTTTCTACAAGATTCCGGAACGGATACCACTTTTTTTTTTAACGAAACTCTGTAAATCGTATTTCCGCGTGTTTTTCTATTTCATATTTGCTGTTCACTTCGCTCAAAACGTGTCTAACATTAGGTTTGAACTTATTGATTTTGCATTGCAACGAGGACACTTTGGCCAAACTCTTTGTTTTAATTTGTTCGTTATGACCAAACAATACCAGTACTATATCCAAATTGATTCGTGAACGTGATTAGTCTTTGTTCAAGGTCCCGTGAAGTACCCAACTACGCTCGAAACCCACAGGCGCATCAAACACCTATTGAGTTTGCGCCGCTGTGAGAAATCTTCAGCACGGGAGTCAGGAAAGTGGATATAGCTGTAGGTGGTTTCATCACAATTGTCGCGGT
Organism: Conus ventricosus; assembly: GCA_018398815.1. Taxonomy (NCBI): domain Eukaryota; kingdom Metazoa; phylum Mollusca; class Gastropoda; order Neogastropoda; family Conidae; genus Conus; species Conus ventricosus. The sequence continues at coordinate 18,664,604 of CM031627.1, forward strand.
AAAACCTGAGGCGTAAGAGGAACGCGAGAAATGTGGATGATCCAATGAACGACTGCGTATTCTTTTTTGGACAGGCCTCTACTGCACAACGTAAACACACACACACACACACACACACACACACACACGCACACACACACACACCACACACACGCACACCACACACACACACAACACACCACACCACACACACACACACACACACGCACGCACGCACGCACGCACGCACCACACACACACACACCCCACACACACACACACACACACACACACACACACACACACTTGTAATTGCGGATGTCACTCGGCACTGTGTATGCCTCCTCCACCTTTGGCTAGAGGTCGGGAAAACTGCCCGCAATTAGGAAGATCTCAGGCCACGACACAGGATCACGCAAACGCTCCTTAGTCAACAGCAAGGGAACGCGATACATAGCCACAACGTGTCATTTACCATCATCTCACACCCTCGCTCAATTAACTGGCGGTCTAATTTCTGCTGACCTGTTTTTTTTTTTTTCCCTACCCATAAGCATGGTCATCTCCCCCCTCCCCCTCCTCCTCCCGCCCACCCCCCTCCCCCTTCTCCCGCCAGCGTCCGTCTCCTTCTGGGCTAAGCTGAAAGCCAAACTCAGCGCCAAGGTGACTGTGGGTTTAAAGAACAGGAGCAGGGAAGGCGGGATACTATTCATTAATTGTTTTAACAGTTACGGCTGCGCTAATACCATCCATGAATAGTGCTCGGCAAAGCTCTGGGTGGCCTGCCGGTGTCATCCCGTTCCGCCCTTTTTCATTTCGCCCTTTCCCATTTCGTCCTGTTCCCTTTTCGCCCTTTCCTATTTCGCCCTAACGTTCCTACTGCAAGGCTCCCCCCTGGCGTAACCAGTGTCCCAGTCTACTCCAAAGCAGAATCGATGTCTTTAGATTAGAGTAGGGCGAAGCCCGAGAGAGGACGAAGGACGAATGAACGAAGCCGTTAGGCCAAGTCGTGCTCACACATTTCTGAGTAGACGAAATGGGAGTAGACCAAATGGGAAGTAACCCTGAACATTGGAAAAGGGCGAGATGACATTGGTAGACAGGACGAAATGACACACTGCCAGGAACGTGTTGTGGAAGTCCCAGTTCCCCTGGCAGGGCAAATGAAAAAGGGCGAAACGGTATACCTCACCTGACGGGTGATATTACTGTACATCGTTGTCAGTTTTGGACATAGAGAGCTATTCTCTTACCCCCCCCCCCCCTCCACCCCCTCCTAGCTTCTTCCAAACCGTTCTGGTGTTCGCAGATGAGCTTTTATGGCCATCTCTTCGATATCAATGGACCTGACGTTACTGTCGTCCTCCTAACTGGAGCTGAATAAAGCTAAGATGTTCTCTGACCGATTCTCTGGGCTGTCTGTCTGAAATGTTGTAAGCCAGCCAACCTCGGGAGAAGATAAGTGGTTGCTTGTTATTCGTTTTCAATGTCCAAAATGTGGTTTTGTTTGGGGTGGGGGGTGGGGGGGGTTGCCGGAAGAAGACCCAAGAGGTCGAATGCATTGTGTTTTTTCCTGTTATCTGTGTGTCCAGTATCTTGGCGAGAACTAATACCGTTACCTTTTTCGATTTGCTTCATTCGCCCCGCCCCCCCCCCCCCCCCCCCTGTCACATTGTTTTGAAACCAACCTCGGGCAGATTCCTCGCCGAGGCAACCAGCCACCGTGGCCATGTGGCCTAGTGCATCAATCTCGGTTGAAGTACGATTCCCATTAGAGCTAAATATGTAAGTGGGGTTTGTTATGTTTTCTTCTCAACTGGCTCGACCCATCCGAGCTGATTAGCTATGGGTCCATTAAAGACTGAGACCACTTAGTTGAGTTTGAGAGACCCACTTTAATGAACGCTATCCCAGACAGTTGCGCACTTTCCCGTATCAAACTGCAGGAGCCTGATTGAACGACAGACCGATCATGACAGCAAGCGTGAGTAGAGTCGCTGCCAAGCATTCTCAGACCAAAATCGTCTTTCCTGTCTTTAGCATTTCAACTAAATTCTAACAATTTTTCCCCTAGACTTTAGAGCATTTTTGGCTTTCTCTCTTACTGTCAATGTTGATTATCAACTCCTCCGGATGTTATTTTTGTTGTTGTTAAATTTATCCGTCACCGAGCACATTAGAAGGCGTTTGCCTTGTTGCTGGCTTCAGTTCGATAAGTTGTTTATGTACAATCTGTTCAATACAGAATGTGTTTTTTTTAAAAAAGTTTTAAAAAAAATGTATTGTCACTCTGCATCCCTACTCCTGCTCGTTGATCAGCAATAAAGAGAAATCAAGCACACAGTACGTGGCTCTCCTGCCCTGCTTATAATGGTGACCCTCCATTTACAAATGGCCACTCCACATCTAGGGCCTTGTTTAGTATTTCTTTGGGACGCGGGTGTCGGCAGATTCATGGACTTTCACGACTAAGCATCATTGTCGTCAGTAGGTATGGGTTTTTTTTTTTGTGCATCAGTTTATCGGAATCAAAAGAGCATCTAATGCGTGATTTTATTTTTTTTTTTCCTAAGGCCGAAATACCTGCCTCATCACTTTTGGTGCTTTCACACTGTCCACCATCATCTGAATGAAGAAAAAGAGAAGAAGAAAAAAAAAGAAAAAAAAAACATAAGCAATTTTCCAATGCAAACTATTTGTTTTCCTTCTACTCTCTCTACAAACCATCCCTACACACCATGCATAAGTATGTATGTTTCTCTAACAAATGGACATAGTCTTGCTGATTTTTAGTGTTTTGGTCATTTGATACAAAATGTCTGGTTGTAATGTGTGGCACTCTCACACTGATAATGTTCCTGCTGTATGCAAACAGAACAACATAAAAGAAACAAAATGACTTAATCCTTAAAATATAAGGTTTGTTTTTCTTTTGCAGGTTTTTCCAAAGAGAGAGAAGAGAGAGAGAGAGAGAGAGAGAGAGATAGAGAGAGGAGAGAGAGAATAGAGAGAGAGAGAAGAGAAGAGGGGAGAGAGAGAGAGAGAGAGAGACAGAGAGAGACAGAGAGAGAGAGAGAGAGAGAGAGGTCAGTAGGTTGTGACCAGGTGGGTGTCCAGCGTAAGGGTTGGATTCCGTCATGCACCACTGAACACCACTTAAGAGACTTCGGCATCAGTGCAGTGTCTCCTCCGTGGGTTTGCCTTGATGTTGACTGCTCCCGTGGATTGCCGGTGCCGCTGGTTAAGTCGAGTGCAGGTCAGAATTCCGCTGTGGGCCAGCAATCGAATTAACACGTGATTGCATGCTTGCTGACTTACTACAAGGTGTGTGGTGTGTGTGTGTTGTGTGTGTGTGTGTTGTGTGTTGTGAGTGTGTGTGTGGGTGTGTGTGTGTGTGTATTTGTGTATGTGTGGTGTGTGTGTGTGTGTGGTTTGTGGTGTGTGTTAGTGTGTTTGTGTGTGTGTGTTTGTGTCTCGCGTGGCGTTGTGTGTGTGTGTAGTTTGTGTGTGTGTGTGGTGTGTGTTTGTGCGTGCGTGCGTGCGGTGCGTTCGTGCGTATATGGGGCGTGCGTGCGTATGTGTGTTTGTGTGGGGGGGGGGGTAGGGGTGGATGTGTGTGTGGTGTAGTGTGTGTGTGTGTGTGTGTGTGGTTGTGTGTGTGTGTGGTGTTGTGTGTGTGTGTGTGTGAGTCTACGCATGTGCGTGTGTCTGTTTTAGTGTTTGGGCATTGGTGCGGGTGATTTTGTGTTTATATGTATTCGTTTTCATAATCTATCATGTGGTTTGTGTCCCTTATGGATTTAATTTTTATTTCAATGTGTGTGTGGTAGGGTGTGTAGTGTGTGTTGTGGTGTGTGTGTGTGTGTGAGTGTGTGTGTGTGTGGGTGTTTGTGTGTTGTGTGTATGTGTGTGTGTTTTGAGTGTGTGTGTGTGTATTGAATCTGTGTGTGTGTTGTGTGTGTGGTGTGTGTGTGTGTGTGTGGGGTGGGGGATGGGGGGGGGGGGGGGGGGGTGGGTGGGGAGGGGGGGGTAGAGTTGATGTATATACAAATACAAGTACTAACACAGTCATTACGTATCGATTTATAATGTCTCTTGTAAGGTCTTATGTACTTGCGAAATGATGGGGAGCAAGAAGACAAAGTTCCGATGGACAATACCGTGATTGAAATTGAATTAGAACGAACTGAATCTGACTAGGACAGTCAAGAAACAGAACCACCGCAAGCTCCAGCGCAGTTATCTAACGGCCCGAAAAACGTCACAACAGTCACGAGAAAGCATGAGCAGTTAGACAGACGACACACGCCCCATCTGTTCACCTGTCCGATACGGCATTGATCACTACAAGCCTCGGTCAAGATATACACATCCGTAACCCGTGTCCAATTGTGTCGTATCTTATACACAGACAGAAATGGAACAAGCCCTCCTCCTTTCCTGCTCGCGTGTCTTTGCCCAAAACATCAACGGTCAAATGGAATCCGGGAGCCGCATAACGGTGTGCCCAGAGAGCTGGCGCAATAGGAGAAAAAAACCTACTTCCACCCGTTAATGGTGTGATGATTAGTTAAGTCTCTCCGGTCGGCCACGGATGTTGTGTTTTTTGTTGTTTGTTGTTGTTGTTGATTATTTCCATGGGGGGTATGAGGTGGGGGTGTGGGAGGAGGGAGATGGGGGTGGGTGGGGGGGTGGGTGGTAGGTGGGTGAGGGGGGGGGAGGATTCAGATTCAATTTTATTCATTACAGGCCGTTGCCCCTCATGAAAATGGAGTAAACTAATATATCATGTCGCACAAAGTTTAACACACACACACACACTCACAACTCACGCACGCACGCACGCTCGCACGCACGCACTGCACGCACGCACACACGCGCAACGCTCACTCGCGCACACACACATACACACACACACACACACACAGGCACACACACACACGCACACACACACACACACAAACACCACACAACACATCACACACGACACCGAGAGAATGTAAGGTTAGACATAGGGTATTTTACAAGAAGCAACTTGATGCCGCTGAAAACGCTTGTTTTCGGGGGTACAAGAGAACGATAGGTTTCTGATGGTGGTTCTTTCCTGGTTTTAATTTCCCACAAATTAAACCTACTGGAAACTAGGTTTGGAAAAATGGCCCATGACCTATTGTTTTTTGCAATAAATGTTCTTTAAGCCACGTATGCTGGGGAAAAACATGTTATAAACAAAGATGGAAATTAATAACCTCAATCCCTCTTTTAACTGTTGTTTTATTTGTAGTTTTTATACAAAGTGGGCAGATTAAATCATTTTCATTATTGAATCGAGAAGGGGGAGGGAAAGGTGGGGGGTGGGGGTGGGGGGGGGGGGAGGGGGGGCTGAAGCTATACGCGCCAAACTTCCATGTTTCTTTTTTCATTGTTTTGGGTTTGTGCGCTTTTTTTTTTGTACTACGCAAACCAAAAAGGCATAGACGGGATTGTTCAGTGAAATATCTGGCCGACCAATAGGATTTCCCACCCATCTTCAATATGTTATATAAATAGAAATAGATAATAATAAAAATAAAAATTACTAACGCTCAAACTTTCTCATGGACTGTAAATGGGTCAATTTTGAGTGGGAAATTGGTCGTACAGGCCAGTCCTGCATTCAGATCCTGGAATTAGTGAGAATCAGCACGAGTTCTGAGTGCCTACCATAAGACTTAATGGGCCTTGGTTATCGCTCACATGGCTCAAGTCAGTACCTGATAGTGATTATTATGTAATATTATTATTATTATTATTATGTTATTATTATTGATTATTATTAAATTATTATTATTATTATATAACTATTAATACACCCACGTGATTCCCATCTTATCCATAATGTGCACCCTCCTTCCCCCCCATTCACACCGGGTGTCTTTTGCCATTTGTGCATTTGTCTTCACTCCTTTCCCACACTGCATTCATTAATATTTATGTTATATAAAAGTTAATTCAACATCATCATTGCATGTACTATAATTTATTGACATGATTTTAATGACCATGACTGTTATCACATCATAATCATCATCGATCATCATCATCATCATCATCATCATGACAAAAAATCATCAACATTAAAATTAACATTATTATTATTAATATTATTATTATTATTATTATAATTAATTATTATTATTATTATTATCATCATCCTCGTAATCATCATTACTATTATCAATATCATCACTCATCATCATAATCATTATTGTAGATGTTGGTGTTAAAATTATTATTTTAATTTTGTGTGTGTGTGTTTCTATTGTTATATTTTCATAACTATATTTATTATTGGTTATACGTATATGTAAAAAATTATAGTGTATTTTTTTTTGTATCATCATTACAATTATTCATAAAATATCATAATTATTAGTACTAATCATTACAAAATCACCTTACCTTATTCTAGTTAATATTATTATCACCATTACTATTATCATTATTACTATTAACCATTTTAATGCCATTATGTTATTATCAATACCACCATCATCAACGAACTATCATCATCATCAACATCCTCATCATCAAAAAAACATTATCATTGTCATTATCAATTATCATTACTAACATTCAGCACAGCACAGCAACAATAATTCATCACATACATTAATTGATTATTATTATAACCAATATCACGATTACTATCCACGGCCGAACATTATTAAGATTTCATTATCATAAATATCATTGATAATATTAATTTTTAAATTTTTTTTAATTTTTTATTTTTATATTTTTTTATAAATTATTATTTCCCCGGATTATTATTATTAATAATGATTGTAGTTATTATTATAAATTTCATTATTAATATCAATATTGATACTATAATCATCAAAACAATTCAAACACTCGTTTATGGTCCTATCCTAAGTAAACCCAGCGCCCTCGTTTAACATTCAGCCCCTCTTGTGCTGAAACTGAGAAGAAACGAGTGCTTTTCTCCGTTCTTTCGTTTTCCATTGTCCCTGCGAAATGTCTCTCTAAACCTGAGGAAGACCTTAAGGTCGAAACACGACACGTCGTGCATTGTCCTGAGATTTGTTTATCCAAGTTAACTAGCGATGTACTTTTTTAAAAAAAAACTGTTAAAACTTGATAGGGAAGTCGTATCATATGCCAGACAGGGGAAGTCATTTATGGTCATATAGGCCCAGTTTTCCAATGCGATCTCAAAAAAAAACAAAATGTTTTTTAGAGTTATCAAAATAAGAACTCCATTGGATTCAGCCTGACGATGGTGATCGAGTAAAAATACCTTGAGCAGAAAGGAAATCTTTCTCTCCTCTCTCTCTCCTCTCACTCGACTACCGCCTTCAATCCCTCGTCACTCCTCCCAGCTCTCTCTGTCCTCCCCGCGCCCGCAGTCTCTCTCTCTCACAACCCTGCACTCTCTCCTCACTCTCTCTCATCTCCTCTCACTCTCTCACTTTCTCTCTCTCTCTCTCTGACCACCATAAATCATAATTCCAATCGTTAACTAGTAGTCCGTCTAGAGTCCATTTGCACCATCTGAAACCAGATTTGGAATTGCCCCCCCCCCCCCCCCCTCTCACACACACACACACACACCACACGACACACGACCCACACACACACACACACAGAGAGAAGAGAGAGGAGAGAGAGAGAGAGGATAGAGAAGAGAGAGAGAGAATAGTGTTAACCATATTCCTGTGCGAATCGGGTGTCTCAGACAGAGAAGAGAGAGAGAGAGAGAGAGAGAGGAGAGAGAGAGAGAGAGAGAGAGAAAGGAGACATACAGACAGACAGACAGACAGACAGCAGGACAGACAGACAACAGAGACAGGACCAGCAGATGTAGATGGTGTGGGTGGGGGGGGGGTTGTGGAAGGATGACTGAATGAAGGGGTGGTGTGTGGGGTAGGATTTCCTCTCAGCACGCAGGGACCCCCCAACATTCCACAGCTGATCAGATCAGATGGATTTATTGATCAGGAAATTCGAATACACGAATTCATTCTTGACGTATCGATCCTTTGACACTCCTCCACAACAGAAGAAGTGAGGTACCCAGATGCCATAAAATGACTCGAGTCCCATTTCCTCAATTGTCTTTGAGAGGGAATCAATTTAGCAAAATGTGGGGGCAGCTCCAGGAAAGAGATCGAAAGAACGAGCAAATAAAAAATCAACATGGGATACGTAAACATGGTCAAAAAATGAGTACATAAATAAATACAGAAAGAAAGAAAAAAGAAAGAAAGAAGAAAGAAAGAAATAATGAATAAAGAAGAAGAAAGAAAGAAAAAAGTATGTATAAAAGATAAGAAATAATGAATAAAGAAAGAAAGAAAGAAAGAAGAAAGAAAGAAAGAAAATAATGAATAAAGAAAGAAAGAATAGATAAGAAAGAAAGAAAAAAGAAATAATGAATAAAGAAAGAAAGAAAGAAAGAAAGAAAGAAAGAAAGAAAAAGAAAGAAAATAAAGAATAAAGAAAAGAAAAAAGAAAAAAGAAAGAAAGAAAGAAATAATTAATAAAAAAGAAAGAAATAAGAAAGAAAGAAAGAAAGAAATAATGAACTAAAGAAAGAAAGAAAAAAGAAAGAAAGTAAAGACAGAAAGACAGAAATAATGAATAAAGAAAGAAGAAAGAAAGAAAGAAAGAAAGAAAGAAATAATGAATAAAGAAAGAAAGAAAAAAGAAAGAAAGAAAGAAAGAAATAATGAATAAAGAAAGAAAAAAGAAAGAAAAGAAAGAAAGAAAGGAAAGAAAGAAAGAAAGAAAGAAAGAAAAAATGAAAAAAAGGAAAGAAATAATGAATTAAGAAAGAAAGAAAGAAAGAAAGAAGAAAGAAAGAAAGAAAGAAAGAAAAGAAAGAAAGAATAAGATAGAATAAATAAATAAATAAATAAATAAATAAATAAATGAAAACAGGAACAAACAGGAAAAGATTGTTTGCCAATCTTCTTCGTCTCCTCATCGTCTCTCTCTCTCCTCTCTTCTCCTCTCTCTCTCACTCCACTCTCTCTCTCTCCTCTACTCCTCATCTCTCCACTCTCCTCTCTCTCTCCTCACTCTCACTCTCTGTCCTCTCTCTCCTCTCTGTTTGATAGGTTTCTGTAGTTGTTGTTTTTTTACTTACTGCATTACTCCCTGTGCGTGAGGACATAAGGAAATGTTACGAATTTATTTGTTTGTTTGTTTTTTTTCGTTAACCTTTGATTTGATTCCCCAACTAAGAATGAACGTGTACTATTTGGTTCAGGAAAGGAAGAGGGAAATTTATTGTTCCTATAAACCCCCCCCCCCACCCCCCCCACTCCCCCGACCCTCCTTGTCAAAGACCTCTTTGGTATGACATTAAAATATCGAAGTGTCCCAAAGTGTCTCTCTCTCTCTCTCTAACTCCTCTCACTCTCTCTCCCCCCCCTCTCTCTTCTCTCCACTCACTCGTCTCTCTCTCTCTCTCTACTCTCTCTCTCTCTCACTCTCTCTCATACTCTCTCAATTTCCGATTGGAGCATCAAGACACAGCAGAGTATCGTGACTGGTTACAATGTTTGGTTCCTGACAGCATCCTGATGTTCCCACTTGTGTGAAAAGTCAAACGATGAGTGGTACAAATGTTGGTACAGACCGCATCCTGATGTGCCCCCCCAGTGTGAAAAGTCAAACGATGAGTGGTACAATGATGGTTCCGACAGCATCCTGATAGTCCCACGTTGTTGAACAGTCAAACGTGATGGTACAATTGTTGGTTCTGACAGGCATCCTGATGTGCCCACGTGTGTGAAAAAGTCAAACGATGAGTGGTACAATGTTTGGTTCTGACAGCATCCAGATGTGCCCACTGATAGAAAAGTCAAACGATGATGTACAAATGTTGTTCCTGACAGCATCCCTGATGTGCCCACCGTTTGAAAAGTCAACGATGACGGAATACGCTTCAAGTTCTTCTGCCCTGCTCTCGAGTGATCGAAGGCTGGAATAATAATAATAAATCCATCCCAAATACTACGTAAGCAATCCATGTCATTTCGTCTGATTCTTGCTATTTCCAATAAAAGTTCACACGACTTTTGTTAGAATCTGTTCACATATTTTGTATGGAGCCCTTTAAGCGCGCGCCATTGTGATTTGTTAAGAGGTGTTTTGACATGTCGATGAAGTAATATCTATGTCAGAGAGTGCATTTCTGCATGAGTGTCAGCATAGATTGTGGTTAATGCATTTGTGTACTATGTTGTTGTTGTGGTTGTTTTTGGTTGTGATATACATACTACGGTAATGTTTGTTAATGTAATCCCCCTTCAGAAGGTGATTGGCATAAATCTGAATAAACTTCATTTCCATCCCTCTCTCACTCGTTCTCTCTCTCTCACTCTCTCTCATCTCATCTCTCCTCTCTCACTCTCTCTTCTCACTCACTCTCTCCTCTCTTCCACTCTCTCTCCATCACCATCTCTCTCTCTCCATGGACCCGCTCTCTCTCTCTCTCCCCCTGCGATCCGCACTCGAGGACGATGCTTATTCTGGTAGCGTGAATCAGAAGAAAGAAATATGTCATCAGAGGAAAGTGTCCAAACATGGCCATCTTCGAAAGAAGTACGCAACTCGCAAACACAGAACACGCAGAGATCCCAGCAACGTGTTTATGGTGGCGGCTGCAAGCCACCACGGGTAGATCCAGTTTTCCCTTTTTTTTGTTTTTTTTTTTTTTTTTTGTTTTTTGTTGAAAGAAAAAGACATTGCTGTGGTTTCCAAATGAAATCGAGTCGCGTTTTGTCATTGTACATCGCGCCGATTTGCTAAATGCCTTCACAGCTTATCAGCATTCAACTTCGTTCGTTTGTTCGTCCGTTCATTCATTCTGTCTGTCTGTCTGTCTGTCTGTCTGTCTGTCTGTCTCTCTCTCTCTCTTCTCTCTCTCTCTCTCTCTCTCTCTCTCTCTCTCTCTCTCCTCTCTCTCTCTCTCTCTCTCTCTCGTCATCTCAATTGCATTTCTCCAACGGAATTCATCCGGGCCTCCACACACGGCCCCACAAAAGAGCTCTCAGAGAGTTCCCATAAAACCTTAATTAAGAATAAAAACCAAAACAAAAGAAAAAAAACAAAAAATACAGCTGGAAAGTCGTGGAACAGGTTCTATGAAGAGCATGATGTGAAAGGTGTTCGCTTGTTATGTCAATCACAGAACTCAATGGGATTCTGGTTGGGTCTAAGAGCCACTTCTCAAGTTCTTGTCAAGTTTTCAAAATGGCAGCATAACAGAGTTTTATCAGTTTAAAAACAGCAGCAGCAACAACAACAACAACAACAATGACAACAACAACAACAACAACAATGACGACAACAACAACAACAACAATGACGACAACAACAACATCAACAACAACAACAACAACAATGACGACAACAACAACAACAACAACAACAACAACAATGACGACGACGACGACAACAACAACAACAACAGCAACAACAACAACAATGACGACAACAACAACAACAACAACAATGACGACAACAACAACAACAACAACAATGATGACAACAACAACAACAACAACAATGACGACAACAACAACAACAACAACAACAATGACAACAACAACAACAACAACAATGACAACAACAACAACAACAATGACGACAACAACAACAACAACAACAACAACAATGACGACAACAGCAACACGGTTTTCCTCTTAATTTGTTTAAAGTTCTGATGTTTCACTACCTGATAAGGTGGCCCTTCTTAAGAACGTGCACGTTGCAGTAAAGAGACACCGATTAAAAACAAAACAAACAAATAAACAAACAAACAAAACAAACAAAAACATGGAAAATGGCATTTCATTACATCGCCACGGTGATGCCATTCTTTAAGTCCTTGACAGTGACTTCAGAATGCTTACAACATTAATTCAACTTTTTGTTTTGTTTTTGTTTTCTTTTTCTTTTTTCAAAACTAAACAGACATTTTCAGTCAGGCTGAGACTGAATCACTTTGCTGGTGGCAGACTATTGGTTCCATTTTAGTTTTAAAAACGAGATGACTGAGGGCGGAAAAATGATGCAAATTTTTAATTAAAAGAAACGGTATTAGTTCCCTAACGCAATGGAGACAAATAGATTACAGGACAAATCACAATGCATTTCGACCTCTTGGGTCTTTTTCTGGCAAAAACCAACAATATTTAGGAGAACATTCGTTTCCATTGTCCTAAATGTTGTTTGTTGGTGCCTGAAGAAGAAGTCAAGAGGTCGAAATGCATTGTGTGTTTTTGTCCTGTAATGTGTTTGTGTGCATTGCATGGTGGAACTAATAGCGTTTCTTTTTAACATTTGATTTCATTAGTTCCATTTTTCTATTTCACAGGACCTTGAGGATTGTGACCTTGTTGTTGTTGTTGTTGTTGTTGTTGTTGTTGTTGTTGTTGTTGTTGTTGTTGTTGTTGTTGTTGTTTGCTTGTTGTTGTTTTTTGTAAAGGAGATATCAATTTGTAGAAAGTGATCACTGCGCATATGAGTGAAGGTTGTCTTGTTGTACCTGTATGGACTTCTTAGAATTTAGTTGTTCCTTCCAAGTAGACTTGGATCATCCATCTGAAGGATGTCCCCAACCCCCTCAACACACACACACACACACACACACACACACACACACACACACACACACACACACACACACACACACACACACACACACACACTGTAGCACACACACACACACACACACACACACACACACACACACACACACACACACACACACACACACAATGCCCACACGCACACGCACACGCACACTCACACACTGTAGCACACACACACACACACACACACACACACACACACACACACACACACACACACACCACACACACATGCGCGCGCGCATGC
>CM031627.1:18685000-18715000 GCA_018398815.1 Conus ventricosus
CAGCCAGATCATCATAATACCCTTTTAAAACAGCCCACTCTGTTTCCCCCTGGCTTACATACAACTTGTTTGGCCATAAAATCGGGAAATACGGAATATTGTTGTTTATCTACAAATAACAAAGGTAAACAAGGATGTAAACGTCTGTTCAGAAAACAATCGAACAAGACATGCGTGATGTTTATGTTTGTGAAGGAGCCATATCAAAACATATGGCATTGCTATGTATCCAAAAATGATGAAATGAAAATCAAATATGATACTTTGTTACACATAAAAAAGCAACAACCCCCAAAAAATTACACAGAACAAATCATTTCAATGGCGATTCGCAAATGATGCCCTCAACACATGGCATATAAGCTTGTTCATAACCAGTACGAAAATACTTTATATCAATGTGTGTTCACAAGTTTTATATCGGACGAACGAATAACACAGACAACACATGATAACAAATGTTTATTTACAAATGATACTACACACACATAAACTAACAAAAAGACCACACGATCTTGATAGGTTTATGGTGAGCACACGAGGTATTTGTGACACACATGGCTACGAAGACTTGCAGACATTGAATTGAAGGAGAAATGGAAGGAGGGGGCGTTCACTAAGAGTTATAGCGACAACATTGAAAGGCAAGATGTGGCGGGGGGGGGGGGGGGGGTAAGGGGGGGGGGGCGGGAGATGGGGGGGGAGGACGAAAGGGGCCAGGAGGACCGGATGGGAAGGTGGAGAAAGAGCTGAGCATGGGGGGGGGGGGGGACCTTATGTAATTAGCTAACGGCAGTCAATGGGACTGGACGTGATAATGAGAAGATTTTGACTCTCCCAAATATTCCGGCATCCAGCAGGGGCGCCAGACAGGCCTGAGAGATACAGACACTTGCAGGGATGGTCACGAAGTTCAATCAACCACTCAAAGGGGGCCTCCGTGACACGGACGACACTTGGCTAGCCGCTGAAAAAAATCACTGACGACACGTGGACGGTTTAGTTGGTGTGAAATCCGCTGGTGACACGAAAGAGTCTTCGCTCTCTGGAGATTAAGAAGGACACGGAAGAGACGTAGGCTGTCTGGAGATCACAGGTGACACGGAACACACATGCCGTCTGGAGATTTTGGGATGACTGGGAAGAGACTTGTCTGTTGAAAATTGCTGGTGACATAGGCGAGACTAGGCTGTCTGAAAATCAGTAATGACATAGAAGAGACTCGGCTGTCCGAAAATGAATGATGACATAGAAGAGATTGGGCTGTCTGAAAATCCATGTTGACATATGGAAGAGATTGGGCTGTCTGAAAATCAATGGTGACATATGGAAGAGATTGGGCTGTTAGAAGAGACCAGGCTGTCTGACAATCAATGGTGACATATGGAAGAGATTGGGCTGTCTGAAAATCAATGGCGACATATGGAAGAGATTGGGCTGTCTGACAATCAATGGCGACATATGGAAGAGATTGGGCTGTTAGAAGAGACCAGGCTGTCTGACAATCAATGGCGACATATGTAAGAGATTGGGCTGTTAGAAGAGACCAGGCTGTCTGACAATCAATGGTGACATATGGAAGAGATTGGGCTGTCCGGAGACATGGAAGACACACGGCTGTCTGTGGTGGTCACTGGTGACAACTGAAGTGACTTAGCTGTCAGGAGATCAGTGGTATCATGGAAGTCACCTGACTGGAGATAACCGGAGACATTGAGCAGACATAGCTGTCTGGAGATTTGATAGTGAGATAGAAGAGACTTTGCTCGTGTGGAGATCACTGGTGACATAAGAAACACTCGGCTCGTGTGGAGATCACTGTTGACACAAGAAAGACTCAGCTCGTGTGGAGATTACTGTTGACACAAGAAAGACTCAGCTCGTGTGGAGATCACAGCTGACACAAGAAAGACTTGGCTCGTGTGGAGATCACAGCTGACACAAGAAAGACTTGGCTCGTGTGGAGATCACACCTGACACAAGAAAGACTTGGCTCGTATGAAGATTACGGGTGACATAAGAAATACTTGGCTCGTATGAAGATTACGGGTGACATAAGAAACACTTGGCTCGTATGAAGGTTACGGGTGACACAAGAAACTGTGGACACACGAAAGACTTTGCTCGTGTGGAGATCGCTGTGACACGGCAAAGACGCGGCTCGTGTGGAGATGACAGGTGACACAGGAATGACTTGGCTCAAGGGCAGGGGTGTGGGGAGATGCTCTGAGACATGAAAGAGACTTGGCTGCCTGGCCCCCGATGGCGTTACGTGTGTGCGCGCTCGCGCGCGCGCGCGCGCGCATGCGTATGTGTTTGTGTGTATGTGTGCGTGCGTGTGTGTGTGTGCGGGCGTGTGTGTGTGTGTGTGTGTGTGGTGTGTGTGTGTGTGTGTGTGTGTGTGTGTGTGCGTGCGTGCGTGCGTGCGTGCGTGCGTGCGTGTATATATATATATATATATATATATATATATATATATATATATAATATATATATATATATATATATATTATATATATATATTTATATATATATAATATTATATTATAATATATATGATATATCTGTGTGTGTGTGTGTGTGTGTGTGTATGTGTGTGTGTGTGTGTGTGTGTGTGTGTGTGTGTGTTCGTCTTTAACAGTAGTGTTAATCCTCCCCCCTCTCCACCTTCTCCTCCTCCCTTCTCCTCCCCCTCCTCTTCCTCCTTCTCCTCCTCCTTCTCCCCCCTCCTCTTCCTCCTTCTCCTCCTCTTCTCTCCTCCCCCTCCTCTTCCTCCTTCTCCTCCTCCTTCTCCTCCTCCTTTTTCTCCTTTCATTTACAGCAATCAGTTCCTACTGTTACATTTACGTTTACTTTGAGCGCTGTTTTTTTTTTTTAATCGTTGTTTCTCGCTGATTTACATATGGAAACATTGTTTGTTGGGTTGTTTTGATCTTTCTTTTGCTATCGTTTATCATTTCCAAGAACCGCTTTACCTATTTTTCTAATTGTTCATCATCAGATAAATGAGTGTCCAACTAAGTGCTTGACAGAAAATCAGATTTTAATGACCCGCGCGCTGGTGACCTACTCGTTTTTGAGTGAACCAGTATTTTAGGAAGAAGAAGAAGAAGAAGAAGAAGAAGAAAAAGGGGCGAGCGTGCGAGCCAGTTGAAGATTGATCGATTGTTGATTAATCTGTCAAACTCCTACCGTTTCCTTTACCCTAAGTAATTCAGTACATCACTCAATACATTTGCACTTAATTCTTCTCTCTATCTCTTTGTCTGCTTCTGTCTGCTTCTTCTGTTCTGTCTCTTCTGTAAATCCCATTGGTGTACATCTGGAAGAGTTTGGGCTGTCTGAATAATCAATGGTTGTCATATGGCTAGAGTTTGGGCTGTTAGAAGAGACCAGGCTGTTGACAATCAATGGTTGGTACATTGGTAGAGATTGGGCTGTCTGAAAATCATGGCGATACATATGGAAGAGATTGGGCTGTTATGACTTTCTTGGGCGAAATTTGGAAGAGATTTGGTTGTTCTGAAGTAGACATGGCTGTCCCATGTCAATCATTGGGCGGACATATGTAAGTGCATTGGGTGTTTAGAAGAGGACCAGGGCTGTCTGACAATCAATTGGTGGACATATGGAAGAGGAGTGGGATGTCCGGGGTCATGGATGCTCACACGGCAGTATGTGGCTGGTCTAGGGATTGACAACTGGAAGGGACCTGCTCAGCTGTCTTGGGGATCAGTGGTATCATGGATGTCACCTGTTTGGAGTATAACCCGGCTGACTTTGTGCAGTCATAGCTGTGGGAGATTTGATAGTGCAGAGAGAAGAGACTTTGCTCGTGTGGAGATCACTGGTGGGCAAATTGGAAACATCGGCTCGTGTGGAGTACACTGTTGCACAAGGAAAGACTCTGCTCGTGTGGAGAGATCGGTTGTCACAAGTAAGGACTCTGCTCGTCGTGGAGATCACAGCTGACTCATAAAGACCTTGCATTCACGTGTGGGAGTTCAAAGCCTGACTCAAGAAAGGACTGGATTAGGGTGGAGATACACCCTGACACAAGATCAAGTTGGCTCGTTAGGATGATTTTCGCGGTGAACAATTTGAAATATCTTGGCCTCGTATATGAAGATTCTCGGCGTGGACATAAGAATACACTTGGATAGTATGTAGGTTAAGCGGTTGCATCTCATGAAAATGTGGAAAGATCTGTATTAGGTCTTTCGATAGTGTGGAGACGCGCTCGTGAAACCGGCACTATGACGCGGGCTCGTGTGGAGATGTCCAGGTGACACTGGTTTGACTTGGCATCATGGGGCAGGGGTGTGGGTGTGCTCTGAGACATTGTACTAGTGTCTTGGCTGAATGGCCTCCGTTGGGCGAGACGTGTGTGCAGCGCTCGACGACGCGCGCAACGCGCGCCCAGTTGCGTTTGTGCTTGGTGTTCATGTGTTTGGCGTGCGTGCAGTGTGTGTGGGTGCTTGCGGGCGTGGGGGGGGGTGTGGGGGGGTGGGGGTGTGTGTGGGGGGGGGCTGGGGGTGGGGGCGGGGAGGGAGGGCGGGGCCGGGAGTGCGGGGGCGGCCGAGTGAGTGTCGTGACGTGGGTTCGTGTGTAGTTGTGTGTGTTTGCTGAGCGTGGTGTGGTGTGTGGTGTTTGTGTCGTGGTGTGTCGGTGTGGTGTTCTGTTTCGTGAGTGCTTGTGTTTGTGGTGTGACGAGGGGTGGTGTGTTGTGGTGGGGTGTTTGTGGGTGGGGGGGGTGTGGGGGGGGGCGGTGGGGGGGGGCAGGGTCCTGGTGGGTGTTTACACGAAGAAACTAGACCGCGGCACTAAGCGAGCGCACAGCACGGAGACAGCCCAACCACGACAGCGTCATCCAGGCTAAGAAGCAGGCGCCCCCCACCCGCGTACACATCATTCAGCATCAAGGCAGTCGCACTCCCCAGCACTCATTCCTCCATTATCCTCCTCCTTATCACTACTTCCTTTTCTCCTCGTCTTTGACTGCATTCAGTTCCTACTGTCTTCTTTTACGGTTTCTTTGTGAGACTGTTTTTTTTTTTTTAATCGTTGTTTCTCGCTGTTTTTAAATAGGGTAATCATTGTTTGTTGGGTTGTTTTGATCTTTTCTTTTGCTATGTTTATACATTTCCATGCTAACCGCTGTTCATTTTTGGTCTATATGTTCATCATCAGATTATGAGTGTCCCAATAAAGTGCTCTTGACTGGAATTCAGATTTTAATGAACCCAGCGCGCTGGTGACCTACTGTTTTTGATGTTGAACAGTATTTTAGGCAAGTAGAAGTAGAAGTAGAAGAAGATGAACAAGGGACAGGGCGACGTGGTAGCCAGTTGAAGGATTGTCGATTGGTGATTAAATCATGCATTAACTCCAATTACCGTTTCCTTCTTTCCACTACAGTAACTTCAGTACATCTCTCATTTACATTTGCACTTATCTTCTCTCCTATCTCTTTGCTCTGTCTGTCCTATCTGGTCTCTCTGTCTCTCTGTTCTGTCTGTCTGTCTGTCTGTCTGTCTGTCACTGTAGTCTGTCTGTCTGTCTTGTTCTCTCTCTGTCTTCTCTGTTCTTGTCTGTCTGTCTGTCTCTCATCTCTTGTCTCCTCTCTGTCTTCTGTCTGTCTGTCTCTCTTCTCTGTCTCTCTGTCCTGTTCTGTCTGTCTGTTCTCTTCTCTGTCTCTCTCTCGGTCTATCTCTCTGTCTCTCTCTCTGTCTCTCCTCTCTGTCTGTCTGTCTCTCTCTCTGTCCTTCTCGTCTGTCTGTTCTCTCTCTCTGTCTCTCTCTCTGTCTGTCTGTCTCTCTCTCGGTTCATCTCATTATATGTCTGTCCCTGTCTGTCTGTTGTATGGCTGGTCTGTCTGTCTGTCTGTCTGCCTCTCTCTCTGTCTGTCTGTCATGTCTGTCTGTCTGTCTGTCTGTCTGTTCTGTCTGTCTGTCTGTCTTCTCAGTCGTCTCTCTCTCTGTCTGTATGTCTGATCTCTCTGTCTGTCTGTACTGTCTGTCTGTATGTCTGTCCTTGGCTCTCTGTCTGTCTGTCTCTCTTCTGCTCTGTCTCTCTCTCTGTTGTCTGTCCTCTCTCTGTCTGTACTCTCTCTCCTGTCTGTCTGTCCTATCTCTGCGTATGTCTACTATCTCTGTTCTGTCTGTCGCTCTCCTCTGTCTGTATCTCTCTCTGTCTGTCTGTCTCTCTCTCTGTATGTCTCTCTCTCCTGTCTGTATCTCTCTCTTTTATGTCTGTCTCTCTCTCACGTCTGTCTGCTCATCTCTCTGTCATGTCTGTCTCTCTGTCTGTCTGTCTCTCTCTCTGTCTGTCTTGTTCTCTGTCTGTCTCTCTCTCCTATGTCTGTCTGATCTCTATCTGTCTGTCTCCTCTCTCTCTCTGTCTGTCTCTCGGTCTGTATGTCTCTTTCTCTCTGTCTGTTCTCTATCTCTGTCTGTCTCGTCTCTCTTCTGTCTGTATCTCTGTCTGTCTGTATGTCTCTCTCTCTGTCTGCTCTCTCTATCTCCTGTTCTGTCTCTCTCTCTGTCTGATCTCTCTCTCTGGTTCTGTACTGTCTCTCTGTCTGTCTGTCTCTCTCTCGCTCTGTTACTGTCTCTCTCTCTGTCTGTCTCTCTCTCTTTCTGTCTGTCTCTCTGTCTGTCTGTCATCTCTCTGTCTGTTGTCTCTCTGTCTGTTCTGTCTCTCTCTCTGTCTGTCTCTCCATCTGTCTGTCTGTCGCCTCTCTCTGTCTGTCTCTCTACTCTGTCTGTCTGTCTCTCTCTCTGTCTGTCTGTCTCTCCTGTCTGTCTGTCTCTATCTCTGTCATGTCTGTCTCTCTGTCTCGGTCTGTCTCTCTCTCTGTCTGTCTGTTCGCTCTGTCTGTCTGTCTCTCTTCTGTCTGTCATGTATCTCTGTCTGTCTGTCTCTCTCTATGTCTGTCTGTACTCTCTGTTGTTGTCTCTCTCTTGTCTGTCTGTCTCTCTGGCTGTCTGTCTCACTCTATGTTCTGTCTGTCTCTCTGTCTGTCTGTCTCTCTCTATGTCTGTCTGTCTCTCTGTTCTGCTCTGTCTCTCTCTATGTCTGTATGTCTCTCTGTCTGTTCTGTCCCTCTCTCTGGTCTGTTGTCTCTCTGTCATGGTCTGTCTCTCTCTCACTGTCTGTCTGTCTCCTCTGTCTGTCAGTCTCTTCATCTGCTGTCTGTCTCTCACTCTCTGTCTGTCTCTCATCTCTGATCTGTCATGTCGCTCTCTCTGCTCTGCTCTCTCTCTGCTCTGTCTGTCTCTCTCTCTGTCTGTCTCTCTCTTGTCTGGTCTGTCTCTCTATCTGTCTGTCTCTCTCTC
Source organism: Conus ventricosus (assembly GCA_018398815.1). Classification (NCBI taxonomy): domain Eukaryota; kingdom Metazoa; phylum Mollusca; class Gastropoda; order Neogastropoda; family Conidae; genus Conus; species Conus ventricosus. Next base: position 18,692,338 of record CM031627.1, read on the forward strand.
TGTCTGTCTCGTCCTCTCTCTGTCTGTCTCTCTCTCTGTCTGTCTGTCTCTCTCTATGTCTGTCTCTCTCTCTGTCTGTTCTGTCTCTCTCGCTGTTCTGGTTTCCTCTCTCTGTCTGTCTGTCTCGTCTCTCTGTCTGATATGTCTCTCTGTTGTCTGTCTCCTCTACATGTCATGTCTCTCTCATCCTGTCTGTCTGTCTCTCTCTCTGTCTTCTCTCTCTTGTCTGCTGTACTCTCTCTATCTGTCATGTCTCTCTCTTCTCTGTCTGTCGGTCTCTCTCTCTCTCTGTCTCATCTCTCTGTCTGTCTGTCTCTCTCTCTGTCTGTCTCTCTCTCTGTCTGTCTGTCTCTCTCCTCTGTCTGTCTCTCTCTCTGTCCTGTCTGTCTCTCTCTCTCTGTCTGTCTGTCTCATCTGTCTTCTGTCTCTCTCTCTGTCTGACTGTCTCTCTGTCCTGTCTGGTCTCTCTCTCTGTCTGTCTGTCTCTCTGTCTGTCTGTCTCTCTCTCTGTCTGTCTGTATCTCTGTCTCGTCTCGTCTCTCTCTGTCTGTCTACTCTCTCTGTCTGTCTCGTATCTCTCTTGTCTGTCTTCTCTCTGTCTGGCTGTCTCCTCTTTGTCTGTCTCTCTCTCTGTTGTCTCTCTCTCTCTCTCTTCTGTCTGTCTCTCCTCTATCGTCTGTCGGTCTCCCCTCTCTCTCTCTCTCTGTCTGTCTGTCTCTCTCCTCGTGTCTGTCTCTCTCTCTTCTCTCTCTGTCTGTCTGTTCTCTCTCTCTCTGTCTGTCTGTCTCTCTCTCTCTCTCTCTCTATGTCTGTCTGTCTCATCTCTCTGTCTGTCTGTCTCTCTCTCTGTACTCCTCTCTTGTCTCTCTACTTCTCTCTCTCTGTCTGTCTGTCTGTATCTCTCTCTCTCTCTCTGTCTGTCTGTCTTGTCTCTCTCTCTATCTATCTGTCTGTCTGCTTTTTCTCTCTATCTCTCTGTCTGTCGCTCTGCTCCTTGTCTCTCTCTCTCTCTCTCTGTCTGTCTGTCTGTCTGTCTCTACTCTCTCTCTCCTCTCGTCTGTCTGTCGTCTGTCTCTCAATCTCTCTCTCTGTTGTCTGTCTGTTCCTGTGCATCTCTCTATCTCTCTTCTCTGTCTGTCTGTTTGTTCTGTCTCTCTCTCTCTCTCTTCTGTCTGTCTGTATGTCTGTCCTCTCTCTCTCCTCTCTTGTCTGCTGTCATGTCTGTCTCGCTCATCTCTTCTCTCTGTCTGTCTGTCTGGTCTGTCTCTCTCAATGTCATGTAGGTCTGTCTGTCTCTTTTCATCTCTCTCTCTGTCTGTCTGTCTGTCTCTCGCTCCCCCTATCCTCTATCATTCTCTCTCTCTCTGTCTGTCTGTCTGTCTATCTCTCTCTCTCTATCTCTCTCTCTCTCTGGTCTGTCTGTCCTCTCTCTCTATCTCTCTCTCTGTCTGTCGGTCTGTCTCTCTCTCTCTCTCTCTACTCTCTCCTGTCTGTCTGTCTGTCTCTGTCTCTCTCTCCTCTTTCTCTGTATCATGTTGTCTGTCTGTCTCTTCTCTCTCTCTCTACTCTGTCTGTTGTCTGTCTCTCTCTCTCTCTCTCTATCTCTTCTGTCACTGTCTGCTTATGTACTCTCTCTCTCTCTCTATCCTCTATGTCTGTCTGTCTGTCTCTCTCCTCCTTACTCTTCTGCTCTCTCTGTCTGTATGTCTACGTCTCTCTCTCTCTATCTATCTCTGTCTGTCTGTCTGTCTCTCTCTTCTCTCTCTCTCTCTCTGTCTGTCTGTCTGTCTCTCTCTATCTCTCTCTTCTCTCTTGTCTGGTCCTGTCTGTACTCTCTTCTCTCTCTCTCTCTGTCTGATCTGTCACGGTCTGGACTCTCTCTCTCTCTCTCTCTTGTCTGCTCTGTCAGTATCTCTCTCTCGCTTCTCTCCTCCTCTTGTATGTCTGTCCTGTCATCTCTCTCTCTCTCCTCTCTCATCTGTCTGTCTGGCTGTCTCTCCTCATCTCTCTCTCATCTCTGTCGGTCTGTCTGTCTGTCTATCTCTCATCTCTCTCTCTCTCTCTGTGGTCTGTTCTGTTCTATCTCTTCTTCTCTCATCTCTCTCTATGTCTGGTATGTCCTGTCTCTCTCTCTCTCTCTCTATGGTCTATGTCTGTCTGTCCTCTCTCTCTCTCTCTCCTCTCTACTGTCTGTTCTGTCTGTCTCTTCTCTCTCTCTCTCTCTCTGTCTTGCCTGTCTGTCTGGTCTCTCTCTCTCTTCTTCTCTCTCATCTCGGTTCGTCTGTCTGTCTCTCTCTCTCTCTCTCTCTCTCTCTCTGTAGTCTGGTCTGTATCTCTTCTCTCTCTCTCTCTGTCTGTCGGTTCTGTATTCTCTCTCTCTCTCTCTCCTCATCTGTCTGTCTGTCTGTCTCTCTCATACTCTACTCTCTCTCTGTCTTTCTGTCTGTCTCTCTATATCTCTCTCTCTCTATGTCTGTCTGTCTCTCTATCTCTCATCTCTCTCTCTCTCTGTTCTGTCTGTATGTCTCTCTTCTCTCTCTCTCTCTCTTCTGTCTGTCTGTCTGTCTCTCATCTCTCTCTCGATCTATCTCTGTACTGTATGTCTGTCTCTCTCCTCATCTCTCTCTTCTCTACTCTCTGACTGTCTGTCTGCTCTGTCTCTCTCCTCCTCTCTCTCTCTTGTACTTGTCATGTCTGTCCTCTCTCCTCTCTCTCTCTCTCTGTCTGTCTCGTCTGCTCTCATCTCTCTCTCTCTCTGTCTGTCTGTCTCTCTCTTCTCTCTCTATCTCTCTGTCTGTCTGTCTGTACTATCTCTCTCTTCTCTGTCTGTCTGTCTGTCTCTCTCCTTTCTCTCTCTGTCTTTCTGTCTGTTCATCTCTCTCTCTTCATCTTATATCTGTCTGTCTGTCTCTCTCTCTTCTCTTGTCTGTCTGTCTGTCGTCTCTCTTCTCTCTCTCTGTCTGTCTGTCTGTCTCTCTCTCTCTCTCCCCTCTCTGTCTGCGTCTGTCTGTCGTCTGTCTCCTCTCTGGTATGTCTGTCTGTTATTTCTGTCTGTCTCTCTCTCTTCTGTCTGTCTGTCCTGTCTGTTCTCCTCTCTCTCTCTGTCTTGTTCTCGTCCTGTCTCTCTCTACCTATTACTCCTGTACTGTTCTGTCTGTCTGTCTCTCTCTCATCTCTGTCTGTCTGTCAATGTTGTCTCTATCTTGTCTGCTCTGTCTCTCTGTCTCTCTCTCTCTGTCTGCTGTCTGTCTGTCTCTCTGGTCTCTCTCTCCTCTCATGGTCTGTCTGTCTGTCTCTCTGTCTCGCTCTCTCTGTCTGATCTGTCTGTCTCTCTGTCTCTCTCTCTCTGTCTGTCTGTCTGTCTCTCTGTCTCTCTTCTCTCTCTGACTGGTCTCTGTCTGTCCTCTCTGCTCTCTCTCTCTGTCTCTCTGTCTGTCTGTCGTCTGTCTTGTCTGTCTCTCTGTCTGTCTGTCGTCTCTCTGTCTCTCTGTCTGTCTCTCTGTCTGTCTCTCTGTCTCTTGTCTGGCATCTCTGTTCATCTTGTCTTGTCTCTCTGTCTGTCTCTCGTCTGTCTCTCTGTATGTCTCTCTGTCTCTCTGTCTGTCTCTCATCTGTCTGTCTCTCAGTCTGTCTGTCTGTCTCTCTGTCTGTCTGTCTGTCTCTCTGTCTGTCTGTCTTCCTTCTTTTTTTTTTTTCCTTTTGTTGTCTTCTGTCTGTCTCTACTGTCTGGCTGTCTGCTCTCTCTGTATGTCATGTCTGTCTCTTGTCTGTCTCTCTGTCTGTCTCTCTGCTGGCTGTCCTCTGTCTGTCTGTCTCTCTGTCTGCTCTGTCTCTCTGTTGCTCTGCTAGCTATGTGCTGTATCTCTCTCTGTTGTTCTCTCTCCTCTGTCGGGTCTGTCCTCTTGTCTGCTCTGTCTATCTTTGTCTGTCTGTCTATCTGTCCTGTCTCTCTCTCTGTCTCTCTGCTCTCGGTCTGTCTCTCTCTCTGCGCTCTGTCTTATACTATGTCTGTCTCTCTTATGCTCCTGTATCTCTCTCTGTCTGTCTCTCTGTATGTCTGTCTCTTGTCTGTCTGTCCTCTCTGTCGGTCTGTCTCTCTCTGTCTGTCTGTCCTCTCTGTCTGTCTGTCTGTCTCTCCTATGTCTGTCTGTCTTCTCTTGTCTCTCTCTCTGTCTCTCTCTGTCTGTCTGTCTCTCTCTCTCTCTGTCTCTCTCTCTGTCTGTCTGTTCTCTCTCTTGCCCTGTCTGTCTCTCTCTCTGTCGGTCTGTCTCTCTGTCTGTCATGTCTGTCTGTCTCTCTGTCTGTCTGTCTCTCTCTCTGTTCTGTCTGTCCCCCTCTCATCTGTCTGTCTGTCTCTCTGGTCTGTCTGTCTGTCTGTCTATTCTGTTCTGTCTGTCATGTCTCGCTGTCTGTCTGTCTGTCTCTCGGTCTGCTGTCGGTATCTATGTCTGTCTGTATGTCTCTCTGTCTGTACTGTATCTCTGTCTGTTGTTTCTATGTCTGTCTGTCTGTCTCTCTGTCTGGTTCTTGTCTCTTGTCTGTCTGTCTGTTGTCTTCATGTCTGTACTGTATCTCTGTCTGTCTGTCTGGTACTGTCTGTCTGTCTGTATGTCTGTCTGTATGTCCGTCTGTCTCTCTGTCTGTCTGTCTGTCTCTGTCTATCTGTCTGTCTGTCTGTCTGTCTGTCGGTCTTGTATGTTCTCTGTCTGTATGCTCTATGTACTGTCTCTCTCTTGTCTGTCTGTCTTCTGTCTGTCTCGCTATCTGTCTGTCTGTCTCTCTCTCGTCTCGTTCCTTCTCTGTCTGTCTCTCTTCTCTGTCTGTACTATCTCTCTGTCTTCTCTCTCTGGTCTGTCTGTCTCATCTGTCTGTCTCTCTCTCTGTCTGTCTGTCTCTCTGTCTGTCTCTCTACTCTGTCTGTCTGTCTCTCTGTCTGTCTCTCTCTTGTATGTTCTGTCTCTCTCGTTCTGTCATACACTCTCTGTCTGTCTGTCTCTCTGTCTGTCTCTTCTCTGTCCTGTCATGTCTCTTGTCCTGTCTCTTCTCTGTCTGTCTGTACCTCTCTGTCTGTCTCTCTCTCTGTCTGTATGTCTCTCTGTCTGTCCTCTCTCTCTGTCTGTCTGTTCTCTCTGTCTCTGTCTGTCTCTCTGTCTGTCTAGTCGGTCTCTCTGTCTCTGGCTGTCCTCACTCTTCTCTGTCTGTCTGTACTCTCTGTCTGTCTGTCTCTCTCTCTGTATGTCTCTCTGTCTCTGGTTGGTCTCTCTCTCTGTCTTCTCTCTGTCTCTGTCTGTCTCTTTCTCTCTGTCTGTCTCTCTGGTCTCTGTCTGTCTATCTCTCTGTCTGTCTCTCTTCTCTGTCTGTCTGTACTCTCTGTCTTCTGTCTGTCTGTATCTCTGTCTGTTCTCTGTTCTGTCCTTCTCTCTGTCTGTCTCTATCTCTTGTTTGTCTGTACATCTCTGTCTGTCTCTCTCTTGTCTCTGTCGTCTCTCTGTCTGTCTGTCTCGTGCTGTTTGTTCTCTCTCTCTGGTCTATGTATGTCTCTCTGTCTATGTATGTACTGTATCGTCTCTGTCATGTATGTCTCTGTCTCTGGCTGTCGCGTCTTGTCTCTGTCTGTCCTCTGTCTAAGTCTCTCCTTCTGTCTCTGTCTCTCTATGCTCACTCTTCTCTGTCTCTATTGTCTCTGGTCTCCTGTCTCTCTCGTCTCTGTCTCTGTACTCTCTCTGTCTCTGTCTTGTCTCTGTCTCTGTCTCTCTCTCTGTTCTGTCTCTGTCTCTGTCTATGTCTCTCTTCTGTTCTCTGTCTATGGTCTCGTCTCTGTCTCTGTCTCTCTCTCTGTCTTGTCCTCTGGTCTCTGTCCTCTGTCCTCTGTCTCTCTATCTCTATGTTCTCTGTCCTGTCTCTCTCTCTCTCTCTGTCTTTCTCTTCCTCTCTCTCTCTCTATGTCTTTCTATCTCTCTCTCTCTCTCTGTTCGTTCTCTCTCTCTCTCTCTCGCTCTGTACTTTCTCTCTCTCTCTCTCTATTCCTGTCACTCTCTCTATCTGTCAATGTCTCATCTGTCTCTCTCTCTCTGTCTGTCTCTCTGTCTCTCTCTCTCTGTCTGTCTCGCTGTCTCTCCTCTCTCTTGTATGTCTCTCTGTCTCTCTACTCTCTGTCTTTCTCTGTCTCTTCTCTTCTCTCGTCTGTCTCTCATGGTCTCTCCTCTCCTATGTCTGTCTCGCTGTCGATCTCTATCTGTGTTCTCATGTCTGTCTATCTGTCTGTACTCTCTCTCTGCTACTCTCTCTGTCTCTCTGTCTGTCTCTCTGTCGTTCTCTCTCTCATGTCTCTCATCTCTCGTCTCTCTCTCGGTCTCTCTCTCTGTCATATACTCTCTCTCGCTGTCCTCTCTCTCCTACTCTCTATATCTTTATCTATCAGCTATCTCTCATCTCTACTCTCTCTAAACAACTAAGAATAACACTATATAGCGTATAGCGCTCTCGCCGCTGCACGCCTTACGTAATACGCACCACACATTAGTACTCTAACACTTAAAATACCTCACCACTAACACCTGGTAACTGTATAAGACAGTAGACGGGATTGTTGTTTTTTATGTTTAGCCCCCGTTAATCCACCCCTTTCCCCCCTTTTACTTTGTTTTTGTTACCGCCACACAACAAACAGACAAAAAAGAAATTACTGTGCACTAATGTAGGCTTTATTTTGCATTCACACACGACCTCTCACCCACAGATATGGCAAGATGATTACACCAATAACCTTTTTATAATCCGACACTTAGGCAGTTTGCCACACAACCATTCATCATACACAACAAAAAAAACAAACCCAAACCCAAATGCCATCCTTTCTATAATATCAATCACTCGACCATCAACACATGCGCCCCTTCCTCTATGCATCCGTTGCAAGATGTGCTGCTCGTCTTACATATAACAACCCTTCCACTAAGGTGGCCACATATCCACACATTTTTCCACCCAGGGGGGGGACCACCAAAGGCTAATACCCGTTGGTTCATAGGGTGAATCTTAACTTCCCTTGGAACCCAAGGCTGATATCTCCTCAACTAGGTTGAGCACCTCATTAAACCTGAGTGCCCATGCGAGTACGCGTCTGTTCCAAAATGTATTCTTTCTGCTAAATTTTTTTATGCCACGGTGTCTCAATAGCCCACCAGTGACACTAAAGCTTAACCCACACATTTGTTCTAACACACTAATGGTTCAAGTAACCGCACCCCAGGAGGTACTTTCAATCTTCATTACGAAGTCACCATGGCGGGTACTTGTCACAACGGCTAAAATAAACAAAAAAACCCCACATATAAATTATTCTTCCTCCAAAATCAATCTATCTAAACTAAACAACAACCTCACACCAAAAAAAAACAATAGGCTACCAACTTCAGACGTTTACGATTATGGTTATGTAATAACGGACTGTGTACACTGGCGTCACACTTTCTGCACACAGCCAATACAATTTAAAAGTCACTGATGCGATTGATACGTAAAATGGGCTGTGGATCGTTTCTTGTGGACACGTCGATAGGAAACGCGGTTCCATCCCTACAGCTCCATACCACACCCGCGTGGTCACACGCTGACTGGAAAAATTATACTGCACGGCTGGGCCCTCAGACGCTTGCTCCATGACCGGTAAGTTGCAACATGTCATGGTGGATCTCGCCACACCACTCGGTCTGTTGGTTGAGATGGATTGACCCCCGTCCGGATCGCATCCTGCAGGCATCAGGTTGCGTCCCCACTCCGGCAGTGTAATGTGGGCTGGCGTTGACAGTGGGGTTGGCATCACCTCGGTTGCCAACTCCCTCCACATGAAGAGGCCGTCCCCTCTCGGATTTGCGTGTAGGGGTGGTTTTCAAATCATCCGCCACGGTACCCTGTGCTTTTTGTATTGTCTTTTCAGTCCACTGTGTTATTATGTCGTTACTGGATGTGGTGCTGAACTTTTGTTGTTTTGTTCTCATGTGTTTTTCTTGGTCTCTATCACAAACTTTACGTGCGACTGCTATATTGGTTTTTTTTTATATCAATGTCTTTTTCATCCTAGCCTCATGCTCTTGCTTATTTCTCTTCTCTAATTCAAGATTTGTTCCATGTTCTCAGTTTAACACATTTCATGGTCTTTTACAACTTCCTGCATCTGCCACAACACAATTTTTTTATTCACATTCCGTCTTAATATTATAATAGTGAATTTAACTATCTGTATTATGCCCACGACTTTTCCATTTCCCATCGAGGTCCTCCCTTGACTTCTGATTCAATAAGTTTTTTAAAATTTATTCTCTGCAACGAACAACCACGACAACTCCGACTCGTTTTTGTGACGACAGTACCCAGGTCACAATTATGGTTCGTTACTCAGTATACAATGATGTTTTGTCTATACACTTTTCTTGCTAAAACCTTATGATTAGAATTGTAACACCGGGTTTCCCATTTTCTAGATAGGCAACAATCTAAACTAGCTACAATCGGTACTTCCATATATTCTTACAGAGCCACGTTGACAATCACCTATTACATATAAGCTCGCACTAGGTTTCCGAGAGATGCTATACACGTGTTCTACCGACACAACACTTTCGCTGGCGGGGATTCTAAAGACTTCTGTATACTGTACGAACCCCACGTTTCGATCATTAAAACAAACATTACCATTCATATTTTTCCTTCTATTGTATACTTCCTGAGGCATCAATCATATGTACCATATTTTTTCCTTATATACTCCCTTTTTTTTCTGATCGCTTGCTATTTTTTCTTTTATTTTCCAATCGTTTATATATTACTATTTCCAAGTTACTTCACATTACATGTAGTCACCCGCGAATCTTTAACAATAATTGAACAATTGAACAATCTTTTTTTATATTATGTTCCATACCTTTTCCTTTGTCAGCCCATTCACTAACACCCGGTTTAGTTCACATTGTGCATACGCCATATTGTGTACCCTTCAACAAGGCAACCTGTCTGTTCCACGTTGAAGATAATCCGGTACCACCAACAGTCACCTTCAGATTTAAATCCTCACACACGCCCCAGACACTTCAACAAGCAGTCTGCATCGTACCTGGCCTGCACCGCAGTGATATGTCCTTCCTTAATTTTTATAAGTTCCCGTCCTCCGATACCAACGTTACATCTCTCTGAATTATCTTACCATTCTTTATCATACTTGAAACCGTATTCTGTACTCCAGCGACCACTTACCATCGATCATTTTTGTCTTTGCACTTCAATACCGCTGTAAATCATCCACCTATCTATCTAGTGTGCATCAGGTATGCTCATTAATTCATTCCCTTATGTACGGTTTTCACCCGAAATTAAAATTGCAAGTCTTATCTCCGTTCTTATCTTCTTTCCTTCCGCACATTTTATATTCTCTATCTCTAGCCAAATTCACATAAATAAGATCTGTGCGTTAAATATATTCAATTTAAATAGGATATCTACGGTTACGGGTTCTGAAATCACAAATTTTTTGATGAAAACATTGTTATCTTATAAACATACCCACTTAACAGCCTCCCCAGAATTTTCCGCGCTAACTCTTTACCCGCTCACCGTAGACTAAAACAGGGACGACACACTGGACGACACCCTCAGTCGCCGGGGGACACTGCCAGTCAGACAACGCCATGTATGTGCCAGGAACCCGTGCTGAACTACAAAACACCGGACAGTCAAGACGCGGACGTACACACTGGTCACACCCGCAGTCAGCCGGGACACTGCCTGCAGTCTGCATCGCGCCCTGGTTCGTTGCAGAAAACCCCGCTCACGCTGTTCATCCGACACCGTCCAGTCAAGACGCGACTGACACACATGGTCGACCAACCTCAGTCGAGGGAAACCTCTGCCAAGACAGCCAACGCCTAGGTACGTGCAGAATACCCCCGTCGCCTGATCTCCGAACACCGACCGATCTCTCTGGTAGCCAAAACCTCTTCAAAAGTCGGTTCCGTGGGATATTAAACAAGGACCTCCTGCCCCCAACAGCATGATAAACAACTTGTGGACACGAGGGACCAACCCAACCTTCGCGGGATATCCGCCTCTGTTCGTACCTAACTTGCAAGACCACCTCGTCACTCCGAGTTCACTCGGAATACTCACACAAGTGACCGCATCAACATTCACGGGAAATTCCACTTTCCACAATCGATAGAACTCCGCGTTTTCACGCAGAGTTTGTTTACACACAGTTAAACCTCACTATCCGTAGAGCTTGTACTCTCTCCTCCATTCCCTCTTCCAAGAGTTAACAGGGTAAGCTATATTAACGGCAGGAGTCCGCTCCTTCACGGTCACATGCCCTCATGGGCTCTGTCGGTTCACACTCCAACCAATTGGTCAAGTGGGTCGGGCGACCTTGTGTCTGTTCGTTGCGTGACAATACATCTATCCACCCAAGATTTTTATTGTTTTACCATTGTTATATAACCTGATAGGTACGCCACGAACCAAGTCCTTGTGCTTACATGCATTTGGAAAAATGATTAATACTCCTCTTCTCTATGTTTTGAAACACTCTCGGCGCAGAACCCTTCTCTCAATACAACCTACAAGCAAAATCATGCACTACATTTTCAATCCGTCACCAGAAGAATTGCATACTCTTTATAATATAGAATGGTTTGAATTCAGGCTTTGATTTTGTAAGCCCCCCAACGTAGCAGGACAACTAGCAAGTCTGTGAGTCATCCCTGGAATTAGGTTTAATGGCAAACCACGGGCAGCGTGACAGAAACAATATATACTGCTTCTGGAAAACGCCTCTCACACATCCGGATTTCACCTCCACGATGCGAGGATTGATTAGTACTTTACCTAAGGTTACGCTGGCACTTTAAGCATTGACCGCAACATACCTCCTTGTCTACGCACTATTCAGGCCAATAGGAAGTGTTTGGGGATTTTTCTCTTCTTGGTTTGTTCCCCCCATGTGTAACAGCCATAGGCAATCATCGTGTCAGTGAGGAAGTGTTCGGTCTTCCTTGGGACTTCGGCACTCAATCCTGGGGTTGTTGGCTGTTCCACTCTCACTCATCGTTTTACATTACGTTAACAGAAACTCGGTATTCCCACATGAAGGAGACCCCTACTTTCCTTGGGTATGGATCACTCAGCTTTCCTCTGCAGCTCTCCTAGCACGTGCAGCTATATACCTGTTCCGCCCCTGGAATCAAGCTCGTCTTTCGATTCATGCATTCAACTTTGCCTCCTTTAAGGATACTGGTTTAGCAGGCCTGTCCTGGGCTATGCTCCTTGTGCAGTCGTCACACTTCGAACTTAGGATGTATCTGCTCGCTTGTCTATTATACGATGGAGATTGTCTCCCCTGATGGGGTATACTGGGCACTACTCTCAGGATGGTGCTCTCCCTCACGGCGTAATGTAATTCCACACCTGCACTTCCTCTACCTTGATCCTCCATCAACCATGAGCATCTAACTTACCTCAAATGTACGGCGTGTCCATGCTCACTACACGGCCACGGTAGTTGTGCTGCTACGTCACATGGAATTTCAGGCCAATACAACTGTCAGAGTCCTCCCTGTTTTAGGCATACACTTGGTTACCAGCCCTCGCCCGCGACTCACCGGTATGCGATGCTCCTGTATCTCTATTCCACTTGCCCTTTGACTCTCCCGTCCCTCTCACCATGACTCTCGGAATGATAGGTGGTTTCGGGAAGACGGCACTCACAGCGCAGGGGTGTTAAGCTTCCGAGTATACTGGCTCTACTAGACATGTCCACTTATTGGACTTGCTATTACTCTCTGTATTCGGAACTATTACGCTGGATGTGGCCTGTTCGCTTGCAGGCATTAGACAATTCTCCGCCTGCCCTGGGGTCACTTTTCGGCTGCAGGCAATGATCGTCGGATGAGACCCACTTTAATTTAATCTCTCCCGCTGTCCCTTGGTTACCCTTCCGCTGCGTATATTTCTTGGTTTTTTCATAATAGAGTGCTTCGTACGGTTTGAACTACTTGTCGTGTAACTTACTACTGTAGGGGCCTCTTCTTCTGCTCTACTCGCCCTATCCGTCGATGCTTCTGCTATTCCGAGGTAGTTGCTTCCAAGGGACACTTCTTCAGCCTTCTTGGACAAGCTCGATGCACCTCCGATGACATTGTCTGGAGTTTAAAAAGTTCCATAATTCTGCTCACTCGAATAATTAGCATCTTTCAGGTCCCTCAGCTTTGGTTTTCGTTCTTTCCCGGCTTGTAGCACACCAGACTGAAAACAAGACTTTAACGGTATAAAAAATGCTGAAAAGTTTCTCATACTTCCTTCTTCATTCACCTGAACTTCTTCCGGTTAGGCCTCGGCGTCTCTCCTTAACGGAAAATTATCTAGTGGTAAGCGCTTTCTTCACTTGGTCGAATTTCTTGCGTGATCATCGCGCAATTCAGTCGCATGCAGAATGGGCATCTCTCGTCTTCCCTCATCAAAAGAGCTATTTGCCTAGAGGAACATGAGGTTTTTTTTCCAGCGGCACACAACGTGGGGCAACTCCGATCGAATTGAGATATATTATACATATCCCATCTTCCACAGCATCTGCTTAAGGATCAATTGCATACAACATGGCTTGTCGCTTCCTCTTCAGCCCCTCTCTCGCATCCTTCATCCCTCTGGCTCTTAAGTATCAAATTTTCCTGTTTCATGGTACCACGATCTCACTCGCCCAGACGTTGCATTGAGTTCCAGCTTTACTTCACTTTACTCTACGTCTTCCTGGTCGACACTTTCCTCCTTAGCATCCCCCCGTCCCTCTTGTCGGCGTGGCCATCTCCTGGCACCTCTCTCGTCTTCTTGGGTGGAATAAGCACCTATCCTCTTTTTTTGAGTCTCTGCCATATGGATTGCCAACCTGGCTGCTGGCATCCTCTTCCTCTCTCCTAGTAGCGGCGTCCTCTCTCCTAAAGCCTGGTCCGCAGCCCCGCAGCTTCCTCTTCTTATCTCACTTTGATTGGGACTGATGCTTCCTCCTTCCTCTCTCTATGCACTGCGCTGAAGCTTACATCTTATTCTTCTATAAAGCCTGGCATGCTTACCTGGCGCTGTTTTCCTCTTTCCTGGCTGCTGCCTTCCTCTTTCCCTGGCAGCGGATTTCCTATTCCTCTACTTACTATGTTCGGCAGCTGCATTCATATGACTGCCTACTCTTAGCCTGGCTGCTAAACACGGCTATACTCCTCCTGCTCCTTCCCTCTCCTTCCTTGACATTTCCCGAGCATACCGCTGTGCTCTCCTATCGATAGCGTCCATCCATTTCTCTCCGCATCCTTTGAGACTTTGTCTGCTCATGATATGGGCCATATTACACCATTACTTACAATCCTAGCTAGTTCCACCCAGGCGTGAAGTAGTTTCTGTTCTAGCAGGAATGCTATGGGCGTCACATAAGTAGCCTGCTCAACCGGTGACTCTCCTATACCAAGGCCTTTACCAGCCGAAATAGGTCACGGGGACATGGGTGATACCCCGGGCTGCTTCATAGGAGTTGACTCATCACCACTTTCTCCTTGTCAGACTCTATGGTCTTTCGGTTCCTTGTGTCCCTCTTCTTGCGATCGGTTTCCAGTCGCCAATTTTTTAACACAGTACTTTCAAGACTCTACCATGGTTTACCATTAATAGAATTTTTTTTGTCTTTTAATACAGTATCACGTCCGCTGAGGAGTACATTCCACCTCTCAACCGTTTAATAGCGATTATATTGACGCTCCAACTGGCTGCTTTTTAGTCTAAGTTGCTCCTTGGCTACATCTGGGGCTGTTTCACCTTTATCCCTGTATACCATTCAATAACTATAATAACAAAGTTAGTTGAGCACATGGGATGACCTAACTTTTGATGATACATTTCATTTCATCATTTCACTTCTAATATTTATGTTGTCAATTACCTCTTTCCAATTACATCATTACAACACGTGTATGGGGTAGTGTATTGTGGATTCATCATTTCTCTCTCAATCTCTTATCCTCGGCTTGATCCAACCCGAGATCATCTCCTAGATCTTCGTTTCTTGGATTAGTGGTTTATTGGTTGGCCACTGGTACGGATCCAGACACGCAGACGAAAAGTCTGACAGGCCGCGCTCATCCATCCACCTATCACGCTTAACGACATTTACTTTTCACGTGTTATAGGGACGTTCCTAACTATACTCTCATAAACTGTTCCCGAATTGGTTTTTTGGGTTTGTTATTTTTTTTTCACATATATGAGTATTTATGGCCTTTATAATCCTTTGGTCGTTTCCCCCGCCTGATCCTCACCAACATTGGGGCTATGTATTATGACTGTGTGTCTGGGTTTTTTGGTCTGTTTTTTTTCACACGTGAGTTTCCACACCTTTACACATGTGACTTATGTTTGTAACAGGCACTATACTAATTAAACAACTCATCTTAAAGAAATTTACTGTGATACTAAACAGAAGGCTTTATTCTGCCATGTCACATCTCGCAATTCTCCACATAGAATGGCAGTGAATCACTTCAATACACTTTTTATATCGTTCATTGGCCAGTTTTCCCACTACACTTTTACACACCTACAATAAAATCAAACAAATACCCACCTTTATGATTCCAACATTATTACTTCTAATACTCGAGTCCATCATACACAATGGCCCCCCTTATGCATTTCACCCGTGAACAGCTTGTGCTGCAAGTTTACATATAATCAACCCTTCCTCAGGAGGCACAAATTCTCACCTCTGCCACAAACGGCTAATTACCGAAGGAACTAGGGTGACTCACTTCACTCTCCTGGTTACACAATGGCTGATTTACCAATCTAAGTTGATTACCTCTTATAACATGTAGATGCCCTTGCGGTTGTCTCCTTTTCCAATATATGGATTCTTTCTGCTAATTTGTATATGACGGTGTCAATCCTCCCGTCACAATTTGCTTAACCTATTGTTCTATCACCAATTGTTCTGGAACCGCTCCCACTCGTTGTATCTTTCATTACTTCTTCCGAAGTCCCTGGCGGGTTCGTGACACAGGGCAATAACATAATACCCCCCCAAATAAAATCTTCTCCAAATCATAAAATCAAACAAAACAAAACCACACACCACCTATATATAACAATCCGCAATACACTACTGCGTTTTGCCCAGATTTGGTTATGTAACGGAGACCTAATCGCTTGACGGCGCTCACATCTACTTGCACGCCCAAAACAACCAATACCTTCACTGAAAGCGCTTGATACTTACCTTTGGAGAGGGATCGCCCACCCTTGTTGGACAGTCGAATGAGCATAGGAATTGATAGCGGTTTCCCTCCCTAAGGCAACCAACACACCCGCGGGTTCACTCGCTGGATGGAAATACTGCGGTGGGCCCTCAGACGCTATCTGACACCATGTACGTGTACTGTTGACATTTGAAGCAGTAGGATTCTGCCAACCCTCGGACTGTTGGAGGGAGGATGAGAGATTGACGTCGTCCCGTCCGGAGTACGCATCCTGCCGGCATCCGGGTGCGTCCCTCCACTTCCGGCAGAGAAGTGGGCTGGGTGACTAGTGGGGATGGACGGTTGCCTGCAATCTACAAATCCTCGTGGCCACGTAACCCTCACGGATTTTGCCGTGTTAGGGGAGGTTTACATAACTCGCAGGGGAACCTGCTGCAAAAGAAATCGTCTTACTACCCCCAGATGAATAAGTTATATTATTGTTGCTTTGGCTTCTCTAAAGTTAATGATTATCAGTGTATACATGTCCACATACCCAAAGTGCGGACAGCTTATTTTTGGAATTTTAATTCATGTCTTCTATACTACCAGAAAACCTTGACATCAATAATTCTCTCAAACCAGAATGGTTCCTGTTTCTCATGTAAACACTATTTCACTGTTGACTTTCCCACTTCCATTCAACAGCCACAACTTAATATAATCCTTTCCTTCATAATAGTGATTACACTATCCTGAATTACTTCGCCCACGACTTCATTTCCCTTCGAACGGTCTCCATGACAATGATTCAATAAGATTATAAATCTTATTTTCACTGCACGACAAACGAAACTATCGTCCGTTAGTGGACGATCAGTTGTACCGGTACACAATTCAGGATCGAATATCAGTAAACTTGCATTAATAGAATCAAAAACATTTAAAGCGAAATCAATTTTTATAGATTGAACCCGGGTCTCTTGTTCCCAATTCCTAGAAGGCCACAATCACAATTACAATTGTCTTCAAAAATTTATCAAGCCCACGATTGACAATCACCCAATTACATAGCTCGACAAGGATTTTCCGGAGCGCTGCTCAAACATTGTCTACCGGCCACCCACAATGCTGCTGGGGAAAAATTCTTTGTATTCTGATCGCACCCTCGTCGACTAATAATTCTTCAAACATTCTACTTATTTACTTCTTTATGGATACCTCTGACGGCACATTGCCCAAATTTCATATTACACACTTTGTTTCTTTGTAATATGATTTGGTTTCTTGTATTTTCCAATCGTAATCTAACTATAACAAGTAACAACAAAAATCATGTTCTTTCACCCGCAAAATCTTTTATCATTAATTGAACCATATGTTCTAAATCTTTTTTAATTATTTGATCCCTTCTTTTCCTTTACGCAATCCATCCCGGTTTTAGTTCCAAGTGCCAAACGCACCAAAAAGTGAACTTCCACAAGACCTTTATTTAAGATCGGTACCACCTACCGTCTAACTATCGTTAAAACTCTCTCACGACAGGACACATCACAAGCAGTTCTTTCCTCCGTACTGGCCTGCCACCGCGTCCCCGTGACTATGTCTCTTAATATCTTAATGTTCCGTACTCCGTACCACGTAACTCTCAGTAAATATTACATTCTTTATTCAAACTTGAATCCAGTTATTTATGTACACCAGCGTCCAATACCCACGAACATCTTGTCATTAGCACTTCTATACCGCTGTTAACACTATCCACCTATCTATTCAGAGTAGAAATACCGGAATGCACATTTCTTCATGGTCCTTAATGTACGGTTTTTCCCCGACTTAATCTTCCAACGTCATATCTCACTTTTCTTCTCTTCAATCTTCCGCACATTTTTTAAATCTCCTCCCTCTTAGCAAATTCACATAAAAAGAATCTTTTGCGAATATTAAAACATCAAATTAAAAGGGGGAAATCCTCCTGTTCCAGGGAACGAACACAAATATTTGAATTTGAAACCATATATCTTCATTAACAACCAACATACACAGCCTCCAGTAAATTTCCGCTACTTTTTCCGGCTCACCTCTGTAGACAACAAACAGGGACGAAACACTGGACGACACCCTCATCGCCGTGGGACATGCCTGACAGCCCAAACGCCTGTACGTGAGAACCCGTTCGCATTGAACAATCCTAACTCGACTGTCAAGACGCGGGGGACGACCCTATGGACGACACCCTCAGTCGCCGGGACACTGCCTGACAGCCAACGCCCTGGTTCGTGCAGAACCCGTCGCTGAACACCCGAACACCGACAGTCAAGACGCGGACGACACTCTGGACGACACCCCTTCAGTCGCCGGGACACTGCCTGACAGCAACGCCCTGGTACAGTGCAGAATCCCGTCGCTGGATCACCGTAAAACACTCGACCGTCTTCTGGTAGCCCCCAAACATTCAAAAGTCGGGTCGAGGCATACCAAGACTCTGCCCCCAACAGCAGAAAACAAACTTTGAGACACGAGGCCAACCCAAACCTTCGCGGATAAACGCCTCAGTGTTCGTACTTACTTGCAGACTACCCTCCACGACACTCACGAGTTCACCTCGGAACTCACAAGATCAGCAATCACATTCACGGATTATTCCCCAAAACTTCGTTAACTCCAGTTTCACGAGCGGTTGTTTACACACGGTAAACCTCACTATTCCCGACAGCTTGACATCTCCTCCCTACCTCATCAAAGAGGATACAGGTAAGCAAATATTCCGGCAGGATTTCACGCACTTCACGGTCACTGGCCACATGGCACTGGACGGGTAACAATCCATCAATATTGTCACTGAAGGCGATAACTGTGTCTGTTCGTGCGTGACACACACTCTCACACAAACACACACATCACACCTCACACATCACACACACACACATCACACACCACACACAACCCACCACACTCACACACACAACACACACTACGCACAAAACTCACACTCACTCACACAATCTCTTCTCTCTCTTTTCTCTCTCTCTCTCTCTCTCCTCTCTCACACACACACAACACACACACACCACTCACACACTCCACAAACACACACACACAACTCACCTACTCACTCACACACTCTTTAACACACACACAATCTACATCACTCACACTCATACTCTTCTTTTTCTCTCTCTCCCTTCTCTATTCTCTACCCTCTCTCTCTCTTTCTCTCGTTCTCACCAACACTACACTAACACTCAATCCGTACAAACACACACAACACGCACTCTATACTTATCTCTCCTCTCATCCTCCTCTCCCCTCTCTCTATCTCTCGTCTCTCTCCCTCTCACACACACACACACACAACTCACTCCAATCTCACTACACTCTACTCACTCAAACACACAACAATCACTCTCTTAACACACTCTCACACACATAATCTCTTTTTCTCTCTCTCACTCTCCTCTCTCGCTCTCGATATATCTCTTCTATCATATCACACCACACAACACTACACACACACCTCATCAGTCTCACTCACTCTCACAGACCACGGGCCCAAACACACTCTCTCTCTCTCGCTCTCTCTCTCTCCTCTACAATCACACACACCACTCACTCTCAATCTATCACAACACTCTCTTCACTAACACACAACAAACACTCACATACCACCTTACAAACACACACTCACACACATACTATCTTTTTCTACTCTACGCCTATCTCTCCTCTCTCTCTTCTCTCTATTCTCTCACACAACACACACACCACACTCACACACACACACACCAACACACAACACACACACACAGTCTACACACACGCGCGCAGCGCGGCGCCCGCACGCCATCATCTCTTGAAATTTGGGGGGCAGACGTTACTCACTATTCACTCTCTCCCTCCATAACTCCTTCCCACCTTTTTGTGGTCTGTGATAATTTTCCTTTCAATTGCAGCACAGCGTTGTTATTTGGTGCGGTCAGACACCATTACTACATACTCCTCGCACAGCTGTTGACGCGGAAAATTCCAGGACGTTTCCAGTCCAGTTATAGATGAAAAGCCATTTTCGACAGTAGTAAGCGAGGACCACTCTGTCTACTGCTCTCCAGTGATGTCCCTTCAGCCTATGAATTTATGGGGTGTTACCAAAGTCAACCGTCTGGATTATAGTAGTCTCTTGAAGTGGATTGTCCGCCCGAAAGGTAATATATTACATTTTTCTTTCGGCATTTTTTGCTATAATGACAATTCACTCTCGCGCGCACGTCCCCTCCCTTCATTGCCCGCTCCAAGTGCATCATCAACCACCCCCACCCCCCCCCCCCCCCCCCCCCCCCCCCCCCCCCCCCCCCCCCCCCCCCCCCCCCCCCCCCCCCCCCCCCCCCCCCCCCCTCCCCCCACACCCCCCCCCCCCCCCCCCCCCCACCCCTCCCCCCCCCCCCCCAACCCCCCCACCCCCCCCCCCCCACCCCCCCCCCCCCCCCCACCCCCCACCCCCCCCTCCCCACCCCCCCCCCCCCCCCCCCTCCCCCCCCCCCCCCCCCCCCCCCCCCCCCCCCCACCCCCCCACCACCCCCCCCCCCCAACCCCACACCCCACCCACCCCACCCCCCCCCCCACCCCCCCCCTCCCCCCCCACCCCCCCCCCCCCGCCCCCCCCCCCCACCCCCCCCCCCCCCACCCCCCCCCCCCCCCCCCCCCCCCCCCCCCCCCACCCCACCACCCACCTACCACCCCCCCCCCCCCCCCCCCCCCCCCCCCCCCCCCCCCCCCAAACCCACCCCCCACCACACCCACCCCCCCACCCCCCCCTCCCCCCCCCCCCCCCCCCCCCTCCCACCCCCCACCCCCCCCCCCCCCCCCCCCCACACCCCCCCCCCCCCCCCCCCCCCCCGTCACAACACTTCACTCACTCTCTACACACTACACTCACCACACATCACCACTCCACACCTCTCCACACATCCCACTCACCTACACACACACACTCACACTCACACATACACACACTCACTCTCACACACAACATCATCACCTACCACACCACACCTAACCCATCTCCTAACCACAACAATATTCACCTCCTTGCTCTCCCACATTGCTGTATCCGTCTCTCATCTCTTCTCACTCATATCTATCTCTCTCTCTCTCTCTCTCTATCACTCTCTCTCTCCTTTACTACTGTTCTCTTCTCTCTTTTTCTTTCTGTCTCTCTCTCCTCTCTCTCTGTCTCTCTCTCATCTCTGTCTCTCTCTCTCTCCTCTTCTCTCTCTCTCTCTCTCTCTCTCCTCTCTGCTTCTCTCTCTCCTCTCTCTCTCTCGGCGTTGTGCCCTCGCCATACAAAACAAACGACTCTCTCCCTTTTCGTTCATCTACCTTGCTATCGGTTCTGTCTTGTTCTTCTTCCATTTCTCCTTTTTCTTCTTCTTCTTTCTTCTCTTTCTTCGTCTTCTTCTTCGTCTTCTTCGTCTTCTTCGTATTCTTATTCTTCTTTCTTCTCTTCTTCTTCTTCTTCTTCCTTCTCTCCCTGTTCCTTAGTTGTGTGTGTGTGTGTGTGTGTGTGTGTGTGTTGTGTGTAGTTGTGTGTGTGTGTGTGGTGTGGGTGTTCTGTGTATGGTGCCACCTACTTCCCTTACCCCCCAATTCTCGTGTGTGTGTCGTGTTGTGTGTGTTTGTGTGTGTCTGCCGCTGCGCAGCGCGCGCGCGCACGCGGCGCTATGGCGCGTTGTGCGCCCATCAGTTTGCCGTTGCAGATTTTATTTGTTATGTGCTGTGAAAAAAAATTGATAAAAAAAAAAAGTGAAAAAAAAAAGGAGGGGAACAGGAAAGTTATATGCTGTTCACAAGGAATATATCGCTGACGGAAAATATAAAATAAGAAAGGAGAATTATAAAGGGGGAAAATAAAAAAAAACCGATTATGATGAGATCATACACCGCAACATCCTGAAACAAAGACATCTAAAAACTAGGCACTATAACAAGAATCGATGCTGTGAATTGTAACTCCGGCACGACAACATAACAAAGCATGAACTGGGGTATGCCCAGGGACAGTCATGAATGACACAAGTACCGTTAACTTTCTTGTGGTGGGTTTTAAAGGTAACCTGTCTAATCTGACCTTATTACGGTATATTCGTGATCTTCTCCTATTAAGCGGGCTTGTCAGGTTTCTGATGTAGGGATACCCGTTATTCAAAAATGGCCGACGTCCAGACTGACAGTCTTGGTTGCGGGTTTTTTTTTGTTTTTGTTTTTTGTTTTTTTTGCCTTTCAGGAGGGCAGATCTTGTCAAATTTTCCTCTTTACCTTTTTTACGCTCGCACAGGACTTATCCATCACTGAAACAGAAAGGATAACACACAACACGCAAACACACTCACAGCTAACACACAAACAACACTCAACACACACACACACACCACACACCCACACACACACTCACTCACACACACACACACAACACACACACGCACATCAACTCACACACACACTCACACACACACTCACTCACACCATCTCACAACGAACACACTCCACACACACACACCACACACACCTCACTCACACACACATGCTTCGCATCGCACGCACGCAAAACGCACACACACTTTACACACCGTGCGCGCACGCGACACATGGCACACTTTATACACACACGCAGCACTCACAACACAAACTCACACTCAAACACACTCACACACTCACACACACTCACACACACTCACACACACGTGCACACATCCTTATTACACTTGCTTCAGTTGTCTTGTGCTGTTGTGGTGTGTGTGTGTGTGTGTTGTGTTGATCGTGTGTCGTTCGTATGTGTCCGTGGTGTGTGTGTGTGTGTGTGTGTGTGTAGGTCGTGTGTGTGTCGTGCCTGCGTGCGTTGCTGCGTGCGTTGTGAGTGCGTGCGTTGTGTGTGTGGTGTGTGTTGTGTTTGTGCGTGCGTGCGTTGATGTGCCGTGTAGTGTGTGTGTGTTGATCTGTGTGCGTGTGTGTTGTTGTGTGTGTTGTGTGTGTGTGTGTGTGTTGTGTGCGTGTGTGTGTGTGTGCTGTGTGTGTGGTGTGTGTGTGGTGTTGTTTGTGTGTGTGTTGTGTGTGTTGTGCGGGTGTGTTGTTACGCGCGGCGCGTGTTATGTGTGTTTGTCGTGTGGGCAATGTGTCGAGTTTGTATTTGTATGGATTTTATACGCATGTCAAAGAATTATGCAGCCTTTTTTTCGACCCAAAATCTTTACATATTTATTCCATCTGCGTAGACAGACTCCAAAAAGAAAAAAAAAAATCAGGAAGAGGGACAGATGGTCAAGAAAGAGAAAGAAAGGTTAGAATGAAGACAGAATAGAAGCTTAACGAAAAAAGGAGCAAAGAAATTGATTTTGACCGCTACAGCAAAACTA
>CM031627.1:18720000-18730000 GCA_018398815.1 Conus ventricosus
ACGAGTTTGCAAGCCTTCTTTTACTTATCGCTTTTAGATCTCTGTTGTTTTTGTGTGTTTTTTTTAATCGGTCAAAGCAGTGCTGTTGTTGATTTATATAAAACATTTGGGAAAATGTACGTATGCGTAACTGTTCCGTTTTGTGTTCGGATCGAGTGATAATGCGATTGAAATATTTGAAATTATGTTAGAATTATACCAGGCTTCTGTAAGTTGCTAGAGCATTATACGGAAGGTTCGAGGATGTTGTAGAAGCTGATCGAATCACATTCGCGTGAGCTTGTCGCGATTTGATTGGTTGAGTTTACCGATATGCAGAATATTCTAGGAAAGAATGATGAAGTATGTTTGAGAGTATTCTTTAGATAACATATAAAAGGATGAGAGCTGTAAGACTTGGGGGGAGGGGGGGGGGATGAGAGTGGCTGAAGAGTTCTAGTCATTGTCGAACACAGAAGCATTCGATTCTTCACAAAGTTTGATTCTAGTCGATGAAAAGCTGTCATGAGTAGATTATTAGATACTGCATTTACGATTGAGTTCCTGTACGACTTACTGAACCTGAAGGTCAATTGATTGCTGTTTGTTGTTCCGATATTCTTCAATGTTTGTAAATAAAAGGATCCTCTTCGTTTTAATAACGCCTGTTGAATTTTGTCGTGTACAAGCTGAACACCTACCACAGGATCTACAACGAACTCTTACAAGCTACTGCGCTTACCTGTGCATGTTCACTCATCTTGTACTGAGGAAGTCAGCGGTCTAGTGTGTAACAAAACGTTTTGTGTACATACATATCATTGGAGTGTAGATATAGCTAAGAAAGATTTTCTCTATGTGAATATCATTTCAGTACGCTCACGCTATTTCTGAAAATTTTACTTTGCGTAGATGTACATAAGTCTGGAAAGATTAGTGAAAGTAACAAAAAAAGTGTGTATGATTCTTTTTTGTTGTTGATTAGTATAAAAAGTTATCTAAACAAATGTCCGATTGAGGTTCTAAACATGGAGTCCTTATAATACTAGCATGACCAGAATTAGAAAGACATTGTGCTTGGATTCTTGGAACATTGGTATCTATATTCTCTCTCTCTCTCTCTCTCTCTCTCTCTCTCTCTCTCTCTCTCTCTCTCTCTCTTATGATATGGGCATGTGGCCTGATCATTAAACATTTCAGTGTTCAGTGTTCTCTCTCTCTCTTTCTGTGTATGTGTCGCGCACACACGCGCGCGCGCGCACACACACACACACACACACACACACACACACACACACACACACACACACACACACACGCACGCACACACACACACACACACACACAACACACACACACACACACACACACACACACACACACACTCACGAGTGCTTAAAGGTCTACTTTAGAGATTTTCGATAATTTGTTAAAAACAGGTCTACATGTCATATAACTACAGTACGGTATTCATTTTTCAAAAAATGTCGCCGGAAGAATTTAACAGATAAAAAAAACGAGTTTTGCACACCTGTTCAAACCCCGCCCGGTAGACCGAAAACCGTGACGTCACTTGATGGACTGGCCGTCAGCCGCGACCTACACAACAAGCCAACGCCAAGTGAAATCAACACGAGTTGCGATCCCCCACAGCCTAAAAAGTCACGAGGGGGTGGCAGATATTGTGCTGTAGGCGTGTGCAGCAGCTCAGCAGGAGACGGATATTCTTTGCACACATTTCCATCTGATCCAGATACTCGAAAGAAGTGGATTCGGTTGGTGCAACCATGCCGGGCCACTAAGTTATTTTTACCACGTCAGTTCCAGCTGGACCACGGAAACGAGCCGTTCCGACAATTGCCGAGCCCGTTCGAGTGGATCAAAAACGTCGTCTGCATTGTGCGTGTATACTTTTAAGGCGGAGTGGTAAGCTCGTACAGATGAGTACGATAGTCGCACGTTTATTCTGTTCTTATCTATGGACAGATCACACTTGTTAAATTGAATGAACACGTTAAGGCTTGAGGAAGGAGAATCTCCGCTCGCCGTCCACGCGTGATCGCATCAAGAAGTCAGTCGGTAGCCTCCCTCGAGACTTCGGTAAAGTCCGTACGCCTTCGGAATGATGTGTTCGGGCGTCCAGCTGGAACTGAATAGCTCGTTTCCGTGGTCCAGCTGGAACTGACGTGGTAAAAAGAACTTAGCGTTCAAACTGATAAGGTACAGGCCTTGCAGAAACATCCCCAGAGTTACATTGGCTGTCGCAATCATAGTCACTGCTTTTACATGATAAATTAAATACCGATCGAGATGTGCAAGAACCATCATAAATCGCTTTCTGTCGCCGTTGGCTTATTGTGTAGGTCGCAGCTGACGGCCAGTCCATCATGTGACGTCACATCCAAGAGTAGTTAAGCCATGCCAAGATTTAGTTGATTACCTCCCGTTTTCTTGATTACAGGTGAAAATGCCCACTTTCGCGGATCGATTTCGTGTGATCGGGAGCGAATCGGATGTTTATTTTACCAATTTATCAAACATTTCATATTTCTGCATAAGCTGACCAATTATCGAAAACCTCTAAAGTAGACCTTTAACCCTAAAAATATGGCCACTTGCACTCATGCACTCCCATAAATGTGTCGGAGAATCAAGCCTTTTTTTTTCTTAGTGTCTGTGTGTCTTGCTGCATGTTGGATTTAGTGCATGTGGTTGAGATAAACCGTTTCTGAAGGTGTGTGATGACGGCGATGCGTACGAGCAGGGAGAGTGTGGGGCAAAACGATGCTGAGGGCTGGCACTCAGGGGGTATCAGTGTGTCGATAGGATGGGTTGCAGACATAGGGTCAAGGTTGCAGACAGAGGGTCAAGGTTGCAGACAGAGGGTCAGGGTTGCAGACAGAGGGTCACGGCTGCAGGCAGAGGGTCAGGGTTGCAGGCAGAGGGTCAGGGCTGCAGACAGAGGGTCAGGGTTGCAGACAGAGGGAGGGTCAGGGTTGCAGACAGAGAGAGGGTCAGGGTTGCAGACAGAGGGATGGTCAGGGTTGCAGACAGAGGGAGGGTCAGGGTTGCAGACAGAGGGTCAGGGTTGCAGACAGGGGGTCAGGGTTGCAGACAGAGGGAGGGTCAGGGTTGCAGACAGAGGGTCAGGGTTGCAGACAGAGGGTCAGGGCTTCAGGCAGAGGGTCAGGGTTGCAGACAGAGGGTCAGGGTTGCAGACAGAGGGAGGTCAGGGTTGCAGAAAGAGGGAGGGTCAGGGTTGCAGACAGAGGGTCAGGGTTGCAGACAGAGGGTCAGGGCTTCAGGCAGAGGGTCAGGGTTGCAGACAGAGGGAGGGTCAAGGTTGCAGACAGAGGGTCAGGGTTGCAGACAGAGGGTCAGGGTTGCAGACAGAGGGTCAGGGTTGCAGACAGAGGGAGGGTCAGGGTTGCAGACAGAGGGAGGGTCAGGGTTGCAGACAGAGGGAGGGTCAGGGTTGCAGGCAGAGGGTCAGGGTTGCAGACAGAGGGTCAGGTTGCAGACAGAGGGAGGGTCAGGGTTGCAGACACAGGGAGGGTCAGGGTTGCAGGCAGAGGGTCAGGGTTGCAGACAGGGGGTCAGGGTTGCAGGCAGAGGGTCAGGGTTGCAGAAAGAGGGAGGGTCAGGGTTACAGACAGAGGGTCAGGGTTGTAGACAGAGGGTCAGGGTTGCAGACAGAGGGTCAGTGTTGCAGACAGACAGAGGGTCAGGGTTGCAGACAGAGGGTCAGGGTTGCAGACAGAGGGTCAGGGTTGCAGACAGGCAGAGGGTCAGGGTTGCAGACAGAGGGTCAGGGTTGCAGACAGAGGGAGGGTCAGGGTTGCAGACAGAGGGTCAGGGTTGCAGACAGACAGAGGGTCAGGGTTGCAGACAGAGGGTCAGGGTTGCAGACAGAGGGAGGTCAGGGTTGCAGACAGAGGGAGGGTCAGGTTTGCAGACAGAGGGTCAGGGTTGCAGACAGAGGGTGAGGGTTGCAGACAGACAGAGGGTCAGGGTTGCAGACAGACAGAGGGTCAGGGTTGCAGACAGAGGGAGGGTCAGGTTTGCAGACAGAGGGTCAGGGTTGCAGACAGAGGGTGAGGGTTGCAGACAGACAGAGGGTCAGGGTTGCAGACAGAGGGTCAGGGTTGCAGACAGACAGAGGGTCAGGGGGTCAGGGTTGCAGACAGAGGGTCAGGGTTGCAGACAGAGGGTCAGGGTTGCAGACAGAGGGTCAGGGTTGCAGACAGAGGGTCAGGGTTGCAGACAGACAGAGGGCCAGGGTTGCGGGCAGAGGGTCAGGGTTGCAGACAGGCAGAGGGTCAGGGTTGCAGACAGAGGGTCAGGGTTGCAGACAGACAGAGGGCCAGGGTTGCAGGCAGAGGGTCAGGGTTGCAGACAGAGGGAGGGTCAGGGTTACAGACAGAGGGTCAGGGTTGCAGACAGACAGAGGGTCAGGGTTGCAGACAGAGGGTCAGGGGTGCAGACAGAGGGTCAGGGTTGCAGGCAGAGGGTCAGGGTTGCAGGCAGAGGGTCAGGACGTGTTTGGGAGGGGGACGATACACGCTGTTCTAAAACACACGGGCTGGGCGTAGAAGGATCAGATGGGGGGGGGGGTGTCAGTATTTTGCTGGGTGGAGGAAGCGACCAACGAGTGAGAAACGTCAACAGGGGATGAAGGGCAGTTGATGGCTGGAGACTGGAGGGATGCAGGTGGCGATTCCATGCTGTCAGGGGCGGAAGAAAGGAGGGAGTGTGGCATGGGACCTGTTGGAGCTGAAAGGCAATTGGGAGTCCTGAGCTAGTGAGGGGTGAGTTAGTGAGGGGTGAGTTAGTGAGGGGTGAGGTAGTGAGGGTGGAGGTAGTGAGGGTGGAGGTAGTGAGGGTGGAGGTAGTGAGGGTGGAGGTAGTGAGGGTGGAGGTAGTGAGGGTGGAGGCAGTGAGGGTGGAGGTAGTGAGGGTGGAGGTAGTGAGGGTGGAGGTAGTGAGGGTGGAGCTAGTGAGGGTGGAGGTAGTGAGGGTGGAGGGATGGAATCACCTGACTTGGGCGATGTTTCCACAACATCATTTGCCTGTCCATCACAGATGACCAATGGAGTCGGTGGGAACGAGTCTCTGACATTGTCAAGGGCAACAGCAATTGACAATTTCGACACATCTGACACAGACAATTAGGACACGATTTCTTTGAGTTTATCAAACTCCTGCTGAA
This sequence comes from Conus ventricosus, assembly GCA_018398815.1. Taxonomy (NCBI): domain Eukaryota; kingdom Metazoa; phylum Mollusca; class Gastropoda; order Neogastropoda; family Conidae; genus Conus; species Conus ventricosus. Next base: position 18,725,189 of record CM031627.1, read on the forward strand.
CCCACTCTTGACTCACATGTCCTTGCACTAAGAATTTTTCCTGTTGTATAGTAGATGTGAATTGTTAACAGTTTTTTTTCACTGTTAAGAACAATTTTGAAAGGATGAACGACATATCTTGCTAGGCTTTGGGGGACAAAAACCTCGGCGCCAAATCCAACAGAGTTTTGTTATTTTTTGTTATACTCTTTCAGTACGCTAGAGGTGCATGACGGACAATATTTACCACAGTACCTTTCACATAGCGCAAATCTCCATACAGGCAGGTTGGCGTGGGAGATTCAAACGTCACTAAACAGGAGTCTTTGATTAGTTTAATTGTCTCGTTGGTGAAATATTTGGCGCTCATAGAGCGCGTGATGAAAGGCATTTTTGATCTGTGTTATACGCATTATTTGTGTTATTCATATAACGAACTGGGGAAAAAAAGCTAAAACACACATTCACAGATGTATATAAATAAAACACACACAATACTGGCCGCTGCAGCCTGTGCCATGGCGTTTAGCCGCCAAAGGACACCCGTCACATCTTGCCTCGTGAGGAGAGCCTTTTCTGGATACTGCAGCGCAACAGAATTAAGACCTCACACACTTCACTTCACTCGGTCCCAACAGCCAGAGGATCGTTTCCTATGCGGAAACCAAATGGCGCCACAAATGGGGCCTCTTATCTAGCCACACCATGGGGAAGAGGAGGTCGGAGGTTTAGCACCTCAACATCTGGAGCTGGTGGCACGGTGAATGACACTGGGCCAGCTTGGTCGGCGGCCTAGCACAGCACTGGACAGGGGTTCTGAGATATGATTGTACACCTCTAGATTCCCTGAAAACAACCAACACCACCGTCCAACACAGGGTGTCTTTTTCACAGGCACATCGTGTAAGCAATCACACACATCTCTGTAAAATGACATGGATGAAGCACCTGAATTACACGTACAGAAACTGGTCCCACTACACAGGGGAGTGAACACGTCCGAACAGGTCGGCAGTCGGTAAGAAAGAGAGAGAGAGAGAGAGAGAGAGAGAGAGAGAGAGAGAGAGAGAGAGAGAGAGAGAGAGAGAGAGACAGACAGAGACAGAGAGACAGGGAGACAGACAGACAGACAGACAGACAGACAGACAGAGACAAAGACAGAGACAGACAGACAGACAGACAGACAGACAGAGACAAAGACAGATAGATAGACAGACAGATAGACAGACAGACAAACAGAAAGTTTGTGTGCATGTTTGTACACGTGTGTATGTAAATCGACCCACATTTATTGCAGGACTTCTTTTGCTTTCCAAAAAAAAAAAAAAATGATCAAAGAGGAAAACGTAGACACGTCGCGAAGTGAGAAAAGACAGAAGACAGATGGACAAAAACAAGGACAAAGAAAGACAGCAGAAACAGCATGGTTATTATGAGCACCACCTCTCATGCCCAGCTATCAGAAGAACGAAAATGAACAAACAAACGAACGGATAAGCTAAACAGACAAGTAGGACCAAGCAAGTGAGGTATCCAGCACAGACATCGCAGACGCCCTGTAACATTGTAATGCAGAACACATTACAGTACTCCGTAGTCTTCCTGTAACAAGACGGCTGCCAGGTGTCTTATACGTAGGGATTTTCCCCATATTCAAATAGCGGGTTAGGCTGACAGCCTAACACGTTGCTTTTTCAAGGAGGGCAGGAATGCCAGTTTCCATTTTGCCTTGTGTTCAAGACATCATACACCAGAATGTGGTTGATGGCCAATGTCTGTCTGTAGTGAGCGTTTTGGAAGAGTTTTTGTGAGCAGCGTTCTTTCCAGTGTTAAGATAATTTTATCTTCGAAAGATTTTCCTTTGTGGCTTTCCTTGTAATGTCGAAAAGTTTTCTGGAATAAAAAAAAGTTTTTTTTTTGTTTCTGTGTATTTCATTTCAACATAAAAATGTTAAAGAAATGCTTTCGATGTGTCGCTTTCATTGGAATGTGGAGACATTTAAATAACGTATTCTGTGTGTAGATTATATTTTGATGTGGAGATGTTTCAGATGTGAAAGTATCTGGTTTGTAGTTTTATTGTAGAGTGGCGATATGTTTGTTTTTCTGTCTGTATCTGTCACTGAAGTGAGGAGACATTTACGAATCAAATATACAAAAATTTGTTCAAGATGCAGGTTATATTGCCGTTTTCATAAGTTGGAAAGGTTCCCCATGTTAAGGCTACAGAAAAGAGTTTCCATGTTTAGTTTTCGTAGCAGAATTGATTTTCTTTAAATTTGTGAGTGTGTGCGTACGTGCGTGCGTGCGAGCGAGTGTGCATGTGCGTGTGTGTTTAGGTTTCGTTGCAGCGAAGATATTTGACTAAGAGTTCCTGAGAATAGTTGTTGCCACAGTGTGGATATATTTCATAAGTAATTTTAAGTAATTCTGCCAGTTCACATGGACAAACAAATCACAAGTCAAAGCATGACGCCTCAGGCAAGAGAAACAACATTCAGGACGGTCTATGACCAAAACGTTGTAGATTTTTGTTGTGGTTTTTTTATATTATTTTTTTATTTTGTTTTATTTTTATTTTTTGCTGTCCCAACCTCTGCGCCACCTCAGAGGCAGTGCACCCACGCCGCTCATTCCGACACCCCGTCCACAGCCACAGCCTGGTCGGCCCCGCCGCAGCCCCGGCACCGGCCATCCACAGGGAGCAGTCAATGTCAAGTCGTCAAGAGGCAGCCCACCGGAGGAGACACTGCACTGCTGCCGAGTCACTTCGGTGGTGTTCAGTGGTGCCTGTTGTGATCTAACATACGCAGGACACCACCTACTAAGCCCCCTACTGACGACAATAATTGCTTAGTCGCGGAGCCGGCGTGAGTGAGCTCTCCCTCCGGAGGGCGCCACCACGTCCGCCCAACGACAGCCCCCATGGACTCGCCGATACCGGTGACCCCGACGGAACCAAACCAAGGCCACAGACGTGGAGAGGACATCGAAATTGAGGTCACCATAAGAGCAGGGCATGAAGGGCCACAGAATTTGAGACATTTTTTTAAAATGCTGATCGATGAGAATGAGATGATTAAGATGATGCTACGAATTTCCATTTTGGTCTGAGACTACATGACAGGGCTGTACTCTACGCTTCCTTTCATAATATATCCCGGCGTCAACCAGGCCCGAGAGATACAGGCACCTGCAGTGTTGGTCAGGAATTTTGAGCAACACTCTCAGAAACGCATCCATTAAGTGGATGAAACTCGACTGTGTGGTCCCAGTCTTCCCAACTGAGTCCACAGCAAACTCAGCTCTGGGTAGGAGCCGGTCGGGGCAGAAAAACCCACATGATTCTGATGGATTCGAACCCACGACCTCCCAGTCGGGAGTCCGCGACGCTAATCACTTCGCCACGGCGGCTGGTTTTTTTTTTCTATTTTAAAATCTTCTAAGCATCCTCAAATACATTTTGCATTGTTTACAGATGATCTGCGGTCAAAAATCTGTTTTCACATTCAGGACAACGAAAACGAAGAACGAGCAGTCGCTTATCTTCGCGAATTCGGTGCAAGATGGGATATATTTCAGACCGATTTTCTATCTGTAGCTTTTCTCGCGTTTTAACTGTAGCGTGGATATACTTTAGAAAGGCTTTCTTTCTCCGTATGTTGCTTCTATTGCAGAGTGAATGTTTAGAGAAAGGTTCCGAGTGAAAATGTCCTATTTTTGTCATGCAATGTTGAAAGATTATTCGTGTGTAGCTGTTGTTACAGTGTGAGTATACTTGAATAGGCTAAATGATCAGTGTGTGAATCTCATTGCACTGTGAGACTTCATTCTTTCTTTCTTTCTTTCTTTCTTTCTACGTACGCAGGCTGATACTCCTGAGGACGCTGCCTGTATAGACAGACAGTGGAGTTTCGTGTGTATGACCATGTTTTATCCCGCCAATAAGGCAGCCATACTCCATCTTCGGGGAAGGTGCATGCTATGTGTAACATGTCATCCATACCAACGGCCAAACTGGCCTTCTCTTCCGAAAGTTGGTGATGGGATTTTACGTGTGTGCAAGATGTTATGCGTGCGTTCACACACGGAACCTCGGTTTATATAGTCTCGTTCGAAGGACTGTATGGGGAATGGAGTCAGAACCAATGTTAACTCCGAGGGGGAAATCCCCCTGTACCAAAGTTCGAACCGGCAACCCCAGGATCACGAGTCCGGCGCTCTTGCAACTGAGCTATTCCGGCCCCGAGACTGAATTCAAATATTTTTGGTTTTTGTCCGTTGATGCCAATGCAGTGTTCATTCAACAACAACAAAAATCCCGTACGTGAATTTCACTGTCGTGTTATTTTATTTTATTTTTTAAAGAAAGCTTTTGCTTGTTTATATGTCACTGGGGTAAGGATACATTAAAAAAAACCACACATACACATTTTCAATGACCGAACGTCATCACGGTACAAACACATTATTTTCGTATTCATCGTAGATTTAAACAAGCGTGGAAAGGTTACCGAGTGCAACAGCAGAGGAGAGGGTAAGGGTTGTGTGTTTATTTGTTCGTGTGTTTGCTTGCTTGTTTATCCATTTGTTTGTGTTGTTTTGTTTTGTTTGTTTCTTTCTTTGTTTGCTTTGTTTGCTTGCTTGGTTGTTGGGTTTTTTTTTTTTTTTTTTTTTTTTTTTGCTGCTTTGTTAATGTAAACCGATTTCTAGAGCAAGTTTACGATGGATGTTACAGACACTGAGCCTCCGACGTAGGAAACATTGCAGTGGGAAATGTTGTATGTTGTGATCTGGACATAGACACAGAGAGAGAGAGGAATGTTGGTATGT
>CM031627.1:18737500-18755000 GCA_018398815.1 Conus ventricosus
AACTTTGGGGAAGGTGCATGCTATGTGTAACGAGTCATCCATACCAACGGCTAAACTGGCCTCTTCCGAAAGTTGGTGATGGGATTCTACGTGTGTACAAGATGTTATGCATGCGTTCACACACGGAACTTCGGTTTATTGTCTCATTTGAAGGACTGTATGGGAAAATGAGTCAGAACCAATGTAAACTCCGAGGGAAAAATCCCCTGAACCGAAACGACCCGGCGGAGATTCGAACCAGCAACTCCAGAATCACTAAGATTACGAGTCCGGCGCTCTACCACTGAGCTATTCCTGCCCCCGGCGAGTGTGTATGATAACCTCCCTATTTGTAAATGAATTTTCACTTTTTATGTTTTTTTTTTTAAATTCAGTGTTGTTCTTATGCGCTCCCTGGTCCTTGTCATATTTCTCTCTGGCTCTTCTTCCATGTGGACTCTGCCAGCTGAACTTGAGAGAAGGATTCAGGCATTAGAGATGAGACGCTTCCGCAAGATCCTTGGCATTTCATACAAAGACCTCATTACCAGCTTGAAGGTCCAGACCAGAGTAAGACAAATCTTTAAAAAGTATGTGAAATACCAACATGGATCAAACGAATCGCAAGACAAAACACGACGTGTTTCGACCGAGAGAGACAACACTACACGCAGGACAACGAAAATGAAGAACGAGCAATCACTTACATTGTCAAATTCGGCGAAGCGAGCAATCACTTACATTGTCAAATTCGGCGAAACGAGCAATCACTTACATTGTCAAATTCGGCGAAACGAGCAATCACTTACATTGTCAAATTCGGCGAAACGAGCAATCACTTACATTGTCAAATTCGGCGAAACGAGCAATCACTTACATTGTCAAATTCGGCGAAACGAGCAATCACTTACATTGTCAAATTCGGCGAAACGAGCAATCACTTACACTGTCAAATTCGGCGAAACGAGCAATCACTTACACTGTCAAATTCGGCGAAACGAGCAATCACTTACATTGTCAAATTCGGCGAAACGAGCAATCACTTACATTGTCAAATTCGGCGAAACGAGCAATCACTTACACTGTCAAATTCGGCGAAACGAGCAATCACTTACATTGTCAAATTCGGCGAAACGAGCAATCACTTACATTGTCAAATTCGGCGAAAAAAAATGGAGGTCGTTTGACCATGTTGTTTGGCGGAGTTATTTAAAACACCTTTAAAGATGTGTTTAGAGTTCCGCCTGCAGTCGCCTCACTTTGCAGCCAACAGAGCAAGGCAAGCCATTGGACCGTACGAAGACCTGCTGTCCACGGTGAATAGATAGAAAATGAGATGGTATGGTCATGTATCACGATCAACAGGACTTGCCAGAACCCTTCCACCAGGAACAGTGCGAGGAGGCCGAAGGAGAGGAAGACAGAGAGAAAGAGACGGGAGGACAACATCAGCGCATGGACTGGCCTCACATTCAGCAACTGCCTACGAGTGTCTGAGAACCGAGAAGAGTGGAGTAAGCTGGTTGCCAAGGCTTCTGTGACGCTACAACGATCTTCTAGACTCGAGGGGTGATAGGTGATTGGTGATAGTTCACGCTGGTTCAATAACCACTGTGTCTTAAAAACAATCCCAAGAAAGAAAACTTGAAGGGGAGAGCCTGAGCTCTTTGTCTTCAAACATGATAACTGCCGTGCTTTTCTCAGCCATTTTCATTCAACCAGTGCACTTGTCCGCTTCAGTGATTTAAAATGAGAATTGTAATTCCGAAGAAAATCATTTCTGTTGTTTGCCAGTGTTGGGCAATGGGCGAGGGTTTTCTCAGAGAGAACGTGCTGCTAAAATTCGTTTTTGGCCATGAAAATCGCGCTTCGGAAATCAAGTAATGACGCTGGGTTATTCTTTTTAGTATGGAAGGTGACACGATTTTTAAGCCGGCGTGCTCTTTGGAATTTTAGTAAACCAGTGTTTTAAGTTTTCTTTTGATGAGATGATGGTGAAGTCTACACACGGAACATAATGTTCGGGAGTGAAATAATGTTTGAGTGCGTGTGAATTACGGGCGTTCTGTGCGCCATAGTGAGACCCTGTTAGAACTTTGGGATATGACTGCACATGGTAAGGCGACGACAACAAACACGTCTGTGCATTGCTACCTGCTGTTTCATATTAAATGAAAAAGATGGAGAGAGAGAGAGAGGAGAAGAGAAGGAGAGAGAAGAGAGAGAGAGAGAAGAGTGGTAGAGAGAGAGAAGAGGAGAGGGAAGAAGAGAGAGAGAGAGAGAGATTAACTGAAAAAGATGGCTTGAGAGAGAACAGACAGAGCAGAGAGAGAGAGAGAGAAGAGAGAGAGAGAGAGAGAGAGAGAGAGAGAGAGAGAGAGGAGAGAGAGAGAGAGAGATTAACTGAAAAGATGGCTTGAGAGAGAAACAGACGAGAGAGAGAGAGAGAGAGAAGAGAAGAGAGAGAGAGAGAGAGAGAGAGAGAGAGAAGAGAGAGAGAGAGAGAGAGAGAGAGAGAAGAGAAAGAAGAGAGAGAGAAGAGAGATGAGAGAGAGAGAAGAGAGAGAGGAGAAGAGAGAGAAGGAGGAGAGAGAGGAGAGAGAGAGAGAGAGAGAGATGAGAGAGGGGAGAGAGAGAGAGAGAGAGAGAGAGAGAATGTATCATAATACATTTTACAGGCGAGAAAAATAGTCAAGCTTCTTTACATCGAGTCCAGCTCTTAGAGAATTGAAACGAAATAAATTGGTAATTGCATGTGTGAACGAGGAGAGAGAGAGAGAGAGAGAGAGAGGAGAGAGAGAGAGAGAGAGAGAGAGAGAGAGAGAGAGAGAGAGAGAGAGAGAGAGACAGCAGTCTCGGTGCTATGTTTCTCCTTATTTGATTAACTATTCCACGCCGTTTTCTCTTTTTGTTCTGTAATTAATCCCACCATCATCACGGTGCAGTTCATTTCTTCCTCTGTTCAATATACTGTCCTTCCCTGATTCTAACCAGAATCCGTTTTTTTTTACGTAGAACGCATTTTCAGACCGTGGTTTTTGTCATCTCCATCAAGAAACAGATGTGTGGTGTGCTGTGGGAAACAGCGGCAGGTCTATTATTCGGAATTAACAGAAGGGATGGTAAGGGCAACGAACAAGGGGGTGGGGGGGTGGAGGTGGGGGAGGTGGAGGGTGGAGAGGGGGGGGGGTGAGAGAGCAGGGGGTGTAGAGGAAGGAGGGTTGCGAAGAAGGTTGGGATTTTTTGTTTCCTGGTAATGTCTTGGGAAGCTCTCAGCGATTTGAGGATTTGAGGATTTGAGGACGGGAGGGTTTAAGGGTGATGCTTATCCCGTTTTCTCGCACATAACGCCGTCTGCAACAAGGCGATTGGTTTATTGTTTTCGTCGAGAGAGAGAGAGAGAGAGAGAGAGAGAGAGAGAGAGAGAGAGAGAGAGAGACAGAGACAGAGACAGAGACAGAGAGAGGCAGACAGATGCTGACGGAGAGATACAGACAGTAAGCCAGGAGAAGAGAGAGAGAGAGAGAGAGAGAGAGAGAGAGGAGAGAGAGAGAGAGAGAGAGAGAGAGCTAGAGAGAGAGAGAGACAGAGAGACAGACAGACAGACAGACAGACAGACAGACAGACAGACAGACAGACAGACAGAGACAGACAGACAGACAGACAGATAGACAGACAGACGGACGGACATACAGACAGACAGACTCACTCAAACACAAAGATTTTAACGACTTATGGGAGGAAGGCTTTTGTCACAGGGTGAGTGACGTTAAAAGAATTTGAATCATCTCATTTTCTTTAGCGACATATTGAAAATAATGATCGAATAAAGTTCTTACAGACATAACGAGAGTTGTGCCAAAAAAAAAAAACGATTTTGGTGTCCACTCTATGCACAGACATTCTTTGTTAGATAGTTTGTTCTGGAAATAATGCTTTCCTTTTCATTACTACAACAACTTGACTGATTGTTTCATATTCATATCAACATGTTTGCAACACCAAAAAAAGAAGCAAGTTCACGGGATTTAGCATCTTCACATGTATGACAAGAGGTCTGTCACATTCTGGTTTTCGAAATGAGACAGGTTTCTTTTGAAAAATATTAGGGCGAAGACTGCTGAGAGAGAGAGAGAGAGAGAAGGAGAGAGAGAGATGAGAGAGAGAGAGAGAGAGAGAGAGGAGAGAGTGAGAGAGAGAGAGAGAGAGGAGGGAGGGAGGGGAGGGAGGGAGAGAGAGAGAGAGGGAGGGAGGGAGAGAGGAGAGAGAGAGAGAGAGGGAGGGAGGGAGGGAGGGAGGGAGGGAGGGAGAGAGAGAGAGAGAGGAGGGAGGGAGAGAGAGAGAGAGAGAGAGAGAGAGAGAGAGACAGAAGACAGACAGACAGACAGACAGACAGACAGACAGACAGAGACAGACAAACAGACAGACAGACAGACAGGCAGACAGACAGACAGACAGACACAGAGAGAGAGAGACAGAGCGAGAGAGAGAATTTCGTTTTTTCTTTCAAGCAATCATCGGTTTCCATGGAAATCTTCAACGAGGCAGGCAACGGTAAACAGTTGGTGACAAACAAGAAGGGTAACTCTTCCTCTCATGATGAAACAAGTCCATAACTCCAAACGAATGTTGCTTGCAACACCAAATGACCAACCAGAAATGCCGATATGGAGCACACACAACAAACTAGGACAGACCTCCCCCCCCCCCCCCCCCCCCCCCCCCCCCCCCCCCCCACCCCCACCCCCACCCACTCACTTAAAAAAAAAGAGGATGTTCAAAGCTTTTCCTTAGCTGGGGATGTCGCTTTCTTCGTTCTGTGTGTTCTGTGTTGGCTTTTCTAACCGAGTGGTTTCGTTTCGTAATCATCATTGGTTTGGGTTATATGTGTGTAATTGTTTCATCATAGGAGGAAAAGAGTCATCCTACTTGTTCGTTAATTACTGTTTACTAGTCTCTGCCTCATGTAAGATTTCATGTCACATCCATAGTTGCTTTAACAAACGAAACCCCAGCAACAACAACAAAACAACAGCACCAACAACGAGATTTCGGCTTCATATTTCCTTTCCTCATTCAAGAGTTCCTTTCGTACCAATCAACTCGAGGCTACCTGTATAATTTGTGACTTGTGTGTCCCTGTGTTTGCTTGACTAATACTTCAAGATCGAAACGGCTGCGTCAGACTTGCATACAGGTTGATTTGTGTTTGTTCCTTTGCCTGGTTTCTTGTTGCTGCGTAGACATGTCAGGTGCGAGATAGATGAGCCAGCTTAACATGCAGAGAAGGGGACCAGGGGAATGTTTCACTGTTTGTTCTGTGGGCTCTGTGTTGACATTTCCGCTAGGCGAGTTGATGTCGTAAGCCATGTCCGTTTGGAGTTATGGGCGTGTGATTATTTCCTCATGGGAGGAGGAGGAAGAGTCGTTCATTATGTACAATTATGAGTGGGGTTTTTTGTTGTTCTTTTGTTTGTTGTTTTATTGTTGTTGTTGTTGTTGTTGTTGTTGTTGTTGTTGTTGTTGTTTATTTTGCTATTTTTATTTGTTGTTTGTTTTTTTCTTTATTGGGTGTGTGATCACGTGAATAGGGCAGGGTGAGCATTAAATACACGTGCCACCAAAGAAGAAAGGTAGCACATACCCGATTTATCTTCCTTTTTTTTTTTTTAGCAAAACCTTCTAAATCATGTTTGGCCTTTTCCTTAAAATTGTGAAGTAATAACTAACGTTCGTGGATAAATGAAAGATCTGTTGAATGACTTAAGCAAGGATTGAAACAAAAATTTACTTACATTCTGTATACAAGCTGCAGTGCACAGAAGTTTATTGTTTTCATTGCAAATCACGGGCATGGAAATTGTGTGCTCGACTTCGAACAGAGCCATTTTTTTTCTAGGATTTTATGTGCCATGACCAGCTCCTACTCAGAGCTGAGTTTACTATGAGCTTAAAAGGGAAGACTCATCAAACAGTTGAATTTTTACCTCTTTGTAGATGCCTGTTTCAAAGCGTTGCTCCAAAATTTAAATGATTGGTACTGTGGGTGTATCTATCTGTTGGACCTGGTTGACGTCTGAATATATGACGAAAGGCAGTTTTGAATACAGTCTGCTATGCATTTCTGAATAGGAATATAGCGTCATGAACATCTTCCACATTCATATCGGTCTGCTTAATCTTGAATTTTGGTGGTCTTTCATGTTTGGGAATAATGCCCTGAAGCGGAACGGGAGATTACACAGTAGAGAAAAACACGATGCAAAGCATATAAACGTACTCCCAATTTATCTTGAATACGCGTGAGATATTCCATAAAGAGGAAAACCCGTTTGGGGCCGTTATAGCGTTAGTAACGGCTATTCTGTTAAACATCGGACATCATCTGTGATCCATAATGAACATACCTACACATTTTCAGAAAGATCGGCCAAGTACTTTCTGAGATTTTCCATAAAGAAGAAAACTGTTATGGGCCGTGATAGCCATTAGTAACGGCTATAACGGTAAAATAAAACATCGGACATGATCCGTGACCATTATGAACATGCCTACAAATTTTCAGAAAGATCGGCCAAGTACTTTCTGATGTATTCTATAAAGAAGGAAAACCGTTATGGGCCGTTATGGCCGTTAGTGACGGCCATAGCGGTAAAATAACACATCGGGCATCATCCGTGACCCATAATGAACACACCTACAAATCGGCCCAGTAGTGTCTGGAGCGAGTGAAACACATTTTGACCTCGGACGAAAGGACGGACACACACACACACACACACACACACACAACACACACACACACACCACACACACACACACACACACACACACACAGAGCATTTCTTCCTTCCCATTGTAAAGTACTCGCTGTTCTATAAGAACTGTGAGTACAAAAAAAGAATGAAACATTATCAAGATAAACCAGCCAATACAATGTCAGAGGAAGGAGATATATCCAAAACAAGACAAGATCACCCCCTATAGGAAAGAAACCCATTTTCTGCCAAATGTGAAGGTCGGATTTTTTTTTTTTTTTTTTTTTTTTTTTTTTTAAAGGTTTCACCCTGCGCGTTTATTTGGCGTTGATGAGGAACATTTTTCACGGACTCCACTCTGATTCCGACGTTGAAGAAAAGACAAGGGAGAGAAAACCATCTTTAAAGGTGAGTGAGGGGTTATGCTTCCTGCATGCATACAGCGATGGTGGCATGTTATACCGGTGCCAACTCTGGAACCGTACTACGCTTTCAGACCTCATTTTCATTCGCTGTGTTTTCAATTCCTCAAGGACAACAGTGAATCGAATTTAAAAAAAAAAAAAGTATTCTGCTAGTTCTAAAAAAAAATCGAAATAAGCACAAGCGCTGATACATTTCTTGTTCATACGAATCAGATCTGACCCTGATTATTTGACGAAAAGAAGTGTTCATTCAAGGGGAAGCTATTTTGTGGAATTCGAAAAGGGATCACCTGTTCAAAATCCCATCAGATGGCTTCCCTTGTTGTGGTGTCAGGGTAGCATTTGTAACATTCACAATGGCAGCTTTGGTCCCAAAAAAAATCAAAACAGGAGCAAACATTTACACCATGGAATACGTAGAATCGAAATGGCGTCCAGCATTTGGGAACATGTCGGTATTAAAACGAATGTGCAAAAAAAAAAAAAAAAAAAAAAAAAAAAAAAGAAAGAAAGAAAAGAACGACACGTTGCCATGTGCATGCCCTCTGAAAATAGCTTTCCCTTCACTTAAAACCCACACCACCTCCCTACCCCCCCCCCCTCCTCCCCTGCACGCCGCCTTCTCCCACCCCCACCTCCCCCAGCTCCCACCCCTCTCATTACATGTACGTTGTGGAAAATAAACAGTAACATTTACCACTGGATCACATAGTTACGAAGAGTATCACACACTCACAAACACACACACACACACACGCGCGCGCGCGCACGCACGCAGGCACTCACGCACGCACGAACGCACACACATACACACACACACACACACTCACACACATAAACACACACACACACACACACACACACACACACACACACACACACACACAACACACACACACACACACACACACACACACACACACACACACACACACACACACACACACACACACACAGTTGAAAAGAAGACCCATACACACACACAACACACACACACACACACACACACACACACACACACACACACACACACACCACACACACACGCACGTACACACACACACACACACACACACACACACACACACACACACACACACATACACACACACACACACACACACACACACACACACACACCAAGTTCAAAAGAAGACACACACACACACATGTGCACACACACACGCACGCAAACACACACACACACACACACACAACACAACACACACACCCACACACACACACACACACCAAGTTAAAAAAAAGACCCACGCACAATTTTCCCACGTGGGCCCCAAAACACAAACACACACCACACCCCCAAAACACACACACACAAACACACCACAAACACACACACAACGCGCGCGCGCGCGCCCCAAAACACCACACACACAACACACACACACACACACACACACACAACAAAACCCCACCCCAAAGTTCAAAAAAGCCCCAAAAGGGTTTGGAAATGATCAAAACGCGAAAAAAACCATAAAACCTTTTTTTTGTAAAGGGGGAGTTTTCTTTAAGGAGAAAAGAGAGCCCCAGCATACGGAGGGGCCAAGGGGGGGTTTTTTAAATCAGGGGGAGCTTTGGAGCCAACCCCCTACGGGGGACAAAGGGAGGGGTTTCATCAGGGAAAGAGAGTGAGTACAAATTACGGAGGCCCCAAAGGATGTTTCATTCCCGGGGAAAGGGAGGGGGGAAGGAGGTGAGCAAAAAACACTACGGGGGGCCCAAAGGGGTTTTTTTCATCCGGAGAGAGTGGCACAACATACGGGGGGGGGCCCAAATTTCCCGTGATGGGGAGACAATCAAACACACCCGAAAAAAAACCTGTGTAAACCAGCAGACAAATTTATTCAGCGTGTGTGTTTTGTGTGTGTTTGTGGAGTGTGTGTGGGTGTGTGTGGGGTTTGTGGTGTGTGTGTGTGTGGGTGTTGTGTTTTGGTTTGTTCGTTCTTTGTTTTTACTTCTTTTCCCCATAAGTGAAAATTAAACCAAAATATTGTTGTGGGGTGTGTGTGGGTGGTTTTAGTTTTTGTGTGGGGTGTGTTTGGGTGTGTTTTTGTGTGTTGTTTTTGGTATGTATTTTAAAAAAGGTGTGTGTGTTTTGGGGTGTGTTTAGGGGTGTGGGGTGTTTTGGTGAGTGTGTGTGGGGTGTGTGTGTTTGTGTGGTGTTTGTGTGGGGTTTGTGTTGTGCGTGATGCATGAAAGCGTGCTTTGCGGCGTTGGTGTGTGTGGGGGTGTGTTGTGTGTGGGGTGTGTGTGTGTGGGGTTGATTTGCCAGACAGCGCGCAAGTTTGAAAAAAAACCAGATTAAAAACCCACAGGTACATTGAAACCCTTATTTGTAAATTTTTTCCCAAAAAGGGGACCTAGAAAATCACGGCAGGGGTTGAGGAAGAGGAAAAGGGTTGGGGTTTTTAGTGCTTTTTTTTGACAAAGCGTTTCCCAGGGGGGGGGGGGGGGGGGGGCGGGGGGGGGGGGGGGGGGGGGGGGGGGGGGGGGGGGGGGGGGGACGGGATGCTCAGGACGAAGAGTAGCGACCCATGAGATTTTTTTCTTGCAAAGTCCCGTCCCAGGGGCCCGGGGGATGTTTTTTTTTCTTAATGAAATTTTTAATTTGCTTTTTTTTCCCTTTGTAAAACCCAAAAGAAAAAAAAAAAATACATATTCACAGAACAACCAAAACCCCAAAAATTTAAAAATTTAAAGGCCCCCCTAAACGAAAAATAAAAAACCAACAAGCAATCAACAAAAAAAGAGGATTAACTTTAGCGTAGTATAAAATATTTACTTTAAAAGCGTAGGTTTTGTTGGGGGACAAAAATGCACGTTTACCCCCTGCTTTTAAAACTTTAAGAAACCCATTCGTTTTGTATAAGTAGGTAAGCATGTTTTTTAACTCTGATCACGGGATAGTTTGTTTGAAAGGTGTATTTCTTGGTGGAGGGAGAAAGGCTTTCGTTTCAAAAGGCAATGAACTGTGCTTGCACAGGGGGGATTTTTGTAAAAGAAAAATAATTTAAAAAAAAGAGCTTTTTTGGCGGGGATAGAGGGTTTGCCTGCCCACTGTTTTTTTTTTTTTTCCTGCCTACGCAGGCGGGAAAACCCCTGCAGAATTCCTGTATCCCCTGGAAAGGGTTTTAAACTCATCCCCCCAACAAACGGGGGTATGTTTTGGGGGGGGGGGGGGGGGGGGTTTTTTTTTTTAATCGTCCCAAATTAAGGCGCCAAAAACCGCTTGGGGGAAAGTATTTTTTGTCATTGTTCCCTTAAAGGGGTCAAAATTAAATTCTGCTGGGAAAGTGACTTAGCGTAACTTTTAAACCGGCCCTACAGATAGTTTTCCCTCGGTTAATGACAAGTAAAAAAAAACCCCAAACATATACATTTGCATGCTTGGGTTTCAAAGCCCAAGACTCATTTGCAAATTCATTTGGGGTTCAGGTTTTCTGTAAAATGCATTGTATCTTTTTTTGGTTCGGGGGTGATGGAAAAAAAAAAAATAAAAAAAAGAAATAAAGAAGACAAGAGCGAACTTCAATAGTGTAAATAAAAAATGTACTCTTTGACAGCCCTTTTTCCCCTGCCGGCGGGAAAGGGCCATCGTGATGTTCCACAGTGTGGCAGAAAAGGAGAAAAATGCGTTGCCTGGTAAGGAATGATGGATGGAGGTGGACGGGGGTGAAAAGTTTGGGGAAAGGGGTGGCTTCACGGGGGACGGGGGCAATCCCCAGGGAAAAACACACACACATAAAATAAACCGTTTGAAGACAGAGGGGAACTGGGGTTTGAAATTTAAAAGAAGGCCTTTTCTCTGATGTATCCCCCCAAAAAACATCGCAAGGTTTCCGCTTCATTTAAGGGAAAATCCAAATCCACTTGAACTTTCTCATCAGCAGTGAAGGGGGGTTTTTTTTTATTGTTGTTGTTGTTGTTGTTGTTTTTGGGGGTTGTTGTTGTTGTTTTGGTTGTTGTTGTTTTGTTTTTGTTGTTGTTTTCGGGGGGAAAGCTGTTTTCAGACTAAAAACAATGTGGGGGGGGTTTTTTGGTTGGGGTGATCAAACCCAAAGGGTCAAACCCAACGAACACGACCCTGATTGGAAAAAAAAAGTGTTTTTTTTAAACCCCCCTTAAAAACGAAGTGGCAAAAATGCGGTTTTTAACGCTTCCCCCAAACCATTTTCCACCTGTGGGGGACGTTCAGGGAGACCCCTTTTAAATTTCCAGAACCAAAAGGATCAGCAAAATGTTTCGGGAAACCGCCCCGCCCTGCCTACACATTGAAGGGGAAAAAAAAAATCACAGTTTGACTCTTATTAAAACCCTTTTTAAAAATTTTTGAGAGGGAAATTGGGTTTTTTTTTTTTTCAAATGAGGTTTAAAAAGCAAAAAATTTAATATTTTTTAAAAGTGTTGGGTTTTTTTTTTAATCATTGAAATCAACAGTAAAAACGCCAAAACCCAAAAAATTTTTTCAATCAATCAAAACCCAAACAATTAATCAACGTTTAATCCCAAACAATCCTTCCCTCAAAAAATTATCCCGATAAATCGATCGATTTTATTGATTTAGGGGAAAATTTATTAAATTTATTCATTTTATCATTCCTTCATTAAAAAAGAAAAAGAAGAAGAAGGGAAAAAAAAAGGGGGAAAAAGACGGTGATGATGAAGATGATGTGAAGGAGAAGAAGTATATTTTTTGGCATGGAAAGAATTTTGGGCAACGGGGTCTTTTCCTCCTCTCTCTCTCTCCTTCTCCTCTCCTCTCTCTCTCTCTTCTTTTCCTCTCTCCTTTTTTCCTTTTCTTCCTTTTATTTTCTCTTTTCTCCCCTTCTCTCTCTCCTCCTTCCCCTCTCTCTCTCTCGTGGGGGAGAGGGTAATTTTTTTTTCAAATAAACCGCAATGAGTGGCCAAAAAAACTTTTCCCTGATTTAAAAGGCAGGGGTTCTGGAAAAAAAAAAACATCACGTTACCCCCCAAAAAGTTTCATCCTTTTCCCACTGCACTTTTCTGAAAAGCACACACGCAGGTACAGACAGGGGGCGATCCCAAAAAGATTCCAAGGGACTGTTTAAAATCCCATGTGTGTGTTTTGTTTTGGTTTTGTGTTGGTGTGTGTGTGTGTGTTTTTTGGGGGTGTGTTTGGGGTGTGTGTGTTTTTGGGGTGTGTGTGTGTGCGTTTTTTTGTGCCTTCTTATATCTAGATTTCATATATATATATATTTTATATATATGTGTTGTGTGTGTGTGTGTGTGGGGGTGTGTGTGTGTGTGTGTGTTTTGGGGTGTGTGGTGTGTGTTTGTTTGTGTGGGGGGACTTCTTAAATCCAAAACTTCATGTGTTGGGGGTGTGTGTGTGTGTGTGTTTTGGTGTGTGTGTGTGGTGGGGGGGTTGGTTTGGTTGTGGGGGTGAAAGAGAGAGAGAGAGGGGGGAAAAGGGGGAGGGGAGAGAGAAGGATGAGTGAGTGAGGGTGGGAAGCGAGTGAGGGATAGAAAGAAAGACGGGGCAAGAGAAAGGGGGAGAGAGAAAAGGGGAGAGAAGAGAGAGGAGGGGGAGAGAGAGGGGGAGGGGGGGAGGAAGGGAGGAGGGAGGGGGAAAAAAGAAAAAGTGGGAGAGGGGAGGATTTTGGGAGAAAAGATAGATAAGGAAAATGGGGGAAAAAAATAGGGGGTTTGGGGGGGGGGGGGGGGGGGGGGGGGGGGGGAAAGATAAAAAAATTGGGATATTGGGGTGGATTGAAAATGGAAAAATTTTAAGAAAAAAAAAGCCAAAGAAGGTTGGGGGGGGGGGGGGGGGGGGGGGGGGGGGGGGGGGGGGGGGGGGGGGGGGGGGGGGGGGGGGAAAAAAGGGGGAAAAAAAAAATAAACCTCCAAAAATGGCATAAATCCGTTCACGGGTTATTTTGGGAAAAATTCTTTAACCGAAAAACCCCAAAATAAAAAAAAAAAAAAGAAAAATATTTTTTGGGGGGGGGGGGGGGGGGGGGGGGGGAAGGGGGGGGGGGGTGAGGGTGGGGGGGGGGGGGGGGGGTTCTGGGGGGTTTGGTGGGGGGGGGGGGGGGGTTTGGGGGGGGGGGGTTTTGGGGCCCCGGGGGGGGGGTTTTGGGGGGGGGGTTCGGGGAAGGGGGGGGGGGGGGGGGGGGGGAAGGGGAAAAAGGGGGGGGAAGAAAAATTGGGGGGCCCCGAAGAAAGAGGATGGGCAAAAAAAAAAAAGAAAAAATGTGTTTTAAAAATGGTAAAAAATAAAGGAAGGTTGGGGGGATGGGAAAAGAAAAAAAAAAGTTAGATGGGTTTAAAAAACCAGAAACCCCAAAGAAAAAAAAAAAAAAATAAAAATAAAATTAAAAATTATTTAAAAAAAAAAGAGGAGAGGGAAGAAGAGGGGAGAGGGGGGAAAAAGAAAAGAAGGAGAATAGGTTTAGGGGGGTTCGGAAAAATTTTAATTTGGGTTTTGGTTTGGGGGGCACCCAAATCGTCCCCTTTGGAAACTTGTTTGGAAAGTATTTTTTTTGTTTGGGAAAAATGTTTTTATTAATAAAAGTAGAAATGTTTGGGAACAACAAAAGTGGGGAGAAGGGGGAAAATAGAGGGGGAGGAAGAAGAAGAGAAGAAGAAGAAGAAGAAGATGAAGAAGAAGGAAAAGAAGAAGGAAGAAAACGGACAAGACAGAGGGGAAATTTTAAGGGAAAAAATTGGGTTTTAATTTAAAAAAAAAGGGGGGGAGGGGGGGAAAAAAGGGGAAAAAGGGGGAAAAGGGGAAATCTTCCTCCTTTTTTTCAAAAATTTCCTCAAGGTTTTTTTCTTTTTGGGTGGGGAAAGGGGGGAAAACGGGGGGAAAAGAGAGGGGAGAGAGAAGAGAGGGGAGAGAGGGAAAAGAGGAGGGAGAAAGAGGAAAGAAGAGGAGAGCGAAAGAGAGAGAGAGAGAGAAAGGAAAGAGGACAGGGCCCGGGCAGAAGAAAAATTTTTAAAAGAAAGACAACAACAAAGGGGGGGGGGAAGAAGAAATTTTTTTTAAAAGAGGGAGGGGGGGGGGGGGAAAAAAGGGGGGAAAAAGGGGGGGGGGGGAAAGGGGGAGGGGGAAAAAAGAGAAGAGAAGAAGAGGGGAGAGAGAGAGAAAAGAGAGACAGACAGACAGGGGCAGACATAGAAGACAGACCGACAAAACAGAAGAAGACAAAAAGAGAGAGGGGGAGAGAAAAAGAAGAGAGAGAGAGAAGAGAGAGAGAGAAAGAAAGAAGAAAGACAGAACCCGACTAGAAGACAGACAGAAGACCAGGGCAGAAAAGAGAGGGGGAGGAGAGAGAGAGAGAGAGAGAGGGAAAAGAGAGAGAGAGAGAAAAGAAAAAGAAGGGGGAAAGGAGGCATGGGAAAAGGGCCAAGACAAAAAAAAAGGGGAAAAAAAAGGGCCCAAAAAGAAGGGGGGTTACTTTACCTTTTAAAACAATATCCTCCTGTTTTTTGAAAGAACCAAAAAAGGGGGGGGGGGAAAAAAAAAATAAATTGGGGGGGGGGGAAAAAAAAAAGGGAAGGAAATGGTTAAAAATTTTTTCAAAGCGCAAAAAGTGCGTGGGATGTTTGGGTTTTGGGCTTAATTGTGGGAAAAAACGCCACGTAAATGGAACCCCCACGTACCGTGTTTTTCTTTGGGAGATAGCTTGACTGGGAAATCATATTCGTGAAAAAAAAAAATTTAAAAAAAAAAGGCAAGGGAAAAAAATGGTCCCCACAAAAAATCAAAAATTTTTATTTTGTAAAAAGGGAAAAAATATGTGTTCCCCGTGGAGAGTGTTTCCGGTTTCCATGTTTGTAACCTTTACATTTTCCTTTGAAACTTGTTTTTAAAGGGTTCCCTTTTTGGGAAAAATAAAAGCGAGTGGCTTTATGGGTTTTTTTGAGCTGTACAGAAATGGGTTTAAATACCCGTTTTGATTTGAAAAAAATTTTGATTTAAAACTCGGGGGGGGGGGGGGGGGGGGGGGGGGGGGGGGGGGGGGCAAGATGCAAAGCATAACAAAAGAAATCCAGTTTTTTCTTGAATCGGGGGGAGATAATTTCCCAAAAAAAGGAAAAAACCCCTTTGGGGCCGTTTTTAGCCGTTTGTAACCCGGCTTTTTCGGTAAAAACGGCCATCATCCCCGGGCCCCTAATGAAATAAATTTACCCACAAAGGGTTTAGAAAGATCGGTCAAGTACTTTCTGAGATATTCCCTAAAGAAAAAAAAACCCTTAAAAAGGTCGTTTTTTAGCCCCTTGTAAAAGGGTAAAACGGTGAAAAAAAACATGGGCCTCATTCGGGCCATAAAGAAAATACCTTTCACATTTTCAGAAAAATCGGGCCCAAAACTTTTTTGAATATTCCCTAAAGAAGAAAAACCGTTGTGGGCCCTTATAGGGTTAGCAACCAAAAAAAACGGTTTTTAAAAAAAAAATGGGATCATTCGCGCCCCTGATGAACATCCTACACTTTTTAGAAAGAACGGCCCCTAAATTTTGTCTGGAGCGAGTGGGAAACATTTTTTCCCTGGACGGACACACACCAAAACCCCACCCCCACCACCACACACACACACACCCACACACCACACACACAACCCGAGTATTTTTTTGTTCCCTTGTAAAATACCCCCCCTGTTCTATAAAACTGGGGGTACAAAACCGCAGACAAAAAGAATCCCAAAACAAAACACGATGCACCAAAAAGGGGCCGAAATTTAAGGGAAAAGAAGTAAAATCTCTTCATTTCGTTGTCTTGAGTGTTTGTGTCTTGCTCGAAGAAGACCTAAGAGGTCGAAACGCGTCGTGTTTTGTCTTGTGATTCGTTTGTCTGCATGTTGTTTGGGCGGACCTTTTTCAATAATGTTTCAAATGTGTTTAGATTTCCGCCTGCAGTCGCTTCACTTCGCAACGGTATGGTCGCTCACAAAAGTCCGTATTTAGCATGTTTGATCAAATGAATAATATAGATGTGAATGAATGCGGGAGAGTCTGTCTGTCTGTCTGTCTGTCTGTCTTAATCACTGGAGAGTGTTTCAGCTTTCCATGTTTGTAGCATTGACAGTTTCATTCCAACTGTTTCGAAGGTTTCTCTGGGCAGAATAAACAGCGCGCGGTCTTTACGTTCTTTTGAGCAGAAACAGAAATCGCTATCTACCAGTAGCTGGTACTGCCCACGTAGACAGTGTATTCCAGAACAAAAAACATCACTTTGGGCGTCTTCTTCCCATTTCCACAATCACAACGCATTAAGCTGTCAAAGCTGGCAGCAAGACTTGGATGGCAGACAGCCAAACATACAGCGAAAATGGCAGCTGTGGGAGCTGTCGTAGTAGGGGGTAGTTGAAGAAGATTGCAATGCGTGCTTTAAGAAAACCGTTTGATTTTAGAAGGAAGTGTGTATTTGTTGTTGTTGTTGTTGTTGTTGTTGTTGTTGTTGTCCTCGTCGTCGTCGTCGTCATCGTCGTTGTCGTTGTTGAAAGTTACCTGGTTTGACTGTGGATCCAAACTGGCCTCTCTCTCTCTCTCTCTCTCTCTCTCCCCTCTCTCTCCCCTCTCTCTCTTCTCTCTCTCTCTCTCTCTTGCCTACTCAACATTTAGTTACCCTCATATAGCGAGTCTAGTTGTCAGCATGAAAATTACAAATGGTGTTATAATGTTGATTTGTCAGTCTGCATGCCTGTGTTCAAGTAATGTGTAACACGACAAGGACAGATCGTAAGACTCCAGCCTAAAATCTTCATCCTTGATTGTTAAAGATCAATGAATAAATGAATTTTCTCTCTCTCTCTCTCCCCTCTCTCTCTCTCTCTCTCTCTTCTCTCTCTCTCTCTTCCCCTCTCTCTCTCTCTCTCTCTCAGCCCTCCCCCACCGCAACCCCTGCATGAGAATGGGCTTTGTAAGCTTAATTCATTAAATCGCTCGACCGTTCTCTCTCTCTCTCTCTCTCTCTCTCTCTCTCTCTCTCCTCTTCCTCTTCTCCTTCTCTCTCTCTCTCTCTCTCTCCCCTCTCTCTCTCTCTCTCTCTCTCTCTCTACCAAACGTGAATTCCAAACCGAAAATGGTAAAATGGCAAAGGAGGTTCACAGTCTGTAACCAACGACAGACTGTCATGATTATATTCAGTTTTCCTCGTTAATCCAACATTACTTCTCTTGATGACCAACGCGCCAAACTATGGCATGAACTTCACTCATATAGAAAATTCTTATAGATAAGTTTTGTTTTTAAATGATAAAGGTATAGGACTTCTGAATTTTGTTTAGAAACACTCTCTGTAAGTGGCATGCCAGGTAGCTCACTCTTGTAGCCAGCACACCACATGAATTA
>CM031627.1:18770000-18782500 GCA_018398815.1 Conus ventricosus
ATCACATCTTTAGTGTATAAAAACCCCAACAAAGCCCCTATTTCGCCATTCTGTTCAAAGTCCGCAACGTCTGCAAGGTCTTTTAATTCTAAGGTTATACCCCTCACGGCGATTATGTAACTCCTGATTCTTCTGGCCCGCGCATTTTTTAGTACAGTTTATTATTTTATTTCCAAAACAATGTGCAGGTTATCACATTTTACGACTTTCCCCCCGTTTTGTCTTTGATCTTTATATTAAATGATCCAACCCTCCCACAAACTAATCTTTTAAACTGTAAATTAGGGAATTGTATAATTTCATATCGCAATATGCAGCTTTCCCTGAGGGCCCAGAGCTCTTAAACATTTGAGGGCCTTCCGTCATATAAGTTTTATCAGTGCTTGCTCATCCAAATGAACTAGGAAATTGAATGTAATGCAAGATCGAGCGGATTTTCTCCCACATAAGTAGTTTTGTTTTGTGTAACTATAAATCTTTGGCGTTAGCTGCAAAGCCTAAATTTTAGCTAGTTACTTTCAAAAAGGTAACCTACTGCTTTTTTTCAGGTTATGATGTTAACATTGTTTTTGATTTGCATTGTTAAGTTTGAGAGTAATGTCAAAGTAGCTCATTGTTCTTTTAGTGAGCAAAATCCTTTAATACCATCAGGTATGATTAACTGGCCAATAATTTTTCCCTTTATTATTAAATTTTTGAATCTTATTATTCTTCTTGGTTTCCCGTTATATTAACCATTCGACTTTGTAGAATATTTCATGGAGTGCGACCTTTTTTGGTTCCGCAACCCGTTCTTAACAGCATGTTCTTAAAAACGAAGGGGGTCTTGGGTTGTTTTTTGTTACAAACATTTTTTTTAAACGAAATAAAAATGAGTGCATTCAAATATACTGGCGCAAAAATTTTGTTGGGGGCCGCACTAAAATCTTAAAATATAGCAACTGTTTACTTTTGACATTGCTGTGACCCAGACTGCCTCTTTTATAAAGGTGAGTACTCCATGAAGAGCTATCTTAACCCCCTATTGAAACGACCACATCAAGAAAGCGTGGTTTAGTCATCCAAATGCAGTTTTATCAGAACCAGTTAAACTTTGCTGGTTTTGCGCATAACGGGGTTTGGGGAGTGTGTATGCTGATCATTTAAATCACCATGACCCTTTGGTGAGGTCAGTGTACAGATTTATTTTTTTTACACTTCAGACGTATTTTGACTAAATGAAAGCGCCATTACCAAATGACAAACCATTTAATCCAACTCAGCAACAGAATAGGACTTGAAGGCTTTTAAAAGGATCTGTAACGAATTCAATATTAACATCAAGACAGGCTTTAGACAAAAGTTGGATCTTTATCTGGCCTAGGCGACCTTTATTTTCGGGGCACGCACAGAAAGTATAACTAGGGACTGGCACCCTCCTTTCAAAACTTTCTTTTCAGGAAAAACTGTTCAGCCTGGGTCCCTACAGCAAGAGCATAAACAGCATGGCAACATTTTTTTAGACATTTTAAAAGGGCCTAACTAGAGCGGGAATAGAACGAATAAACGACTTTTTTGTACTTACGTTTGGTGTTTGCTAGGTTCGCAAGCACAGGCGAGATCGAGCATAACGGGATCCTTCTACTGGCTTTGACGCACAAAACATTATTTAGCAAATTTGGGGGACGCCATTAATTCTACAGTTGATTTACCTTCAAGTATTCAAAGGTCCAACATTTTTTACAATTAGGGCAAGATCGAAAGTAGACTTTGCTGTTGGCACGGGTTTATACATGCTGCCTTCTGACCTCGGGACTCCAGATAGGTACAATAATAAAACTATAAAATGAAATTTTATAGCGGCAATGAACAGAAGGTTGGGAAAAAACGACATAAATTCTGACCCCAGAAATTTATTACAAACAATAAAGACACCCAAGATTAAGTATCTAATCCCGAAGTCCAACCCCCCAAAGTCATTAAAGACTCAGCAAAGCTCGCGGACTCTGTTCGCGATGACCTTGATTATGAAAAGACAGCGCTTGTTCTTGGATTAAGGGCCTAGGATTACTTGGTCTTTATCTTACTAAAAATTTAACCCAATATTAAGAGAACTTTTGTCCATAAGTGTTGGGCCCTTTAAAGCCAACTACTTTGCTTGCAGTAGAAAAAAGCAGCTAACAATACCTCCTAATATACCCGGTAAAGAGTCTATAGCTTTCTGGTTTAATTTTTTTAATAACTCGCAAGATGATTAAGCTGTTTTTTTACCCATGATTTATCAAGGTGGAGGTGATGGCGATGGAGGCGCTGGGATTTTGGGCCCTCCACCGCCGCCTGTAATAGCCAAACACTAGTGTGCTTATTGCAAACCCTAAGGCTGTTATAACGTTTGGGCTAATGTGACACCTTGCTCTCTAACAATGTTCTTATTCGTTCTGATAGTGTTGTGTCTTATATAAAATTTTTTCAATAGTTTCTTTATTCTATTCACTTGGTTGTAATTGGTCCGGTTAGTAGTCGTCACTTCTAGTCTTGCTGATCTTTCTTGTTCAAGATCTTTTAGTCTTTGGGTTATTCTTTCTTTAATATCATGCCCTAAGTTGGCGTCATTCAGCCTCAACGGTTTTCTTTTTCTCTTTTTTTATGCCCATCTGTTCACCTAGTTTTGCTAAATTGGGTTTGTTAATTCGCCTCTGATGGTTCTTAAAGTACGATCAAGGGCTAATAATTCTCGCATAGGCAATGGGGGAATCATTAATTGTTTTTAACGTGTTTCTTCTGAAAAACTGGTTTCTGCTTCTTTTGTATTTATTAATTCGCCTGCTGATTGATTTAATTCTTTAAGTTCCATGTTTTGCATTTGGTTATCTGTCGGGAGTTTGCAGTGTGTTTTGAGTTTAGAAACTGCCTCCGCCCTTAATTTCGGCCTAACAAGGCCAAGGCGATTTTGATCTTTCACACTGTGTCTATTTTAATTGAACCCAGGGCCCTTAAAAACTTTGATGGGTCTTTTTTAGTTGTAAGCTGAACAAGTTGTCCTTGGTCGCTCCTCACAAACAAATGATCATCTTTTAATTCAAAATTCATTTGGGTCTATAAATTGGGGAGGTTCTTGACCTAAACTTTGGTACAATGTTTTAAAACCCTTTAACTTTCTGTTAATTCATGCCGATTGAGTGCATTGAGCGATGCTGTTGTAAAAGGGATCATTTCACTCATGTGTCTCCACGATAAAAAAACATCATAATCTTCTTCAGCTTCAATTCTTGCCATGTTTTTAAATAATTAACTTTTTATTTTGTTTTATAAAAATGCCACAAAAAACATTTGGCTCGATTCTTGACCGCATAAAAAAACTAAAAGAGCCCTGGCGTGAAGGGAAATAAACGGAATATTATGTTCCAAATAACCCATCTATATTGATGCAGATCAAATTCTTACTGTCAAATTTCCAGACTTAGGGCGGATGAATTGATTGTCCCAGGCTCTGCGCGTCTTACTTTCAAAATAGAACTCGATTCAACAACAGACCCAAACAGGACAGTTGTACAGATCTGGGACGGGCAATCGTTAAGAAAATTCTTTTAAACTTGGGGGCAAGAAATATTTTCTTTACACAATGCAGACATATTTTTTAACCATTTTGATCTATGGCTAACCGGGAATGAAAGGGCTGATCTTGCGTTTCAAGGAATAGAAAATAATGAAGCGCTAAACATAAAATAGACGCTGGAGATGTGAAGACGGCAAAAGTATGCAGCCGTAAGTTATGCGTTGGAAATCGCTTTTCCATACCCTTAGATTTTGAGTTGTTAAAAGCGCATGCACCATATTTCAAGGAGCATTAAAAGACAGATTGTCATATGAACTAATTTTAATGAATAAAAAAACGTGTTATCAGATCATTCGGGCCCCGGAGCAAAGTACAGCATTTCTGACATCTCGTTAGGTTTGATGTTGTTAGCAACCCTAATTTAAGCAGAGCTGATTGCGCACCAATATCAGTCACATTTCCCAATATATTACGAAAGAGTGATTCATCATTACAAATTTCCAGAAGCAGGGCAGACACTATATGGAATTTTAGTTTTAGCGTCTCAGCAAGATCGTTAAAGGTATTTTATTGCTGTGTGAAGATGAAAACCGTTCAAAAGGGATGTGAAAAGTTTTTTAATCCAAAAATAACGAAAGTGCAATGTTCGATTGAGGGTAGTCCTAACCAATTCTATGCTAGCGGGCTTAAACCTTATCAGCATTTTGATGAAATAAGAAAACTGTTTGGAGGCGGGAGGTGTAGAAGTCCAACAGTTGGCCCTTGTGTCTAAAGATTTACATCTTCACAATGTTAGGTTTGATGATTATTTAACAACAAAATACGGTTTATGGATTGACCTAAGGTCAACAGAGGATAATCAGTTGCATGGAGCGGGAGAAACTGTGAGAGACGTAATAAACATTCAATTGATAAAGAAGAAGAAGCCGATTAAACGTTAAATTGTACATTTGTTTTTATTATATGATGCGCAGCTGAATATTGTAATTAACAGATTAAAGATGTAGTTACTAAATTATTTTTTCATTTTATAAAAAGCATGTCTGTTCAGGTTTATCCAAATGTCCCTACAGCGCCGCCAAAGAAGAGATAGTAGAAACCCCTAACATAAAAACCTTTAGATTAACAAACATTACGCAAATGCAGCAAGTACTAGAGCAAGACCTTTCAAAAATACAGCAAAACCAAACGAAGGTATTCTGCTGCTTTAATGCTGTTAAAATATGTTAATACTGGAGCATCGACTATAAGCGCTCTATCGCAGGAACGAGTGTTGGTTCTTAGCAACGGGCATAGGGCACCCGCAGCTTTACCTCTAGGAGGTTTGTCTTTAGCTCTCGGCCTGTGTTCATTAGCTGTAAGTGCGGCTGGCAAAAAATTAAAAATAAACTCCAAAAGCACACAGCTATGGGTTCAATAAAACGGCTAAACTTAGTTCGTTTAAACTGACAATAAATAAAGCGCTTGTTGACTCAAACATCACGGATAAAGAATTTAATCGTTTACAGGCCGATTTTGATGACTACAAAGACAAAAGTTTGATCTTAAAAGGGAAAGGCGAGGACAAGTTTTTTCAACAGCCGCCCCCGAGCAGATAAAAAAGGAATGTTTTAAAAAAAGTAAACGAGACATTAAACTCTGTTCTAAACAGCTCACATTACAACACCAAAAGGTGTTTATACTTTAGTTTATGAGCCCAAAGCGCAAAAAGACCGTCGATATTGTTTCTGATTAAAAATTTTTTTTTTAATTTAAATAAATTTTTTGGGAGTTAGAAAAGAAAATCAACATGGCTAAGATATATGAAGGACAAGACGAATTGTTTGAAGGAATGCTCGAGAGAGAGCGTTTATCAGAGCACTGAATGATATTGATTTAGAAGTCATTGACCCAACAAACTTTACAGGCAAGTGTTGTTCATGTATTTCTCAAGTTCCAGGCAAACTAACAATAGACCCGCCAGTTAAAGTAATGTTAGCTGTTTTAATCGACTATGTAACAATAAATGAAGAAATTCTAGAAGTCTGGGTCTTCAATTAAACAGCAGTATTCTTTCTATAATGACTTAACACCCGGTTGGGCAGACGAAATGCTTACACATTTTTGACGCTGCCGCTGAAGAAGCTAAAATGAGGGCTCTGGTTGGTCAGAGGGCGTAAGTCTTAGAGATTAGATTAAAAAGGCTAAGTATGGGGCCGATGTAGGCGGTCTTACATTCCACTACTCCAGCATTAGTTGCAAAAAGAGCAGTTCTAAAAACATAAAGAATACAGTCGACAACAAATGTTTTATGTGGTGTGTTCTCGAAAGGCTGCATCACGCCCGCAAAAAACGCAGAGAGAGTGTCTAACTATCGCCCTTACATCATGATCTTAACTTTAGTGGGGTGTCCTTTCCTGTCAGTGTAGACCAAATTGTCGGTTTGAAGAACAAACAAACCAATAACTGTTAATGTATACACATGGGATGGGGGAAAAAATTTGGTGCCAATTAAGTGTCCAAGAACAGTCCAACAATAGGCGAACCAGACAAAAATTGTTGCCCTTACTATGATGTTTTCACCGCGGGGCTACCGCATTACACATTAATACGCACAATGAGTAGATTATTGCGGCATTACTTCTAAGCATTCCCATAAACAAGAATTCTGCAGAAAATGTTTAACAAGAATTCCATCTGTGCAAGCCGCGAGTGACATTTTAAAACATTGTAAAAGTTCTGTAGACTGTAATCAGAACAATTACGCCCACTGGATCTAATGTTAGTTTTAGAACTGGAAAAAAAACTGCAACATTCTCCATACGTAGTTTACGCAGACTTCGAATCACTCATTGTTCCTTATGAAGGGCCAGCACCACAAAAACTTCGAAAACAGTCTTAATGAGTAATCATCAGTTTTTGTTCATTTGCCTTCTTTGTTGTCAGGTCGGATGGCCCCCATTCAGCACCAGAATTAAAACAGGGGGCCCAAATGCGGCTAGAAGATTTTTACAGCGCATGCAGCAAGTGCGTAATGTTGTTTAATAATCTGAATTTATCTGAATCATGATGACGCTGAAGCCCACAACAGTATGACTCGCCACTCACTGTTGGATTTGTGGTTTAGAGCTAACGCCCAAGAGTGTAAACCCCACAGTAAGAGACCAATGATCACATTAGCGGAAGTTCAGAGGAGCGGCGATAACAAATGCAATCTTCAAACTAAAGTTTGATCCAAAGACATGGAAGCTTTCCATCTTCTTTCACAAAATTGCGAGGTTACGACTTCATCTTATAATGAAAGCAGTGGACGATGCCTTCAGGGTGGGCTTGCATTGCACAGTCATCAGAAAGTACATTTTGCTTTAATCTAAATAACATGTCTTTTTATGACTCTTGCAGACATGATGGGATCATTAGAGGCACTGGCTATGTCTTAAAGTCCTGCCCAAAAACGGAAAAATATTTTGACTCAACTCTTGTTAGAAAGGGTGTTTTAACTTATGAGTACATGAACAGTTGGGAAAGGTTTTGATGAAGACACATTCCTCCTAAAGGGGGGTTCTTTTTCTTGTCTTAGAGGAAAGGAATCAGTGATTCGATTACCAGGGATGCTCAAGATGCGTGGCAAAAGTTAGAGTGTTAAAACGATGGGAGACTATCATGAAATTTTTACTTGATGGCAGTTTTTTGTTTGTTTGGGGGACGTCTTTGAAAATTATAGGAAGACCTGCATGAACATTATAGCCTGGATCCCGCGCATTACATTTCTGCGCCGGGATGAGTGGGACGCTTTCTTAAGTTTACTGGAGTACGATTGATTTATTGTCAGATTTACCCAAAGATTCAGATGATTGAAACGGATTGCGTGGAGGATATTAGTATGGCGTCGCATTTATTACTGTAAAGCAAAAAACAAATACTTGGATGACTTTGATCCAAGTAAAAAGGTCTAACTATTCATGTATTTTTGATGCAAACAATCTGTATGGTTGGGCTATGGCGCAATCACTTTCCTTACGTAACTTTAAAAAGTAACAAGGTACAAATTAATATTCAAAAGGCATTAAAGTGGTTGAGCAGTTTAACGCCAGATCAACAGCGTGGTTTCATTCTAGAAGTTGACTTAGAATATCCTCGGAAACTCCATGACCTGCATAATGACTATCCTTAGCAGCAGAAAAATCTAAAAATGGGGTCCAAGAGAGCCGCCTTTAAAATTTGCCCAATCTTCGAAGCAAAAAAAATTTATGTCTGTCATTACAGACTTCTACAATTTTATTTAAGACATTTGGTTTGAAGTTGACAGCTGTTCATCGTATAATTGCTTTCGATCAAGAACAGTTCATGAAAACCCTACTTCATGAAGAACACTGATTTTTGAACTAAATCAACAGATGCTTCAGAAAAAGACTTTTTCAAGCTGATGAACAACAGCTGTTTTGGAAAGGGGCTATGGAGAATCCCCACAAGCGCAAAGATGTCAGATTAGTCACCAGAGAGAACGAAGCAATTAAGCTGACTTCAAAACCAAATTATCAGGATTCAGAAAATTTTATGATCAGCTTTTTGGCATAATGATGAAGAAAAAGAAAGTCAAAATTGGACAAACCTGTATTTATTGGGTTTACGTTTTAGAATTATCAAGCTTTTTATGTTAGAGTTTCTTTATGACTACTTTAAGCCCTCGTATCCCGAGTCCAGAGTGCTTTACACGTTTCAGATAGTTTTGTTATAGATATCCCTACTGAAGACATCTATAAAGACATGGAAATGGAAGTAGCTAAAGGACATGCGGGATGGTACGACACATTGATTACCCTTTAAAAATTCGCCTTTGCATTCATCCGTTAATAAGAAGGTTTTAGGAAAGATGAAGGATGAATTATCTGGAAAGGTGATCAAGGAGTTGTGGGGTTAAGGTCGAAAATTGTAACAGTATTTCGGAGCCAGGGAGAAAATCATTAAGGGAAAGCAAAAGGGAATATCTCGCAGTGTTGTGCAGTCAAACATATCACTGACAAACTACAAAGAAGCATTGTTTGGCAATAAGACTTTTCATCATTGGGCAACGTAAAACTGCGATCTAATCTACATGGATCAACAAACAGTTGTAACAAAGAAGTCGTTAGATAGAACAAACCAAAACGGGTGTTTGTTAATCGGGAGTTTTCATATGCAATTGGGCATGGAGAACCGTAAATTAATTAAAGCGGAACTGTGCCCCGGTGGGATTATCTGCAGTTCTTCTTTCACAAAAGATCTTTGAGGAGCTGGTTGTTTTGTTGTGTCAGTTTCTCGTAAATAATACACGGGCGGATCATTTTTACAATTTTTTTATTTTTATATGGGTCAACACTCCAAAATGGATCGGTTGCCCTGATGCGAGTGTCCCTTCTGCTTCCCCCGGTAAATAAAGGTTTCCTTACTTTTAAACCAAACGGTAATTTGTTTTTCGGATGAAGTCTCTCCTTCAACAAAAATTTTTGTTTTTCTTTGATTGCTTGTACTGGTTTTAGACCTTTAAATTCTTCATTATTCATTGCGCGCAAATGAGGGCAGTCTTTCTAACCCATTCTGTGTTGCGAGGAATTGTCAATCAGTCTCTGTGATTGGTAGGAGGAAAAGTCTTTCAGCTAACTGTTTGTTAAAGTTTTCGACTAAAGCCTGTGATCTGTGAACTCCCGGATGCCTCTTTTAATGGTAACTCTATGTTTCAACAATAATTGATTCACTTGCCCTTTAAATTTCTTTTCATCATCTACTTGAATCATGCGAGGATAAGTTAAAGGACCTCGTTGATATACCAGTTGTATGGCAACAGCAAAAGCAGAAGCACTCTTTTTGTGTTTAAAGGTCCGCATCTTTTTATCTTGAAGCCATGTCAATGATGTGAGGTGCGTACTTAAAATCTTTTTCGTCTAATCCTATCAGAGGGTTTAAAAATAGAAAATCCATTTGATGGGTGTCGTTCGGTATTGTATTCACAAAATGCGGTCTCTGTATTCGTCTAGGGGGAGGTAAAAAATTTGCCAATTTTCTTGTTTAGATAGCCATTCTTTTGCTGTTTGTTCACTGACTCCAGCTGCTTGGCTTAGCTTTTGTATTGCTGTGATGCCCTTCCAATATCCTTTGGGCGAATAATAAATTTTGTTCATTTTTTATTCAGCCAATATTATGTGCAACAAAATACACAACGGTCATACCAAAAGACAATTTAAAAGCGATTTCTTGCATCTTTTGTTTTTCTGATGGTTGATAAAGTCACTGAATTTTGGTGGGGGCAATGTCTCGATTGGTTTGCCTGTTACAAGATAATATTGTTTTATTGCTTGATCAAAAATTTTTTAAATGTGTAAGCTGCATGCCCCCGTTCTTTCAGTGTGTCATTAATAAAATCTAACTGCTCAAATCTCTGCTTTTCATAGGCGTCTTGTGCAGCTGCTAGTTCCTCCATTTGCTTTGTTAGTCTTTTTTCTCTCGATGGGCATCCGCAGTTTACTTTAAAAACGAAATTACTTCCGCTAAAAGCAAGCGCAAATTTACACAGCGCCGCTTCTTATTTTCGAGTTTTAAGCCATTTTTTATTTTAAAAGTATTTTTTTCTTACATATTTATATTGTCCGGAATTATTCCTTGCTTAACTAGAAAATCTTTCGTGGCAACCGAAGCTGCAATGATAGCAATCAGCTTTGCTGAAACCTCAAAGTTAGTTTGCCAAGATCTGCTGGTTTAATTCTTAACAAGCTTTTTTCCCAGCATTGGTATCCTACACTTAGGCCCCAATTAAAAGCGAATGGTATACCAAGGTTGGCAATTTGTTTTTTTCGGTGCTCATTTTTATAAAATAAAATAATTATAATTATTAAAAAACATGAACAGTGATGATCTCTTTAAACTACAAGGTGGCCTAAACCTTCCTGAACTTATGAATGACCAAGTTGATGACCAGTATTATGCCAAAAGGAGAGGTTTGTATTCTTTGGCAGCATTTTGGAAAAACAAAACAGTTCCTCGGAACTGATTCAGCATTGAAAAGATTCAACAAATGTCGCCGCAAGAATTTTTTAAAAAATCATAAAGGTTATGAAGCGCAGTGGGGTCTAGGAATGGTGAAAAGTGTGGGGCAAACGGTTCTTGTTTGTACACTAAACTAGTCAGTAGATTTGCTCCCTTTTATTCTGAACAAGATCTTACGTATGATTTAACGCAAGAATCAGTTTTAACAAAGTCATTAGAGTCTTGGGGTGTTTGATCTATTTTACAGATTTGGAACATTATTGTCGCCAGCGATCATGGGATTAAATTACTTTTAATCATATAGATTTTATTTCCTTTAAAATGAGCGAGCTGGAAAATCAGCAGAATCAGAAAACACTGAACACAGGTGGAGAAAGTAACCAAGCCCGAAAACCAGCAGAAAAACGCTGAATCAGGTGGGAGGGCCATTAAAAATCCTGGGCGTGTTGAAGCAGGAAAAAATTAGCAGAGTGGAAACAAACAAAAAAATTAATGTTACAGAATATGACTCATCATTTAAAACATAACACCGCCAGCGCCAGAACAAGTTGATTCAATGCGGCTATAAAAAACTCCATGTGATTCAAGGCCCCAAAGTTTTTCATGGTATATTGACTTAAACTGTTGCCATTTTTGGCGCCTTGCTGCTGCTGGGGGCTGTTATTACGGTTTAAAATATTAAAGAAAGGCAGCAGAAACAAAAGCAACCAAAAAAATTTGAACCGTTAAATACAAAAAAAAAGACAAAATGCACGCCAAAACCGCCAATAACAAGCATCATTTGATCCATTTCAAAATGGAATAATATTTTAAAACTTAATTTAAATTTTCTTATAAAAATAGATCATGGCGTATTATTAAAATAAAAAAGTCAATAAATAAAGGGCATGGAGTCTATAAAAGACATTTCATAGAAAAGAATTGTAATTTAATGCGGTTGCTTCGGATGTAAGACCTTCATTAAGATCTATGCAGAAACGCTGAGCAAGAATCCTCAACGATGACGCGTTTTTTTAGGCGTGTGTGTATATATTAGACATCTTTCTATTTAGATAAAAACATTAGCTTGTATTTTTTTGATAATTATAAGATAACTTATTTAAAAACTTGGTTGTGCTTTTTAAAGGGTGACTTAATCAAGAACTTATCAAGAACTTGATCAAAAACTTATTAAGAACTTAATTAAGAACTTGATCAAGAACTTATTTAAAAAATTGGGGCAACTTAATTAAAAATAGAAGTAACTTAAGTAAGAACTTGGGGATAACTTAAGAATAACTTAAGGACAACTTAGAAATAACTTAAGTAAGAACTTGAGAATAACTTGTTAAAAACTTAGAAGGAACTTGAGTGTGTGCATGTGTGGGTGGGGGGGGGGGGGCAGGGGGGGTGGGGGGTGTGCATGCGTTTGGGGGCAGGACAAAAACAAACAACAAACACAAACAAACAACAAACACACAATAGACAGTCGGGGGTGGGGGTGGGGGGACGTGCGTGGTGGAGTAGGCCAAAAACACAACAAAACAAAAAGTGGAACTACTAGGGCCATTTTTTGCTTTGTGACTAACAGGTTGTGTCTCGCGCGCAACTCAATCAACCCCCGTGATCACATAGGTCGTTTGGCCTGTTTTGCCGCTGAGCTTTGCTGGTGCTTTCCGCGCTTTGTAGTCAAGCGATACATAGGGTCGTTTGACCTAGTTTGCCACCGAGCTTTGCAGGTGCTGAGTCATTGGCGGCAAGCGATCACATAGGGTTGTTTGGCCTAGTTTGCTGTGCTCCTCTTTTCTCACAAAGGGTTTGCAACTGGCTTTAGCAGGTTACAGCAAATTTCTGTGTAGCCGAGCTTTATGGGGCTTAATCGGCAGTAGTAGTACATCCCTCATTGTATATTTGGAGCATTTATATGAAAATAGTTGTGGCACCATACTCCTTCCATACTGGTAGATGTTCTAAGGTCTGCCCATCC
>CM031627.1:18785546-18795546 GCA_018398815.1 Conus ventricosus
GATCACTTTAGATTGAAGGACCCATCACACTGGTCAAATCTATCAAGCTTATCGGAATGTTACCAGACCTTTGTAGCTTAAAGGTCCTCTCAATCAAGTCGAGATTCCTGAAATAGTTCTTGATGTGCTTTCTAGAAAGTCAACATCAAAGCGCAGCTAGGATTTTCGTTCGCCGAAATGAGGAGAGAGAGAGAGAGGAGAGAGAGAGAGAGAGAGAGAGAGAGAGAGAGAGAGAGAGAGAGAGAGGAGGGGAGAGAGAGAGAGAGAGAGAGACAGAGACAGAGAGACAGAGACAGAGAAAGAGAGACAGAGAGAGAGAGAGAGACAGAGAGAGAGAGAAAAGAGAGAGAGAGAGAGAGAAAGAGAGAGAGTGAGAAAGAGAGAGGAAGAAAGAGAGAGAGAGAGAGA
The DNA here is from genome assembly GCA_018398815.1 of Conus ventricosus. Taxonomy (NCBI): domain Eukaryota; kingdom Metazoa; phylum Mollusca; class Gastropoda; order Neogastropoda; family Conidae; genus Conus; species Conus ventricosus. Next base: position 18,785,955 of record CM031627.1, read on the forward strand.
GTGAGAGAGAGAGAGAGCACATAAAACTTTGCATTCGTTCGCTGAAATGAGGAGAAAGAGAGAGAGAGAGAGGGGAGAGAGAGAGAGAGAGAGAGAGAGAGAGAGAGAGAGAGAGAGAGAGAGAGAGAGAGAGAGAAGAGAAGAGAAGAGAGAGGAAATGATACACAAAAGGAAAAGGAAAGCAACATAGAAAATCAAAGAAGTGAAACGAAAAGAGAAGAGACGAAAGACAGAAGGGAAAAAAAAGGATAAAGCAAACTAAAATGAAACAGAGGGAAGGAAATGAAAGAAATGAATATAAAGTAAAGTGAGCCACAAAAACAAAATCGGGAAAAGGAACACAAAAGGAGAGGAGTGAAAATAAAGGGAGCAAATTAAAATTAAAAAAAAAAAAAGACAGAGAGAAAGGAAATGAAGGGGACACAAAAGAAGGAAACGTAGAGACAGGAAAGGAAAGGAAAGAGTGGAAATAAGAGGGAACAAAGACAAAGACGAAGCAAAAGGAAACGAAAGTGGAAAAAGGGGGAGGAAAGACAGAGAGATTAAAAAAAAAATAAAGATGATTTTTGGAGAGAAAAAAAAAAGATAAACATGAAAAAAAAAAAATAGTAAATGACAGGGAGAGAAGACGACTTAGGAAAAGACAGTAGAGAAATGACACAAAAAGAATTTTGAAAGAAAACAGACATGAATGAATAGAATGGATAAATAAAAGAAAGGATATTATGCAGATAAAGGAAGTAAAAGCCAAGAACGGAAAGGAAAGAAGAAGAAAAAAAAGGACATAAAGGAAAATGAAGTAGAGAAAGGACGAGAAACAATACAAAGAAAAAGAAATGAGATAAAAGAAAGAGAGGGGGTGTGGGGGGGGGGGGTGTGAAATGAAATGAGAAAAAGAAAATGCAAAGAAAAAGAAGAAATGAAAGAAAAGTACCATGATAGAAACAGAAAGGAGAAAGGGAAAAGAAGAGAGAAGGAAAAGAAGGTAAGGAAGGGAAGGGGGGGAGGGGGGGGGGAGGAACAGGACAAAAGAGAAAATAAACGGAGAAGGAAAAAGGGAATTTGAATGAAAGAGAGAAAGGAACTTGAAAGGATAGATGTAATGGATAGGTAAAGAAATGCGAGAGGAGAGACTGGGTAAAGGAAAAGATCAGAAAGCAAAGAAGGAAAGGAATAAGATCAGAAAGCAAGAAATGAAAGGAAAGATTCAGAAAGCAAGAAAGGAAAGGAAAGACAGAAGCAAAAGTAAGGAAGGGAAAGATCCAGAAAAGCAAAAGAAAGGAAAGGAAAGATCAGAAAGCAAAGAAAGGAAAGGAAACCAACGGGGGGGGGGGGGGGGGGGGGGGAAGGTTAAAAAATCGAAATGAAAGGAAAGGTGGAGAAATGAATTGGAGAGAGTAACAGGAGAAGGAAGGGGTATGGGAATGGAAAAGAATAAAAAAAAAGGAAATGAATGAAAAAATAAAAGAAGAGTAAAGAAACGGGAAGAGAAAGAATGAACAGAGAACCCCCCCTAAACACCCTCCCAGAATAACAATGTAACAGAAGAGGAATGCATGAAAGAGGACAGAAAAAGAAAAAAAAAGATAAATAAGGGGTGGGGTGAGTGTTTTACAGGCAAAAGCTACAACACAAGAAAGCGAAATGAGACATAGATTATGGAATGTAAGAAAAGGGTAGAAAAATTGGGAAAAGGTAGAGAATGGAAAAAGTATCAAAGGAGGGAGGCAGTAAAAGGAATGGGGGGGGGGTAAGCGGAATTTTGATAAGGAGAGTAAGGATTTCACTGCTATGAAGGGAGATGATGGGAAAGAAAGGAGAATATTTAAGGGGGGGGGGAGGAGGGGGGAGAGAAAATAGAATGACCACGCCCATGACAAGAAACTTTCTTATCAAGTGAACAACATCTAAAAGCAAAGAAGCGTCATGAAGGTAAGAAAGGTAGAACTTTAAAAGGGGGGAAGAGGAGGAATGAAAGGACAAAGAAACGACAGAGAAAATGACAAGAAAAGAGAGAAGAAAGAAAGGAATGCCAAATCGTAGGAGAAGAAACAATCATCAGACATGTACCGGAATGGAACACAAATAGAACAGAAGAAGATAAAGGAAAACAAAAAGAAATCATTAAAACGAAAAGAAAAAAAAAAGGAATAACAGAAAGGAAAGCACATGGAATGGGAAAGGAAAGAAGGAGACAGACAGGAAATAAGAGAAAAGAGGTTAGCAAGGTAAATAAAAACACCGATATGAAAAGAAAGATGAAAAGAAGAAATATGAAAGAAAGAAAGAAAACTCAATGAGTAAGAATTGAGGTGGTGCGAGATGACAGGAGAAAGGTAGAAAGTAAAAATGATAAAATGATAGGGGGAAATAAAAAAAGGAAAAACGTATTGAAGTGGGAAAAAAAAAAGAAAGAAAAATGTAGACGGAAATGAACAGAAGAAAGAAAGGTGAAAAAGAAAAAAAAAATGTTGTGTAGGAAGAAAATCAAAGCAAAAAAAAAAAAAAGGGACGAACTTGGAGGGAAGAATATGAACATTACCGAAACAAAATGAAAACGAATGAAAAAGACAGGTAAAAAGAAAGGACAGGAAACCATAAAAAATGTTTATTTAAAAAAACAGAAAATTTGACAGAAAAAAAAAACAGGGAAAGAATAAAGAGAGAGAATGAAAGAGAAAACGAAGAACATAGTAAAGAAGAGAAAAAAAAAAGGTAATGAAATGGGCGGAAACAGTGAACAAGCATTTTTTTTTTTTTTTTTTTTTTTTTTAGAAATCGTTAGGGCAGTGAAACAGAAACACATAGAAATGAAGACAAGAAGCGAAAATAAAAAAAACTGAGGAAGAAAAAACAAATTATTGAGAATGAGTGAACGAAGAGAAAGGAAAAGACATGAAATGGACGAAAAGTTAAAAACAAATTTTATTATTACTTGCAATTGAAAAAAAAGGATAAAAGAATGAATTGAATCGAAAGAGAAAGGAAATGAAATGTAATGGAACGAAAAGAGAAAGGAAAAGTCATGAAATGGAACGAAAGTGAAGGGAAAAGACATGATATGGAACGAAAGAGAAGGAAAAGACATGATATGGAACGTATAGAGAAAGCCTAAGACATGAAATGCAACCGAAAGAGAAAGGAAATGACATGAAATGGAACCGAAAGTATAAAGGAAAAGACATGAAATGGAAGTAAGAGAAAGGAATAGACATGAAATGGAACGAAGTGAAAGGATTAGACATGATTGAACGGAAAGAGAAGGTTTAAGACATCAAATGGAAACGAAAGGGAAAGGCTAGATGCAATCAAATGAAAGAGGATTGATAGGAAATGTAAAAGAATTGGAGAGGGAGGGGGAGGAAAGGGACAGAAAGTAATGAGACAGAAATCAAGGTATAGAAAAGGGGGGGGGGGGGGGGGGGGGACAAGGACAGAGGTAAGTAGTGGAAATAGTAGAAGAAAGGAGTGGAAATTAGCACTTTACACACCGCACGCACGCTCGCACGCCGCGCGCGCGCACGCACGCACGCACGCACACACTCACACACACTCACACACGCACACACAACTCACAGACACAAACACACACCCACACACACACACCACGCCACGCACGCACGCACACACGCATTACACGCGCACGCACGCACACACGCACACGCAAAGCACACACACACACACTACCACCTCTCACACAGCAGAGTGTAGAGAGTGGAGATGACGAAGAGAGTGATTATGCAGAGAGTGAGAGAGACGTCTTATTGAGAGAAGAGAGAGCGAGAGAGAGAGAGAGAGAGATATGCAATCCTCAATTATGACTTTAGGGGAGGATCTATTTCTTGCTGTCTGTGAGAGAGAGAGAGTGAGAGTGAGAGACGATGAGAGGGAGAGAGTGTGAGACGTAGAGTGAAGAGTGAGGATGAGTGTATGCAAATCCTCATTTAAGACTTTTGGCCGTAGCCTATTTCTTGCAGTCTGTGAGAGAGAGAGAGAGAGAGAGAGAGGAGTGAGGGATGATTAGGAAGAAGACTAGGACGAGTGTGAAGAGAAGAGAGAGTGAGAGAGAGAGAGAGAATGAAAAAGACAAGACTAGACACAGCTCGATGAAAAAACTTTACGGAGGGGAAAGGGATGAAAAAACAAAGAAGTGGAAAAGACGGAAATGATACAGGAGGGGGGGGAGGGAATAAAGGACGCGAATCGACACCAAAAGAACAGACTTGTGAATGGGAAAGGAAAAAAAAAAAAAAAGAATGAAAGAGGAAACGAAAAGATAAAAAAATAACGTCAAGTCTATAAAGTGGGAAAGAGCAGAGAGAGAAGAGAAAAAACGGATGGGGTTGCGCATCCAAGGAAATGGAAGGAAATGGAAGGAAATGGAAGGAAAGGAAAACGAAGAGAAGGGTAATCTGAAAAATGAATATGAAGTGGATAAATGCCAGAAAAATGAACCAGCGACGACAGAAAGGTATGGTAAAGAAATACACGACATAGGCGTGCACTCTATCGACTCCGTGTGAGCGCACAAGACACTCAGATTTATTGTGTGCGATAGGCTGTCGACGAAGGCATTGTATGAAAGTGGTTTTGATTATCCTGGTTACCTCATGTTTTCATCCTCGTCTGGTGGATGCATTATTCTAAGACAAGTGTCTTATTTGAAAAATAAATAATATATAAAGTATGAAAAGAAAGATAGAAACCACGACTGACACCATAACTGTGTTAAACACAAAGGGTAGAGTCATGAAACAAACCAATCAATTTTTGGTTGCCGATCCATGGTTACCCCATCAATAGGTTCGATCGGTGAACCGGGATTGTTATCATTAACAAGTTAATTTTGACTTCTCCCCACTGAGTTTGAAAAACTGTGAAGGGTAAATCAATTAGAAAGTGTTTGTACGTCTGCCAATGACAACTCTCCACATTCCCCCATTTTCCCCCCCCCCTCAAAACTGTGTATGATGAATATCTTTATTAATTTTGACAATTGTAAGTTTCCTGTACTCGATGAACTCTTGTAAAGCTTATCATCTAAAGATTCACAAATCTCTGTTTGATAATTAAACTTTGTGGAATTTCACATTGTGGGTTAGTATAAATCTTTTTTTTTTCGGATTGCGATTTGTATAAATTAGTTCCTAAAAAGTAACTCTTTTTGATCGCACAATTGCTTATGTTACCTCCCACATGAAAACACTACTCATTTTCTCTCTGAGTTCCTTTCAGTTAAAGCTGTGGCCTCCGTTCTTCGATGTATGCTATTGAATTTTTACCTTTATTGATTTTTTTCCCATCTCTTTTATGCATGTACGAAGTTCGAGTTAACAACTGGTTATTTGGGCGCGTTCCAGGATATTGATACTAATAAAACTTTGCATCCCTAGGGGTCAGCGTGTGTGTTTGAGTGGAGTGTGTGTGTGTGTGTGTGTGTGTGTGTGTGTGTGTGTGTGTATGCGTGTGTGTGTAGTGTTTGTGTGTGGTGTGTGTGGTGTGTGCTGTTGTATGTGTGGTTTGTGTGATTGGGTGTGTATGTGTGTGTGTGTGTGTGTGTGTGGTGTGTGTAGTGTGTGTATGTGTGTGTATGGTGGTTTGTGTTGTGTGTGTGATGTATGCGTGTGTGTGTGTGTTGTGTGTGTATGTGGGGGTAGTGGTGTGTGTGTGTGTGTGTGTGTTGTGTGTTTGTGTGGGTTTGCGGGTGTTGTGTGTATGAGTGTGTGTGTGTTATGTGTTGTGTGTGTGTGTGTGTGTGTGTGTGTGTGTGTTGTGTGTGTATGTGTGTGTGTGTGTGTGTGTGTGTGTGTGTGTGTACCATGTGCTCTGTGGTGTGCTGTTGTGTGTGTGTGTGTGTGTGTATGTGTGTGTGTGTGTCGTGTGTGTATGTTGTGTGTGTGTGTGTGTGTGTGTATGTGTGGGTGGTGTGTGTGTGTATGTGTCGTGTGTGTGTTGTGTGTTTGTGTGTGTGTTGTGTGTGTGTGTGTGTGAGTGTGTTGTGTGTGTGTGCTGTGTATGTGTGTGTGTATGTGTGTGAGTGATGTGAGTGAGAGTGTGTGTGTGTGTGCGTGCGTGAGTGCGTGCGATGCCGTGAGTGCGTAGCGTGCGTGCGTGGTGCGGGCGTTGAGCATGCGTTGCGCGCGGCGCCGCAGTGTCGTGTTGTGTGTGTGTGTGTGTGTGTGTGTTGTTGTCTGTCTGGCTGTCCGTCCGTCCGTGGTCAAAGGTGTTCATCTCGCTCCAGACAAGTACTGATCGAAGATCGAATAAACAACTTGAAAATGGGAGTTACAGGTTTGGTACGAATTAAAAAACATTGGCAACCAAGGTCAGCGTATGTGTGCGTGGTGTTTGTGTGTGTGTTGTGGGTGTGTCGTGTGTGTGTGTGTGTGTGTGTGTGTGTGTGTTGGGTGCTGTGTGTGTGTGTGTGCGGACGTGTGTTTGTGTGCATGTATGTTATTTGGGGGGTGTGTGTGTGTGTGTTGTGTGTGTGTGTGTGTGTGTGTGTGTGTGTGGGTGTAGGTAGTGTGTGTGTTGTGTGTAGTGTGTGTATGTGTGTGTGTGTGTGTGTGTATGTATGCGTGTGTGTGTGTGTGTGTGTGTGTGTGTGTGTGGGTGTGTGTGTAGGTGTGTGTGTGTTAGTGTGTGTGTGTGTGTGTCGTGGAGCGTGGTTTGCATATGGATGATGTTATGGTGTTGTGTGTGTGTGTGTGTGTGTGTGTGTGTGTGTGGTGTGTGTGTGTGTGTGAGAGAGAGAGAGTGTGTTGAGGAGAGAGAGAGAGACGATTGGGTTGTCTGTCTGTCTGTTGTGTGTATTCGTCACATGTATATATTCTAAAGTCCACAGCGTTAAGATGATGGACATGAGCGGAACGGGCTCCACGAAGGAGAGAGATGAGCTATATGTCAAAAATTTAATATTCGTGAGTGTGAATCTCCATGCAGCCAGAATCAGAGACTTGTTCAGCGAGCAGATTTCCAGTTTGTTACAACATAGCATCTGTATGTACTGGAGCTTGAGAGCAAACCGCTTCTCTCTATAACCACTGTAGGACCAGCCATTCAGGAGGACCATGATGGTTCCTCCTCGTCGGAGGATGCTAAGGCACACTTTATTAATTAGCCTTTATGGGCAGATGCCTCTTATCGGGTTCGTCACGAACCAGAATAGGACTTTGCAGTGGACTAGAGCGCAAGTGATTCGGGATAATTGGACATTGTTCGAACAATGTTTACCGTGTTCAAAACAGACAAAGCGGCTTTGTTTTCTGACATTCATTGTTCGGAGATACCGGGCCGTCTTTGTTCCGGTCATCCACTGTGCGGCCATTGTTTCGGACACTAATGTGCGGCACTTTCTTTCGGTCATACTGCGGCCATTTGTTCGGACACACAGAACGGCACAGTGTCGGACACAGAGCGGCCATTGTTCCCCCGGAACAACCCCCCCCCAGAGCGGCCAGTGTTCGGCATACATTGTTCGGTGATATATGTGCGACTTTGTTCGGAAACAACAGAGCGGGTTTGTGTCGAGACAAACAGACGCGGCCATTTGTGCGGATAACTGAGCGGCCCATTGTTCAGTCTACTGAGCGGCCCTTGTTCGGAAAGTCAAGCAGCACCTTGGTACGGACATCTCAGTACGGCCATTGTTTCGGACACAGAGCGGAAATTGTTCGGGTATCTCACTGAGCGGCACATTGTTACGGTATTCTCATGTGCAGGGTCAGTGTGCGGGACACTGGAGGCCTTGGTCGGATCTCAGACGCGGCCATTGTTCGGGACATCACCTTCTGTGGCTATGACTTTGGACACTTTAAGTGGCATACGTTCGAACACGGAGGATCAGGAGGATGCTGGGTTCCCCTTTGATAATTTCAATGATAATATACTAAAGCATTTTTTAAAGAGCCTTGCCAAAGTTCTAGTCGCTGTCATTCCACACTCTAGTGTACGCAACGGGCTGCCTGGTCTGGGTCTAGTGCGCACTGTAGAGCTGCTTGCGGCGCATTCATTCAGTCGTTTCCCGTGTCATCCAGTCAATTGTTCACTCATATCTTTCTTCATTCCTTTTCTTTACATTCCTCAGCAGGGTGCATGCTTCTGTGTCCGTGTCATCCTCACCAAAAGCCATACTGGCCATCTCTTCGTATGTTGGTGATGGGTTTTTACGTGTGTGACAGTTGTTTTGCGATGCGTTTACGCCCCACAAGGAACTTCGGTTCATTTTTTTTTTTTGTTCTCATTTTTCGATGGACTATTTTGGGAAATTGGAGTCAGAGCCAAATGTTAACTCAGAGGATAAAATCCCCCTGTTACCGAAAACGCACCAGCAGAGTTCGTACAGCAACCCAGGATAACCTAGATTACGTGTTCCGGCGCTCTAGCAAAATGAGCGACATCGGCACCTTCTACCATCATCAGCCGAGAAGTTAAAAAAACTGCCTCACAGAGAGATTCGTCACCACCGTGGGAGGTGGCTTTGCCTTCGACCTGCCTGTTGGTTCGTCATTGGTAATGTCGGATGATTCCTTCGCGTGATATTCAAGAAACAAATACAAACAACGAAATAAGTACACTGGACGGCCAGCGCCAGAAATACTTGTGTGTGTGTGTGTGTGTTGATGTTGTGAGATTTGTGTGTGTGTGCCTCAGTGCGTGCGTGCGTGCTTGCGTGCGTGTACGTGCGTGCGTGCGTGCGTGCGTGCGTGCGTGCGTGCGTTTAGTGAGTGCGTTGCGTGCGTGGCCCGTGCGTGCGTGAGTGCGTGTGTGTGTGTGTTTGTGTGTGTGTGTGTGTTGTGATATGTGTGGGTGTGTGTGTGTGTGTGTGTGTGTGTGTGTGTCTGTGTGTATGTGTGGATGTGTGGGTGTGTTGTTGCTTGTTGTTTTGTTTCACGGAAGCGCGATGTGTTTTCTGCTCCTAAAGGCATGTGTCGAGTCAGCGTGTTTTGATGGTTGGGTGTGATTCACGTCCGATTGGCCGGAGGCACTAACGGACAAGGTTTCACAGTCTTCTGTCGTGTTTGTAGTTTTTTTGGCGTGCTGTCCCGTAGTCGTTGTGCAGTTGGTCGTCTGTCCTCTTGGCAGTCTCCTCCCGGCAGGGTCTTTGTATAGTCTCGTTTTCAGGGCCACACTTGTTTGCATACACACGATCCAATTTTGGGCCGGCACCGGGTTTAGTACATTTGGTCGCAACCCCCCCCCACCCTCACCCCACCCCTCACCCTCCCCTCCATCTCTGGCTGGGTGGGTAAACAAGAGGTTCAGGGGTGTGAGTCTCTGAGGTTCGCCCTGTCTGCATCAGGAGATAGACTTATTCAGCCAGAGTCTGATTTGATTCTTCCTTGGTTGTAATTAATAATATGTACTTGTCTTAATGCAATATTTCTGTGTTTGTTTTTGTCCTCAATTACCGCTTTTTTATTATACAGTTTTATGAATTAATAGGCTGGGTTTTTTGTTGTTGTTGTTGTTGTTGTTGTTGTTGTGTTTTTGTTGTTGTTTTGTCTTGTTTCTTATAATTCGGCAGGTCTGATCTAGTTATGCTGCCCTTTTGTAATGTATCTCATTCGATTTCTTTTTTCGTGTTTGAAAG
>CM031627.1:18808046-18820546 GCA_018398815.1 Conus ventricosus
CACACACACACACACACACACACACACAACATGTACCAGGCACGCACCACGCACACCACGACACACACCACAACACACACACACACACACACACACACACAACACACCACAACACACAACACACACCACACACACACACACACATCACTCACACACACACAATCACACATACAAACGCACGCGCGCGCGCAGCACCCACGCACACACGCATGCACAGAGCAAACACACACACAACACACACACACACACACACACACACACACACACGCACACACCACACAACATGAGCGGAGAGAGAGAGAAGAGAGAGAGACACACACATACCACACACACACACACACACACACACACACACACACACACACACACACCACACACACACAACACCACACAGACACAGAGACAGACGGAAACAGTGAGAGAGAGAAAACAGAACATCACCATTTGCTTATTTCATGAAACAGGTTAAGTAGCGTCCAGGTTTCTTTTTTTTTTTTACACAATATGTGTCACTGTGAGTCATTGCGTGATATAGGTTATTAATTGTAAAAAAGATCCTAATAATAATAATAAAGAAAAGTATACATTTTCTATAGCCAAGAAACACAAAGAAACTGCAAGGGCAGAAAAGCATTGGACGACGGTAAAAAAAAATAATAAATAAATAAAAATAAAAAAAAGAAAGAAAAGAAAAAAAGGAGCAAAGAAAAAACAAAAAGGGGGGTAAAGGAAGTGAGATAAAGAGAAGATTACCAGGGGGTCAAGGAGTGGGAAACAGGACATTAAACATTTAACAAAGAACCTTAACGAACATTCAACATTTTACAAAGGAACCTAAAGAATCATTAAACATTTTAACAAAGAGAACCATAAAGAACATTACAACATTTTAACAAAGAGAACCTTCACGAACATTACAACATTTAACAAAGAGAACCATAAAGAACATTACAACATTTTAACAAAGGAACCATAAAGAACATTACAACATTTTAACAAAGAGAACCTTCACGAACATTACAACATTTTAACAAAGAGAAGCATAAAGAACATTACAACATTTTAACAAAGAGAACCATAAAGAACATTACAACAGTTTTAACAAAGAGAACCTTCACGAACATTACAACATTTTAACAAAGAAAAACCATAAAGAACATTACAACATTTTAACAAAGAGAACCATAAAGAACATTACAACATTTTAACAAAGAGAACCATAAAGAACATTACAACATTTTAACAAAGAGAACCACAAAGAACATTACAACATTTTTTAACAAAGAGAACCTTCACGAACATTGAAAGGAGAAAAAAAAAACATACTAAAAGAGAAACTAAAACATCACCAATAATCTGCACCCAAAATTTGAAGAAAAAAAAGATGTCTGTAGGTACTATTCCAGTTTCCACACCAAGTTCCAATGAAAGTCGAGTTTTTGTTAGATAAACCTTGCACAACAGACAGACAAACAAACAAAGCAGAGGACCCGAATGGGGAACATAACCGCCATGGTAAAGGGTAGTAAAGAAGAACAGTTAACAACAACAACAAAAAATTAAACACGAAAAAAGCAAAAATAAAAAAAATAAAAAAACAAAGGGAAAAAAAAGCACTTACCTTTTAATGCATTCCCCACCAACCGTCACAGATGGTTCACCACTTCACACCAATACACACACACATACACACATACGCACACAAAACAAACAAACAAACAAAAATGTGAGTTCAAAGAAGAACAAATTTAAAAAAAAAAACACAAAGGTTTTCGAAGGGATAAAAAGGAGATGTGACCAAATATTCAGCCGGTTGGACAGCTACACTTCTCCATAGTCACTGACGTCTTTCGCGGTGGATGGGTGGGTGGGTGCCCCCTGCCCTCCCTATTCAACTCCACTCTGCCTTCTCTGTGAATGGAAGTGTAAAAGTTCCATGCTCTGCCAGCCTGTGTCACAGACACGCTGCTCACAGACCGGGGCTCGGAGGAGAACAGTCCTGACGCAGCCCCTTCCCCCGCCCCCTTCCTCTCTGGGCTTCTTATAGCAGCGGCACCACGCGCACGGTGCCAGAGCTCGCGAAACGCTTTAGTTGGGGGGTTGCTGGTCTGACGGTTCTGACCTGCCTCTAAGTCTGTCTGTCTGCGTCTGCGTCTGTGTCTGTGGCTGTGTCTGTGGCTGTGTCTGTGGCTGGGAGGGGAGGGAGGGTGGGGGGGGGGGGGAGGTCGGTCTGTTGGCTCTCTTGTCTCTGTTTCTGTGTGTTGGACTGTCTGTTGGACTGTCTGTTTGTCTGTCTGTGGTGGACTGTCTGTTGGTTTGTCTGTGGGTCTGCCTGTTGGTCTGTCTGTTGGTCTGTCTGTTGGTCTGTCTGTTGGATCTGTTGGTCTGTCTGTTGGTCTGTCTGTTGGTCTGTATGTTCGTCTGTATGTTGGTCTGTTGGTCTGTCTGTTGGACTGTCTTGTTGGTCTGTTTGTTGGTCTGTCTGTTGGTCTGTCTGTTGGACTGTCTGTTGGACTGTCTGTTGGTCTGTCTGTTGAACTGTGTTGGTTTGTCTGTTGGTCTGTTGGTCGGTCTGTTCTGTTGGTCTGTCTGTTGGTCTGTCTGTTGGTCTGTCTGTTAGTCTGTTGGTCTGTCTGTTGGTGTGTCTGTTGGTCTGTTGGACTGTCTGTTGGACTGTCTGTTGGGACTGTCTGTTGGTCTGTCTGTTGACTGTCTGTTGGTCTGTCTGTTGGTCTGTCTGTTGGTCTGTCTGTTGGACTGTCTGTTGGACTGTCTGTTGGTCTGTCTGTTGTCTGTCTGTTGGACTGTCTGTTGGTCTGTCTGTTGGTCTGTTGGTCTGTCTGTTGGTCTGTCTGTTGGACTGTCTGTTGGACTGTCTGTTGGTCTGTCTGTTGGACTGTCTGTTGGTCTGTCTGTTGGACTGTATGTTTGGACTGTCTGTTGGTCTGTCTGTTGGTCTGTTGGACTGTATGTTGGACTGTCTGTTGGTCTGTCTGTTGGTCTGTTGTTGGTCTGTCTGTTGGTCTGTCTGTTGGACTGTCTGTTGGTCTGTCTGTTGGTCTATCTGTTGGTCTGTCTGTTGGTCTGTCTGTTGGACTGTCTGTTGGTCTGTCTGTTGGTCTGTCTGTTGGTCTATTGGACTGTCTGTTGGTCTGTCTGTTGGTCTGTTGGACTGTCTGTTGGTCTGTCTGTTGTCTGTCTGTTTGGTCTGTTTGGTCTGTCTGTTGGTCTGTTGGACTGTCTGTTGGTCTGTCTGTTGGTCTGTCTGTTTGGTCTGTTCTGTTGGACTGTCTGTTGTTCTGTTGTCTGTCTTTTGACTGTCTGTTGGTCTGTCTGTTTGGTCTGCCTGTTGTCGTTGGTCTGTCTTTGGTCTGTCTATTGGTCTGTCTGTTGGTCTGTTGGTGTCTGTTGGACTGTCTGTTGGTCTGTCTGTTAGTCTGTCTGTTGAACTGGTTGGACTGTCTGTTGGTCTGTGTGTTGGACTGTCTGTTGGTCTGTCTGTTGAACTTGTTGGACTGTCTGTTGGTCTGTTGTTTGTCTGTTGGTCTGTCTGTTGGTCTGTCTGTTGGTCTGTTGGTCTGTCTGTTGGTCTGTTGGTCTGTCGTTGGTTTGTCTGTTGGTCTGTTTGGCTGTCTGTTGGTCTGTTGGCTGTCTGTTGGTCTGTCGTGGTCTGTCTGTTGGTCTGTTGTCTGTCAGTTGGTCTGTCTGGTCTGTCAGTTGGTCTGTCTGTTTGTTCTGTTGGTCTGTTGGTTTCTTCAGTTGGTCTTCGTTTTCTTCTTGCTGTGTCTGCTTTCTTCTGTCAGGTGTCGGTCTTCGTTTCTCTCCTGTCTCGGCTTATCTGTCTGTCTGTCTGTCGGTCGTTCTCTGTCTGTCTGTCTGTCTGTCTGTCTCTCTTCTTCTTCTGTCTGTCTCTCTCTACTCTCTCTCTCCTCTCTCTCTCTCTCTCTCTCTCTCTCTCTCCTCTCTCTCTCTCTCTCTCTCCTCTCTCTCTCTCTCTCTCTCTCTCTCTCGTGGCTTCCCTTGACTGGCAACCAGCTAGACGTTCTTTTAGCTGCTCTGATAAATTTCAACCTGCATTGCCTGTAGATTGCCCACTATGCCGGTTGAAGGTCTCTCGTCTACTTTGGAAGCGACGCTCAATGGTACACTGCAGGAGATGACACTGTCGTCTTTAAAACTTGAAGGCAGAGGAAAACAAATACTTGTGATCCTACGCTTGACCACAAATACTGACCAGCCCCCTGCGTGCAACGCAAGCTCAAAGCCACAGTGCTGTGTATGGACGGAAATGCCCGTCACAGGTACACAGACACAGGCGCAGGGCTGAGGTACACAGAAATAATAATCAGCAGTAAAAAGCAAGTGAAGGTTTCTCTCCATCTGATTTGTTTTTTTTCCGACGCCACCTAGCCTAATACACAATGAAGTTTCAAAACAATGACTGAGGGCGGAAACGAGGGGATTATGGGAGTTTCCGATGTCTGTGGCTGTGGATGGAGGGGGGGGGGGGGCGATGTCTCTCTTGTCTCTGTTTCTGTCTGTTGGTCTGTCTGTTGGACTGTCTGTTGGTCTGTCTGTTGGTCCGTCTGGCGGCCATTTTCAATTTGGAAACGAACAGGAGAAGCTCAGCTAAGTGTTCCTGTCACTGTTTCTAAATAAAACGTATTGTGTGTTTTCACCTTAAGAAGACCAAGAGGTCGAAATGCATTGTGTCTAGTCCTGTACTCTTGTTTGTCTATGTCCTTGGCGTTAACTCACTCCTCTCTTTTCAAACTCACGTACAGTGTTGACAGAACCGACAAACAGCTTCAACTGCATGTGGTGACGTTCTTCATTGTGACAGCAATTCTCCTTCGTCCCCATCACAGCCTGCACACGACACACGACGCAGTGACGCTCAACATCAAATCAACATGCGACAGTGTGACGAACACACTGTGACAATCGGACACGATGACGATGTCATGTTGGAGACTGTGTCGGTCGAGCCAAGTAGTTAATGAAGACTATGGCGAAGAATTCCATGGCATGCTCTGGGAACATAACAGGCCACCAGTTACTTCCACAGAAATTAAAGAAGAGGAAAGTAAATATAAAAATGAGGCCAGGAACAGCAAATAATAAACAAGTAGGATAATTCTTGCGCCTCTTGTTGGGAGCAAGAGTTACCCTACTTGTTTATTGTTTTTTAAAAAAAAGAAGGAAGATTTGGGGGACAGAGGATGACCATAATTATTCAGAGTGCAGAGATGATCCCGTAGACGTTTCTCAGGTCAGTCGACCGCGGGATGTTCATGCTGACAACGTAACCCTCAGTGACATCATGGCATACTACAGGAGATGACCAGCAAGGTGGACAGCTTTGACTGCACTACGAGAGAAGACGTGAAAATGGCTTCTTCTGGCGACACCAAAGCTGTCAACGATGGAAATCAGAGTGATTGTGGACAGGCGCGTCGATATGTTGAAGGTCACATTCAAAATTAATATCTTCCGTGATCTGGTGTCCTCATCGCGATGTTGTATTCTAGCATGTGTGACGTGCGTTTATTCTTCGATAGTTATGTACAATCCCCATCCCACCGAATCCTCCCCTTGAGAATGGGCTTTGTGAGCTTAACTCAATCAATCAATCATTCATTCATTCATTCATTCATTCTCTGTCTTTCTGTCTCTGTCTCCCTCCCTCCCTCTCTGTCTCTCTCTCTCTCTCTCTCCTCTCTCTCTCTCTCCTCTTCTCTCTCTCTCCTCTCTCTCTCTCTCTCTCTCGCTCTCGCTCTCTCGTTTCCTCCTCCTAGACGACTGTCATTTCTGTTGCGGCCATTAACATTCCGATTGCTACTGATATTATCATATAATCGTATGATACAATGGGTACCAGCACACTGTGCATCAGAGGCAATGAAAAAGCGGACATTCTGGCAAAAGACGGTGCACAGAAGGAGCAGGCCAACAACCTGGTGTCATACGATGAAATTAGGACAATCATCAAGGCACAACAAGGAATAAAATGGCGCCTCCTGCATCCCAAATATAACCCAGAAGACACATACCATTTGCTGGGACGACGGGAACAGGTCAAGATCTTCCACCTGAGGACTGGACACAATCGCCTGCTCCACCACATGCACACAAAATTTGGCATTGGACAGAGTGGAGAGTGCCCTTGTGGTGAGGGACCAATGACAACTGACCACATCCTTCAAGTCTGTACGACGTATGCAGCATCCAGGAGAAAGTACTGGCCAACACCGACGCAGTGGAAGCCAAGCTGTACGGCACCCTGGAGGAGCTGCGACGGACGGCAGCCTTCATCGAGGACACCGGGCTGCTCATCTAACGGGATGGCGAACGAGGAAGAAGAAGAAGAAGTATGATTTTTGGTGATGCCATTACCAATACCACCACTACTATACTACTGCTACAGCTACTACTACTACTGCTGGTGCTGCTACTGCTACTATTATCACCACCACCACCACCACTGCTACTACCACTACTAGTTGTAGCAGTAGAAGTACTACGACGACTGTCGCTGCTGCTGCTACTACTACTACTACGACTACAGCTGCTGCTACTACTACTACGGCTGTTGCTACTGCTACTACTACTACGGCTGCTGGTGCTGCTGCTGCTGCTGCTGCTGCTGCTACTACTACTAAGACAACAACCGCGACAACGACGACGACGACTTCTTACGACTACTTACGATGATACATGACGATAATACTACGATGAAGCGACTGCTAGTGACTTTGGCGATCTAATCAGTACGATCTCACTTCAGTTAGTACTACTAAGACCAAAACGACCGACAAACGACAATGACGACAACGACATGACGACAACGACACACGATGCGAAGACGACGACAACAACGCGACAACACGACGACAACAACGACGACAACAAACGACGAACAACGAGACAACAACGACGACGACGCTGCGATTGTGGCAATGCTCCTACATTTTCATCTGCTGTTTTTTTTGCGCCGAGAGACAGACAGGCAGACAGACAGACAGATAATGGACTGACGGCAGGCAGTACAGTACAGATGGACAGACAGGCAGACAGACAGACAGATGGGACTGACTGACAGACAGACAGAGGGACGAGAGGACGCACACAATGAGACAGAGACACAGAGCGAGAAAGAGAGAGAGAGAGAGAGAGAGAGAGAGAGAGAGGAGAGAGAGAGAGACAGACAGACAGACAGACAGACAAACAGAGAGAGACAGAGACAGAGAGAGAGAAAGACAGAGACAGAGACAGAAAGAGAGACAGAGACAGAGAGAGAGACAAAGACAGACAGAGAGACAGACAGAGAGAGAGAGACAGAGACAGAGAGCGAGAGACAGAGAGAGACAGAGACAGGCAGGGAGGTAGGTGGGTAGGCGGGCAGGCAAAAAGGCAGAGAGAGACAGACAGACACAAACAGAGACAGAAAGACAGACAGATCGACAGACAGGCAGACAGAGACAGAGCCAAACAGAGATACAGACAGACAGACAGACAGACAGAGTCAGAGAGAGCATATAGTACAATCCACCCCCACTCTAACGTCATATTTCCCAGTCATCGCCGCCGCCTCAACCCACGCCTGAACAGGCAAATCAAGTCACGCGTTACAACAACAAAAACCAAAACAAAAACAAAAAAAAAAAAAAAGAAAAAGGAAAAAAAAAAAAAGCTGAGGCCATACCAAGCAGCAGCCAATCACCGCCACACGTTGCTCACAATGGATTTTATGAGCCAATCAGCGTCAAGGCGGAACTTCGTTCTCTAAGACATGGCAGTAATACTACCGCTGAACTGAAAAAAAGGGGAGCGTGTGGATGGGGGGGGGGGGGGGGGAGGCGGGATTGTACATTGCTCAAAGACAAGAGAGAACCACAAGCTTCAGACAAAGCCGATCTTCACTGGGAATTGGAAAATCCCTCGATTTCCATTTTTTTCTTTTTAAAAGTTAACCGTGAAGAGAAAGCAACATACATAAAATGAAGAATCAGACCCCCCCCCCCCCCCCCCAAAAAAAATGAATTGAGAGAGGGATGTAGTTAAAAGAACCTACAAATAAAATCTCAAAGAACTCAACAACAACAAAAAGAAAGAAAAAGAAAGAAAGAAATTAACATTGGGATTGAGATGTGCGTTTAGTTCTGTTCGGTATTAAAAAGTTTTGTTTGAATTCTACGTTCACCATTTCGACTGATGGGAGCGATGAGGGAAGTCCTTTGTGCCCGTTGTGTTTACACTGACAGACATGCGCAGAGGAACATGGATGGACTTGTAGTCCAGCAGTCAGCTTGATTCGTTGCTTAGAGACATGGTTGGTTGGCTGGTTGGCTGGTCGGTTGGTTGTTTGGTTGGTTGGTTGGTTGGTTGACTGATCGACTAGTGCTGGTTGACTGAACGATCGATTCCTCGATGGATGAATGACAATGATGACGATGATGGTGGCGACGATGATGATAATGGAATGAAGAAAATAAAAATAATGCTGATTATACTACTGCTAGTTTGATAATATAACAAGAATACTAACCATGATGATGACAGGTAGGGGGCGTATCAAATATTAAGCTGATATGAACAGATACTACACGTTGATCTTAGCCAAAAGGCCGAGAAGCAATCGTTTGGCCTGAAAAGGTCCTATGCATATCATTAAGCGGGGGGTCAGCTGATGACGCATTCATATCATTAAGCGGTGGTTAAGAGCCAGAAGTTCTGTTCCTCCTGACTGCTGTTTCCGAACTAGTTCGCCGCCATTCTATTCGCTCGCAATACCGTGTCCACCGAACGCTTCGCGAATCAAAGTTTCGGTTGGTTAAGAACGGCTTTTTAAAAAGGGGTCTCTTCTTCTTCATCTTCTTTCTTTGAGTGTCCACCTTCATCGCGTGGAAGATTCTGACACTTTTCTGTGTATGACCGTTTTTTTTTTTATCCCACCATTAAAGCAATGACTTCCAACTTCGGGGAAGGTGCATGCTATGTGTAACGTGTCATCCATACCAACGGCCAAACTGGCCTTCTCTTCCGAAAGTTGGGGATGGGATTTTACGTGTGTGCAAGATGTTGTGCGTGCGTTCACACACGGAACCTCGGTTTATAGTCTCATTCGAAGGACTGTATGAGGAATGGAGTCAGAAACCAATGTTAACTCCGAGGGAAAAATCCCCCTGTACCGAAATTCGAACCCATAACCTCAGGATCACGAGTCCGGCGCTCTACCAACTGAGCTATTCCGGCCCCGCCGGTCTGCTGTGCGTTGTGACACAGCTACAGGGGTAGCTAATGTGTGTCACATATTGTGACAATGGAAAAAAAACCCTCATGTGTAGTGTTGTGACCCACCAAGGGGAGTAACCTGTGTTTTGTGTTGTGACACGCCAAACAGAATCATGTGTAGCTGGTGTTTTGTTATGACTATCCAAAGGAACTCAGGTCTATGGTGTTGTGACACACAAAGGGGTCGGGGGGGGGGGGGGATGTAGCATGTGTTGTGTGTCGTGACACGCCAAAAAGAAAAATGTGTAGCTAATGTGTGTTGCATGTTGTGACAATCCAAAAGAACTCATGGGTATTGTGTTGTGACACACCAAGGGAGTAGTATGTGGTGTGTGTTGTGACATGCCCAAAAGAAAAAAAAATGTGTAGCGACTGTGTTTTGCATATTGTAACAATCCAAAAGAACAATGACACACCAAGGAGAGTAACATGTGTTGTGTGTTGTGACACGTCAAAAAGAATAACGTGTAGCTAATGTGTGTTGCGTATTGTGACAATCCAAGCGAACTCACGTGTATTGTGTTGTGACACACCAAGGGGAGGAACATGTCTTGCGTGTTGTACATCAAAAAGAATAATGTGTAGCTAATGTGTCTTGCATGTTGTGACACGCAAAAGAACTCATGCGTATTGTGTTGTGACACACCAAGGGAGTGATACGTGTTGTGCTGTGACACGCCAAAAACAATCATATGTGTTTTGACACCGTCAAAACTTATCATGTGTTTCGTACATTGTAACACCACTAAAACAAGTAAAGTGTACTGTGCTTTATAACTCGTCGAAAACCATCAAAAGGTGTAACATGTGTTGTTTGAAAGTCCGTCAAGACCCGGCGCTGTAACGGATTTTACTATGAGTGAATGTAAGTACCTACTGCTGTGTTTTGATATACGGCAGACAACATGACCGATCTACGTGATGTGGGGAAGAAAAACCAACAACAACAACAAAACACACAGGATACCAATCAAGAACTTTAACATGTAACAGAGAGGAGCTGGCCATATGAACACAAAATATGTTTCATTGTACTCTATCAACAAAGAGGAAGACATTTAGGTTTATTTTAATGACTGATCATGAGGTCACATTTGTCATTCCCCATGACATACTTGCAGATGTGTTTCCACTATCAAATATTGCCAGTGTGTTCTTCGTGTATTTCCCCCCTCAAAACAACTAGAATTCGTCATCCACACTGTAACATTATTTTTCATAGCTGACCGTTAAGTCTCTGCTCTGTGAAGGAGCGAACTGTCACATTTGGGAATGACAAGACTATGAACTCAAAAAAAAAAAAAAAAAAAAAAAAATCGTGTTTGGATCCGTACCTAACATAGGCACTGGGCAGAGTGTTCACTCCTTTTTTTTCTTTTTTTTCTTTTTTTTTTTTTACATATACCTTTCATTTATAAGTTTTTTTCTAGTCTCCTACTTTGTCAGGTCAGTTTGGGTTACCCCCTTTTTACTTTTTTTTTAAACATATCCCCTCTTTCTTTTAAAAAGTTCTTTTTTGGGTCTTTTTTTTCCCGTTTTCAGCTTCAGAGCAATTTCCAGATTTCCTGGCCCCATGTATTTTTTTTTTTTTTAAATTTTTTTTTCCCTTTCCCCCAGCCCCCCCGTTCCGGGCCCCCAAACTTTTGGAATGGAAAAGTGTGGATCCCTCCCCCCCTCCTCCGTCCCCTCCTCCTCCCCTCCCCCTTTTTTCCCCCCTCCTCCTCCCTTCCTCCCCCCGTTTTTCTAGCGCCGAATAAAATTTTCGTTTTTTGTTAACAAACTTGTACCAGCAGAAAAAACCTCTTTTTTCTTGATTTCATACTTTTTATATATATATTATATATAATTTTTAAATATTTATTAAATATATATTTATATATATATATATATATATATATATTTATATATATAAAAATATATATATATTAAAAACTTTTTGATGATAAAGATCTTTGTGTATTTTCGACATGTTATTCCTGAGCCATCCCGGCTCTATGTATAAAAATCATTCTTTTAAATATTGTAGTCGTCGGTTTAACATTTGCCCCCCAGTTGTCGCCCTACTCTTCTGTACAAGTTTTTATGCTTGTAGGGTGTGGTCTTATGATTCATGAGTATTTCTTTTTGTTTGAGTGTTTGGGTATACAAATTTATTCTTTTGCTTTGGGCCCTTTTCTTGCTGTTTCTTCCTTTTGACCTGCTCTTCTTCTTCTTCTTCTTTTTTCTTTTCTTCTTTTCTTTTTTCTTCTTTGAGGAGAGGAGAGAGAAGAGAGAGAGGAGAAAGACAGACGAAAGGCAGAGAAGAGGGAGCAGGGCAGGACAGAGAGAGAATAAGATAGCGGACGCGCGAAATGGGACAGAAAGGAGGGAGGGGAGTTAAAAACAAGACAGACGCATACAGACAAGTAGATGCGACAGACAGAAAAAACCCCAGAACCGACAACGGGAAGGATAGTCAGAGAAAAGCAAAGAAGGCAGAGAAAGGGGGGGGGGCATAAAGAGAAGGAGAAAAAGAATCAAAAAAAAGAGCTCCCTAAAGGAGCGAATGAGAAAATGGAAAAAAGGAGAAAGAGAGAGAAGAGAGAGGAGAGGAGAAGAGAGAGAGGAGGGGGAGGGGGGGGGGGAAGACAGACGAGAGGGGGGCGACAGCAGACGGCAAGACAGCGACGAGGGGGGCGGAAAAAGCACGGGGTCGGAATGGGTCGTGGTGGGCCCCCGGGGGATCGTAATCTTGGTGACCCGGGGGTTCGGGTTCGAATCTCCCCCGGGCCGTTTCGGAAGGGGGTTTTTTCCTCGGATTTAAACATTGGTTCTGCCCCCTTTCCCGTCACCCTTCAAAAAGAGACATAAACCGAGGTTCCGTGTGGAAGCACGCAAACATCTCACACACCGAAAAATCCCTCACCATTTTCGGATGGAAAGAAAAGGGGCCAGTTTGGCCTTGGGTGTGGTGACACATTAAACATGGGAACAAGGAAAATTGAGTGAACGAAATGATGGATACAGGGAAACGAGAATGAAGCGCCGGCGGCGCCTTATCGGCATCCCCAGGTCGCCCGTTGGTAAACCAATAGGAGAAAAAGTTAGGTTGGGTTTTGGGCCCGATGATGGCGCTATGTAAGTATTATAAAGATCAAAATTAAGAAAAAGGAAGAAGGGAAGAGAAATGGAGAGAAAAAGGTACATAACGGAGAAAAGAGACGCAG
>CM031627.1:18828046-18833046 GCA_018398815.1 Conus ventricosus
GAGGTAACCTGTGATAAACACAAGATCCTATGCTTGGAGATCTGCAAGGGAGGTAATCTGTGATAAACACAAGGTCCTATGCTTGGAGATCTGCAAGGGAGGTCATCTGTGATAGAGCTTAAGTTCCGGGAGAGTGACCCTGCTTGTTTTCACAGGACAGATGGCACTGGTGGGGGGCACGCCTAAAGCAATGAAGCCCGCGTCAATCAGTCTAGCAGTGACATCAGAGAGAACTTGCCAGAACAGGGATGCGTGAAACAGTGTGCCTGCAATACAGACAGTCGACATCCTGATCGTTATCCTGGCGTGCACTTCATATCAGATATTTGATTCTCATGATCTGTTTGCCTGGGCTATAAACCAAGAAAGGATAACTCTGTTTGCAAGGGGGGGGGGGGGAATATGCGTTTTTCCCCCTGATGTTCCTTTTTTTCTAAACGAAGAAGTCTCTTTGTCCTCACCAGTCAGGTGAACAGTTTAGGTCAGAAAGATGGTATGGTAATGCGACTTACAGTCCAGCCGACCGCAAAGGGCCATATCAGGGCTGTCACCCGCGTTGAAGTCAACTCACAAGTAATCTCAAAAGAATCATTCACACAACTATTTAAAACGCACCTTCAAAACACACACACACACACACACACACACACACACACACACACACACACACACACACACACACACACACACAGGGAGTTTTGTTAAAAATCTTTCCTCCGTAATGTCTTAGATCAGGTGAAATTGTTCATCTCCTTCAGAAATTCAATGATCACGTCAGGTGGGACATCTTGAACTAGGATTTCATGGAGTCTGCTGTAAAGTGTTTATGTCTCACATCGTGCGAGTCCCAACACGTTAAAAGAATAGTTTCAATGATGGAGGTGGATACCAGAGCCATGGAATGCACAACGAGTGCTTTCAACTTAAGAAAAGATAAAAATGATGTAAAACAGGTGGCCGATGCAATGCACAGACGTCAAAACAAAAAAGCCAAACACATGGTCTGTAACGATGAATCATCAACTTTCGTACAAACCATTCATCAACATCATCATCATCATCATCATCATCATCATCATCATCATCGTCATCATCATCATCATCGTCATCATCATTATCATCATCATCATCATCATCGTCATCATCATCATCGTCATCGACATCGTCACTCATCGTCATCATCATCATCATCGTCATCATCATCATCATCATCATCATCATCTCATCATCATCATCATCACCCATCATCATCATCATCATCATCAATCGGTTTAGGTTGGCATGTCTTCTTAGGTTTGATGTGAGGTTTGTTTACCAAATGACGCATGAACAAACGGTGTAATGATTTTGAGACAAAGGCAACCCATGTTTGCAGTAATAAAAACAGGCATTATCTTCTCCCCGAGTTTTTTTTGTTTGTTGTTTTCATTTTTATTCCCAAAACAGAACTCTTCTCAGGCCTCTCATGGCCGACTTAGTGTGGCATTAGCTCCAGTTTGTGGTCCACCTCCTCGCCCATACTGAACTCATGTCTAAGAGGCTGGTATCAACAAGTCTATGTCTGTCTCTGGTCTGTCTATCTGTTTGTTCGTATGCATGTCTTCATTATTAGGACTTATTGAGTTGTTTTGATGTTGTTGTGTTGTTGTTGCTGTTGTTGTTGGTGTTGTTGTTGTTTGCTGTGTTGTTTTCTTGGCTTCCATTTCTATGGTTCTCTTCGAAATTCTTATTGGATCTGGTTTGCCAGCTTTTTCTTTTTTAACACTATGAGAAAGATCACTTTTGATATTGAACTTTGTTACGTCACGTCATTTCAATTTGAAGACATTTGTTTTCCTTTAAACAAAAACAAAACAAACAAAAAAAGAACGTGAACACATAATGGTTTAGGGATAGAAATGAAGAATAAACCAGAGTGGTGTCGTGGACACAAAGAAAGTCTCTGGGGACGGGAGTTAGAGGCATGTGGCGTGGAGGCATCCCTCAGAAAGGCAACTCTCGCTTCAGATGGCTCCACAATGAAGCAGTCACTGTCGTCATCACTAAGGGCTTTGCAGGTGATCTCTTTTCCAATCGGACTAGGCGTCCAGAGCATCGCCAAAAGCAGCACTGCCATGTCTTCCGATAGGGCGTTTCCTGAGATCCCTGTGGACTGCCGGACAAAGGGGCGACCGAGATGCTGCTGAATGTGGCTGTGCATGTGAAAATCAGGATTGGGGCGGCGTGGGAACATTTTCCCCATGGAAGACATGGTGGATGAAGAAAAAAAAACACAACACACACACACTCAACCGCAATCAACACACACGAGAAGTGATATGGTTTAGGAACAGAACATAGAAGAATAAACCACGAGTGTGTGCTGACACAACAAGCCTCTAGGGGATGGAGTTAGAAGGCATAGTGTGCTGTCAGAACACAGAAGGCAATATCTGCTTAAGACATCACAATGAAGCAGTCACTGCGTCGACACAAGGGCATTAGTGATCTCTTATCGAACACAGCACAGGCATAGAGCATGCCAAAAGCACGCATATGATTGTGTACGACACAGAAGGGCTTCCTATGCTCACAGGACCAGCCGGCAAGGTGGTCGAACCAGAAGTTGCTAATGTTGCTGTACATGGAAACAGACAGGCATAGGGGCGGGCGTCGGAACACTGTTCCCATAATGGAAAGACTGGCAAGTACATGTGAATGAAAACAAATAAAAACAGCTCAAACCCGCACAGCTTGAGTACAACACAGCACGAGACATAGTGATTGCTGTACAGAACACAGCACGAGCATAGTGATGCTGTACAGAACAAAGCAGAGGCATAGTGATTGCTGAACAGAACACAGCACGAGCATAGTGATTGCTGTACAGAACACAACACGAGCATAGTGATTGCTGTACAGAACGAGACAAGCATAGTGATTGCTGTACAGAACACAGCACGAGCATAGTGATTGCTGTACAGAACACAGCACGAGACATAGTGATTGCTGTACAGAACAGCACCGTGCATAGTGATTGCTGTACAGAACACAGCACGAGGCATAGTGATGCTGTACAGAACACAGCACGAGACATAGTGACTGCTGTACAGAACACACACGAGGCATAGTGATTGCTGTACAGAACGCACGAGAGCATAGTAATTGCTGTACAGACACACCACGAGGCATAGTGATTGCTGTACAGAACACAGCAGAGGCATAGTGATTGCTGTACAGAACACAGCACGAGGCATAGTAATTGCTGTACAGAACACAGCACGAGGCATAGTGATGCTGTACAGAACACAGCACGAGGCATAGTGATTGCTGTACAGAACACAGCACGAGGCATAGTTGATTGCTGTACAGAACTACAGCACGAGGCATAGTGATTGCTGTACAGAACACAGCACGAGCATAGTAATTGCTGTACAGAACACAGCACGAGACATAGTGATTGCTGTACAGAACACAGCACGAGGCATAGTGATTGCTGCTGTACAGAACACACCACGAGGCATAGTGATTGCTGTACAGAACACAGCACGAGGCATAGTGATTGCTGTACAGAACACAGCACGAGACATAGTGATTGCTGGTACCAAGCATTCCCTCGCTGAAAAAAATCTCTATCCACTCCCCACCCCACCCCCATCCCCATCCCCACCCCCACTCCCCACCCCCCACTCCCCACCCCTACTTCTTGCTGTTTCAGTGTTTTGGTTTTTGCCTTTCGACATTTGTCAATCAATTAGAAAACTTTTTCAAAATGCGAACCAGAATGAGTGAAGAGTTGAAGATTCTTTTGCACTTCATAGCACGTTTCTAAATGATACTATTTCAGGGGAAAACGAAGACAAATGCCATCAACAACAACAACAAAAACTATGGTGAGCTGTCATTTTAGCCAGTGTCTGTGCGGAAATACCAAGGGAGGCTATAAAAAAAAAAACTGCATGTTCTATCCACGTTTTGTTTCTGTCACGTCTCTGTAATGACTGATCATTCACGCCAGCATCCTCCATGTTTTTCTAGTTATTACATGATCGATAGAATCTGGCTAATTCTGAACTCATGATCCATCATGTTGAAAATGGCGTGTCAGCAGGAGGCTGCAACCCACAAACGAGGCAATGCTTGCCTATTTGACTCACGTGAAATGAACGCATGTTACGGAGGGCGAAGAGCAAACGCAGGGTAAATGTAGAGGTGACTGGAGAATGAGAGAGGCATGTGGATTCAGTGTTAACACCCTTGAAGGACGATCAACATCAAATCGTTGATAAAGTATGTCACATAAAGAAGACAATTCCCCAAAGGAGATTAAAAAAAAAACATGTTATTGCGGGTAAGGTAAGGTAATGTTGCTTATAGCCCAGCCGACCTTAAGGGGCCATATCGGGCTGTCACCACGTTGAAGTCAACTCAAAGTCTTTATTTGAAATAAAAGAAATAATAAATAGATAAATGAAATAGATAATTAAAAGAATAGATTTTTTTAAAGCTCATTGACACAACCCTTTAAAACACACCTAAAAAAAACACTACAGAAATTTTGTTAAAAACTCTTTCCTCCGTGAAATCTTAGATCAGATGAAACATGTTAATCTCTTTCAGAAACTCAAAGATCACATCAGGCGGGAGATCTCTGAACAAGGTTTTCATGGAGTCCGCTATATCAAGTGTTTATGTCTCAAATAATGCCAGTCCCAACATTCTAAAAAAAAAAAAAAAAAAAAAGTTCCACAGTGAATGGTACATGACACGGAATGCACCAACGGAGCTTCTTCACCTTTGAAAAAGATAAGAATGGGTGTACGAGGACCACACGTAGTTTGTCCCCCATTGAATGCCTTCCCCTCTGACCAGACCAGTCTGTTTATCACAGTGGTCCTCAGCACTACCTCCCAACCACTGGCACACCACTCCGACATTAATCAGCGCTGCACTGCCAACACCAGACGACAAGTTCCCAATTCTCAGAATAATTTGACGACTAGTACTCCCAGTTACTTCAC
>CM031627.1:18838046-18845546 GCA_018398815.1 Conus ventricosus
CTTCTTCTTCTTCTTCTTCTTCTTCTTCTTCTTCTCATTCTCATTCCTCTTTCTCCTTCCTCTCCTCCTCCTTCTTCTTCTTCTTCATCCTCCTCTCTTTTTTCTTCTTCTTCCTTCTTCTTCTTCTCTTCTTCTTTCTTCTTCTTCTTTCTTCTTCTTCTTCTTCTTCTTCTTCTTTTCTTCTCCTTCTCTTCTTCTTCTTCTTCCTCCTCCTCCTCCTCCTCCTCCTCCTTCCTGCTCTTCTCCTTTTTCTCCTCCTCTCCTCCTCCTTTTTTCTTCTTTTCTTCTTTTTTCTTCTACTCCTTCTCTTTTCCTCCTCCTCCTCCTCTCCTCTCCTCTCCTCTCCTCCTCTCTCCTCTCCTCCCTTTTCTTCTTCTTCTTCTTCTTCTTCTTTTCCTCCTCCTCCCCCTCTTCTTCTTTTTCTTCTTTTTTTATTTTTTTTACTCCTTCTCTTCCTCCTTCCCTTCTTCTTCTTTTCTTTCCTTCTTCTTCTTCTTCTTTTTCTTTTCTTCTTCTCTTCTCTTCTTCTTTCTCTTCTTTTTCTTCTTTTCTTCTTCTCTTCTTCTTTCTTCTTTCTCTTCTTCTTTTTTTTCTTTTCTTCTTCTCTTCTTTTTCTCTTCTTCTTTTCTTCTTCTTCTTCTCTTCTTTCTTCTTCTTCTTTTTTCTTCTTTTCCTTCTCCTCCCCTCCTCCTCTTCTTCTTCTCTTCTCTTCTTCTTTTCTTTTCTTCTTCTGTCCTCCCCTCCTCCTCTCCTCCTCCTCCTCCTCCCTCCCCTCCTCCTCCTCCTCCTTCTCCTCCTCTCCTCCTCCTCCTCCCCTCCTCCTCTCCTCCTTCTTCTTCTTCTTCTTCTTCTTCTTCTTCTTCCTTCTTCTTCTTCTTTCTTCTTCTCTTCTTCTCATCCTCCTATTTTCCTCCTCCTCCCCTCCTCCTCCTCCTGCTCCTCCTTCTCCTTTTTCTCCTCCTCTCCTCCTCCTTCCTTCTTCTTTTTCCTCCTTCTTCTTCTTCTACTCCTTCTCTTTTCCTCCTCTCCTCCTCCTCCTCCTCCTCCTCTTCTTCTTCTTCTTCTCTTCTTCTTCTCCTTCTCCTCCTCCTCCTCCTTCTTTCTTCTTTTCTTCTTCTCTTTCTTCTTCTTCTTCTTCTTCATCTTCCTCTTTCACTTCTCCTCTTCTTTCCTTATTTTTCTCTTCTCTCTATTCGCCTTCCTCACCTCCATTTTTACTGCCCGTTCACCTCTATCCTTCTCTCTCTCTTCTCTCTCTCCTCTGCTCCTCCCTCTCTCTCTCCTCTCTCACTCTCTCTCTCTCTGTCCTCCCTTCCCACCCCCCACAGACGTCATCCAGCATACATTTACTTTCAAAATCTTCTCTGCTTTCAATTAGACTTTGGCCGTTTTATTTTACTAATTGACCCAGTGTTATCTACCTATTTAGTTTCAAAATTCATTTCAACATTGGATGCACAATTTTTGGTACGTAAAATCTCGCTACTTCCATACACTGACTATATCTTTCCAAAAAACAAATTACATATTACACCAATGTAGCTCAACACGGTTGTTAATAGAGAAGCACAGCGCTAGGAGAAAGCGAGTTATCTCGCTTGTTGGTTTGGTGGCTCAGCAACCAGTGTAATAATCGTTTATCTCACTGTCAGACTGAGTACTCACTGAACGGTATAATGACCATTGATCTTGCTGGTCAGTTTCAGAGAGCTCAGCAAGCATCATCTTGACAATCCTCGCTGATCATGGGGAGAACGAGGGCTGACCTTCTGTGGCCCTTCACGCCAGACTTGAGTTCAAGTCTAAGTGACTGGTATCCACACGTCTAAGAGAACTGTACTTGTATGGATATGGAGACGACCTCTAGGGGCGGGGGGATAGGGGAGGACAGGGGGGTGGGGGGGGGGCACTTGCTCATGAGCGCATCCACGACGAAGCAATCTCGTCGACAGTGGGAGGTTTAACAGGTACTATAATGTGAGTGTTGGAGCAAACTAATCACCAGCAATCACCAGCAAAGTGGCATTGCAGCGTCTCCTTCGTGGGTTGGCTCACGACAACCTGGTGCTAATATATGCGGCTGGGTGCTCTTGTGTGTGGCACATGTATATGGAAACCGTGGACGACCATGTGAGCATCGCCTCAAGGAGGACACGGCAGATGGACAAACCAATTCCACACGTCAGTCTGAGAACTCTGCAAGAAGCAGATTTCATAATGGTACCAAAGTTTCCTTTATTCAAGAACGGCGTTAAGTTTCAGTTTCAGTTTCATTAATTAAGGAGGTATCACTGCGTGCAGACTAGTGCTTATGCGCTACGCCACATCCGCTAAGTTTTGAGACCAAACTGTGCCTGATTTAAAGCTGATGGATAAATGAATCAATGACGAAGGTGAGAGAATTGAAGAAGAGGGTCTCGTGGCTACGACTTATCAGATGTCTCATCTACGCATGAGCCTAATGCGAAGGTCAGACGTTGAGTTCCTGCCTGTTGTTGGTTGCACCATTATTATCATTGTATGTGTGTGCGGTGAGTGTGCATGTTTGTGTGGGTGGGTGGGTGGGTGGGGCACGGGCCCATATGTATGTGTGTGTGTTGTGTGTGTGTGTGTGTGTGTGTGTGTGTGTGTGTGTGTGTGTGTGTGTGTGTGTGTGAGTGTGTGTGTGTGTGTGTGTGTGTGTGTGTGTGTGCGTGCGTGCGTGCGTGCGTGCGTGCGCGCGCGCGCGCGCGTGCGTGCGTGCGTGCGTGCGTGCGTGCGCGCGCGCGCGCGCGCGCGTGCGTGCGTGCGTGCGTGTGTGTGTGTGTGTGTGTGTGTGTGTGTGTGTGTGTGTGTGTGTGTGTGTGTGTGTGTGTGTGTGTGTGTGTGCAGAAGTGCATCTGTGTATGTGTGTGAAATTTAGGCTTGTGTGAGCATGATCCTGCGCGCACGCATCTGCACATGTATGCGTGTCCGTGTGTATGGGCGCATACGCATGTGCGTGTGACGTTGTGTGCGTGTGTATGCGTGCATGCGCGCACATGTGTATCGAAAAAAATGGTCATTTTATAATAGTTTACAAACAATCCTCCTACGGCAATGTTCGGGATCTTGTCTGTCAACGTCTGTCGGAAGGAAGGAAAACTTTTAAAAATGAAAACCAGAATGATTGAAGGGTTTGGGATTCGGTTTGCTCTTCATGGATTGCGTCTCAATGAAACTGATGAGACAAACACAAACAAAACAAACTCCAACAACAAAATCAACTTCAGCGAGTCGTCATTTTATGAAGTAAGTGTCGGTACAGCGGGGACAAGAGGTGTTTGAGAAATCTCAATGATTCCGTCCGCGTTCGGCTTAATCGCGTATCACTGACGACTGGTCATTCACATAAACATCTTCCATGTTTTCCTAGCGGTTAGATGATTGACAATAGTGTGGCCAATTCTGAAATTACCATCCATCCTACGTTGGACATTTCAGTGTCAGCAAGATGCTTCAAAAATGACAAGTGAAGTAATTTGCCTATTTGACTCACATGCTATGAACACATATCACACAGTGGGGTGAGTGGCAAAGCGTGGGTGGTGGTGGGGCAACGCGGAGAAGGAGAGGGGCAAACAGATTCAGTGTCAACAACTTTTAAAGGGCGATCAACCTCCAGCTCATGATGAAACACATCAGATTTCAGGAGTAATTCCAACAGAGGGAAAAACAAGATGCAAAGCATATAAACGTACTCCCAGTTTATCTTGAATACGCGTGAGATATTCCATACAGAGGAAAAACCGTTATGGGCCGTTATAGCCTTTAGTAACGGCTATTCTGTGGTAAACATCGGCCATCATCCGTGATCCATAATGAACATACCTACAAATTCTCAAAAAGATCGGCCAAGTACTTTCTGAGATATTCCATAAAGAAGAAAACCCGTAATGAGCCGTTATAGCCGTTAGTAACCGTTAGTAAATAAACACCGGGCATGATCCGTGACCTTATGATCAACACACCCACAAATTTTCAGAAAGATCGGTCAAGTACTTTCTTAGATATTCCATTAAAATTTAAAAAAAACATTATGGGCCGTTATAACCGTTAGCAACGGCTATACTGGTAAAATAAACATCGGGCATAATCCGTGACCCATAATGAACATACCTACACATTTTCAGAAAGATCGGCCCAACAGTTTTGTCTGGAGCGAGTGGAACACATTTTGACCACGGACAGACAGACAGACAGACACACAGACACACAGACAGCATTTCTTCGTTCCCGTTGTAAAGTACCCCCTCTTCTATAAGAACTGGGAGTACAAAAAAAGAACAAGTGCCATTTAAAAAAAATAGAAAGTAGCGAGTGACCCCCACTGGCATGTCTACGTCTTCGGTCAGACCAGTCTCTGTTGGTCATAGCGGTTAGCAGCAAAACACCCAACCACAAGCACACAACGCAAAACGCGATGATTCAGCGTAACACTGCACGACCTAACAGCATGGACAAGTCCCAGAGCAGCAAAGAATAGTTTGTGAACTGGTTATTTTATTTGTCCTTCACTCACTTGTGCGGCTGCCCCCCCCCCCCCCCCCCTCCTCCCCCTCTCTCCCTACTTCACTTTCACAATTAATTTGTCCGATCCGGCTCCTGCCTCCGTCTCTCTGTCTCTGTCTATGTCTCTGTCTGTCTGTCTGTCTGTCTGTCTCTCTCTGTCTCTCTCTCTGTCTCTCTCTCTCTCTCTCTTTGTCTCTCTCTCTCTCTCTCTGTCTCTCTCTCTCTCTGTCTGTCTCTCTCTGTCTCTGTCTCTCTCCTCTCTCTCTCTCTCTCTCTCTCTCCTCTCTCTCTCTCTCTCTCTCCGTTTGTCCATCGCATTGCATGCTGAAATATTCTGATCTTGACCCATCTTTGTTTTCCCTGACTCTTATAAAAAATCTTCTTTTTTTTTAAGATACTACGGAAGGGATCGTTCTTGACAATTGTTCATAGCAGGACTCTGCTTTGAGAATAAAACGTTCGTGCCAGTGATGTGTATAGTTCAATCAGATGCTTTGGTAATCGGCTCGCCTTTCCTTGAATGACAGCTTGCTGGCCCATTCCAAACGCGCATCATCAAACATTCATGTCATATGTGACGTCTTAATTTTAGTTTCACGTCATTGTTGCTTCATTGTCTTCAATGGATCGATTCAGATTTTCGAATCATTTGCGTCCATTCTGTTGGATCTATTTTGCATTCTTATTGTGTAGAGATATTGTTGGATCAAGACACACACACACACAAACACACACACACACACACACACACACACACACACACACACACACAGAGTTTGTAGGCTCCTTTTGCTTGCTTGCTTGTTTCAACACAAGTGCTAAACTCATACAGAAGGCCCGCTATGTCTTATTTGCCATTGGCCTGTGTCGAGATGACGTCACTAAGTGCCGGGAAGAGTTATCGTTCGTTCTTGGGGGCTGAACCAATGCCACGAACGCGTTCTGGAAGCAGACTTACGCACGCTCCGCGTTGGTTGCAGAAGGAAAATATATAGTAAAAGAAGGAACTTCAAGTGCAAGATGGTCAAAAATTGTTGCGTGAAAGGCTGTCACAATAAACAAAGTCGGGAAAAAGATAGGCGTTATTTCAGCATACCGACCGTAGTAACAACGAAGGGGAAGATCATCGAAGACCTAACAACGAGGAGACGGAGAGAATGGGTGGCACAACTTCGACTCAAGGCCGTTACATTTGGGTCTGACACTTCCAACAGATCTGTTTGCTCCGACCACTTTGTAAATGGTACGTTTTTTGTGGGTGCTGTATGTCTGTTTATCTCTGTATGTCTGTTCTCCGTGCACACACAATCTGCAGAGACAGTCTACTTTCGCTTTAGATCTCTCTCTTTCCTCTGTGTCGCCGTCTCCTTTGTGAAACGGATGCCTCGTCTGCGTGCAGCAGAAGGCAGCTGAGGGGAAAACATTTTATGTAGGACTTTTTTTTCTTTTTTTTTTTTAATGTTTTTGCCACTTGATCTTTTAAGTCTTAGATCAGTACACGGGAGCATGTAAATCACTGAAATAAGAAAAGAACGTTAAAAAATTATAAGAAAAGAACGTTCAAAGGATATAATAATATTTTCATTGACAGACAGATGAGTGACATGTGCTTCTGTCCTTCTTTAAAGTAATCTTCTACGTTGACTCCACCATATCCTAGTTTGTTCTGCCTGTGGCTGAAAGGTCACTTTATTTCCAGACATCCAATGCCATGGCAGTCACAAGAAACAACTGCATCAGGAGAAGCTCCCATGAAAGGGAACTCTGGTGGCACATGCAGTCCACTGTTCCTCATTTTAAAGTTTGTGTGATTGTGTTTTGAAATGAGGTGGTATTGCTTTTTTGCTTCCTCTTCATGTTGAAGACCCCAGGATGTTGCCTCAGATGAAAATGTATTCCTCTCAGGATAACAAATCCTCCTAATCAAACTTGTTGATGGTTTGTCACTTGGGGTGTGGCATGCAGCATACAGATTGGATGCTGTAATTCTCCCAGCACGCATAGAGAACCAAATGGAGCTTTTAGGCTGCTGTCTGGTAGCTTCTTCAATTTTAGTTGTCTGCTCTTTTGAAATATTTATTTCAAGAGACCTGCAATATTCCTGCAGCTCTTCTGCGCTTTTCCTAACATAGTGAGTCATCTCGATGAAGAGCTCGAAGAGAAACAGGAATCTGTCCATCATCTTTTACTTTGTATTCAGCACAGTACTGTGGTAGTACCCTGAGAATGTTAGGAGCCTTAGCTTTTGTCATATCTAACTGTTGGAACAGCTGAGTTAACTCAGCCTCTGATGGTTCTGCTACATCTGGTAACTGTTTCTGGCAAGTAGATGACAATGACATTGCATTCTCATCTTCAATAAAGTTTTCTAATCTAGTTTTCTTTGATTTTGCTGAACTAAAATCAATTTCATGGGCTGCTTTTAGGGTGACACCTTTCATGCCAGTAGGCTTTGACGCCCGTGCATGTTGTTTTTTCCCGTGTTGCAACGAAAGCGTCAACAGCACATCCAGGGCACCAATGTGGGTGCACATCTCACCTGCTCCAGCCATGCATGTGCAGTGGCAGACTTGATGCCCCCGTCTGCTGAGGCAATGAACCAAGGATTCAGGGCCTTCTCGTTTAGCCTCTGAGAATGGAGGACCTGGAATATGAAATACAATATGAATTTTTTTTTAATTTGAAGGGGGGGGGGACAAAAACATCAGTGTGTGTGTGTGTGTGAAACTGTTTTCACAGTCTGCAAGAACCAAACTTTGATTTCGCATGAAATACTACTAATTGCCCAACCATAAAAAAAGGCATAGACACAGAGGAATGGGCACTGTAGCAAATTTCATTGATAACTGTGCATATTGATTTTTAATTTGGTCATGCAAGTACAATTTTTCATTTGTTCCATGAAAATGAAGAATGTAATAACAAGAAAAACGTTTTTGCATAAAAATTAAAACTGAAATTGTTATTCGG
>CM031627.1:18858046-18865546 GCA_018398815.1 Conus ventricosus
CACTTTGATTGTGTCACAGATTATGCACAACAGCTTTGAGAAATACTAAAACATCCTCCTGTGCGTACCTTGCAACAAGCGCTTGCAGTCGTGTGTTGACTACTTCGTACTGCTTGTTTTTTCGCATCCTGACGCCCATGGCACG
Organism: Conus ventricosus; assembly: GCA_018398815.1. Lineage (NCBI taxonomy): Eukaryota > Metazoa > Mollusca > Gastropoda > Neogastropoda > Conidae > Conus > Conus ventricosus. The sequence continues at coordinate 18,858,192 of CM031627.1, forward strand.
CTGTTCTATCATAAGCTCGGTGCTTGCCTGCTCCTTGCGTAACTTGCTGACAAGCCTGCCAAGTGTTGGGTGCGTGACAGACATTCGCTGATCAAAAGCACGGTGCCAGCCTTCGACCGAGTTATTAGTCCTGGGCAGGTTGTCTCCCACACGATTGTAGACGTTCCACATGGCGACGTCGAATTTCGGGCGTCGACGGCGTCCTCGCTGCACAATGCCCAGCCATGTACTTTCAAAGTAGGCGAGGAAGTCTGAAAGCGTCTCGTCAGTGTCGGCATCCAGCGAATCCATGAGCTGTTGAAACGCCTCGATGACGTCGTCAGGAGGCACGAAAGCCAAGGCCTGAATGGTCTTGACGAGAAGAGAGTTCTCTGGCTCCAAGTACCAATCTTGTAGTCCAAGCGACTGGAGGTTTCTCCAAAGACATTGGCCAAAGTGAAAAAAAGCACCCGTGCACGGCTGTGGTTGGGAAGTGTTCACTGATGCTGTTTAATGCGGCTCGTTCAAAATCTATTGTGATGGTCTCTGGGTTGAGATCTCTCTGGCCGTTCAGGTAAGTAAAGATCGCGTCATACGTGGCCCTGTTTTTGTTTTTTGTCACACAGTAAACAAGAGGCAGAGTGTGAGTATCCTCAACAAGAACATGGGTGGTGTAAAGTAACGTATCTTTGTGCCCACGTCTCTTTGTGCCCACGTCTCTATATGCCCAAAAAAGTGGTCTTTTGTGCCCACGTCTCTTTGACCATAGCTTGATCATTGGTCGGTTTGACCAACGTTTGACCTCTGGTCAGCTTGACCACTGGTCAGTTTAGCTATCGCTTGACCACTGGTTAGTTTTACCATCGCTTGACCAATGGTCAGTCTGGGACCATTGCTTGACTGCTGGTCACTTTGACCATCGCTTGACCAATGGTCAGTCTGGGACCATTGCTTGACTACTGGTCACTTTGACCATTGCTTGACCACTGGTCAGTTTGGTTGTTGATATAAAGGGTACCTACCCACAACTCCCACTGGCATAGGTTTGGGCACAAAGAGACGTGGGCACAAAGAGACGTGGGCACAAAGGGACGCTTCGGTGTAAAGTTGTGTTGCTAACGGAGCGCTGTCAAATGTTCCATCACAAAACCAGTGGGGGTTACGTGCTAAAACGTCAAGATTGGATGGAGTGGTTAGAATAACGATATCGTCCGTCTGAAACGCTAAAAATTGTTCTCCTCTCGTTGTAAGCTTCAGCTCCTCGCTGATGATGTCGCTGTCTGGAGCTTTCCGTTTTCTTCGGATCATCCTTGCCAAAGTCTCCTTTTTTGGAAGAGAACCTGCGGTGGCGAGCGGAAATTCTGCTGTGCAGTTGTTGATTATCGAACTTGTGGCTTCTTCAGACTGCTCTGCGCGCTGTTTTATATCACCAACCGCTTTCAAAGCCAGGCAACGGGCTGCACTTGGCGGATGGGAATGGGTGGATGGACGGCCTTCCAGAACGTCGTTTACTGTCTTTAACCTTCCTTTGCACTCTCCTCGTTTCTCGCATCGCCAGAAAATTGTGACGTTGTCGGCTTTGGTGGTGTCCATGACATAGGCGTAGCCTTCGTGCAACAGCTTTCGCTTATTCCTCTTTGTAAAAGTAAATTCCATCTGAAATGCACCAGATGCACTAGATAAGTTCCAAAGTTTAACGTGATGTTACTAATATGCTCCAGTCAAAACTGCCCTTTTAATTACAGATCCAATCTGGTCCACAAAAGTGTACCAAATAAATAAGATTTTTTTTTTTTTTCTAAAATAGGCCGAAATCAGAAACTTGTGTTCATCTATGTATTTTTGGTTTTGTGGTACAACTGTACAACGAGCTGAAAGCATTAAACGTTTACTTACTTAAACGTTGAGAGAGAGAGAGAGAGAGAGAGAGAGAGAGAGAGAGAGAGAGAGAGAGAGAGAGAGAGAGAGAGGGAGAGAGAGAGAGAGAGAGAGAGAGAGAGAGAGAGAGAGAGAGAGAGAGAGGGAGTGGTAAGTAAACGTTTAATGTCACTATCTGCATCTCTCTCTCTCTCTCTCTCTCTCTCTCTCTCTCTCTCTCTCTCTCTCTCTCTCTCTCTCTCTCTCTCAAAAACTCTTCTCTGACAGGCTGGAGCTGGCCAAAGACGTTCGTTTTGACCGCCTGCATCGACTGAACCAGAGGCCCAACTCTCCAATAATCGGGTGCTGTACCTTCTTCAAGGACAAGGTGGACATACTCAGGGCAAGAGGGAAACTAAAAGGTACTAGTATTTTATTGGAGAGGATTTTTCTTTCAGGGTGAGGGAAGTAAGACGCAGACTGCTGCCCCATTTGAGGAAAGCTAGAGCAGAAAACAAAAAGGCGTCTATGGTTTTCGACCATCTTGTAATAGATGGAACTAAATTTTCTGTGGACTCAGAGGGCAACCTGAAAGATATCAAATAGGATATCGGCCGCTCTTCTTGTGGAGGTGTTTTTTCAAATGTTTGTTCTGCAAATAGTTTTTCTTCTGCATTTAATTTAGAGGGAGCAACCAAAAAACGGACACCGGTTGCGGAACCATTTGTGAGCTGTTATGTGGCTGACACTGCACGTGCCTGTATGTCGAATGCTCGTGACGTTGTCAGTGACAGAGAGGAAAGTGTGAACAAACAGGGTACTGGCCGTGCAGCCGTGCAAAAAAGTTCGGGATCGCATTCTGTGTCAGGTCAACTTGATTCCGATTGTAACGCACGTGCATTTTCAGTTAAGCATTTTAAAGTCTTGCAATGGAATGTCAACGGCCTGCTTCCTAAACTAAGACATAAAGATTTCCTTTCTTATGTTCGTTCCTTTGATATAATTTGTTTTGCTGAAACCTTTATAGAAACATTTCAATCAGATTTATTTGTTGATTACATAATATTTTGTAAACCTGCTATTAAGTTTTCTAAACATGGTCGTTTTTCGGGTGGAGTTGTGTGCCTAATAAAGAGAGTGTATGCCCCGTTTGTTCGTTCTGTTGACGTAGATTACAATAATATTATTGTTTTTCACATAGACAGAGCTGTATTAGGCACCATGAAGGATATGTTGTATATGTGTGTATATGTTCCGCCTGAAGGGTCACCATTTTATTCTTTTTTGGATGTAAACAATGGCATTAGTCTTTTGGAAGAATGCTTGGCAGATTGTTCTGTTGCATTTCATGATGTTTACTTCGTGTTGTCAGGGGATTCAACAGTCGAACTGCCGATATAAATATAAATGATTTATGCAGTGAAAATTTTGTTAAGTCATTAAAAACAAGTAGTTCGATCAACACAAACAGGAAATCTCAAGACAAAGTGTTGAATAGCTATGGTAAACTTATGTTGAATTTATGTACTACATTTGATTTACGTATTCTGAATGGTGCATGTAATGGCGACCACTATGGTTGCTACACATACATCTCAGATTCAGGTAGTAGTGTTAACGATTACTTTTTTAATGTCGAGTGACATGTTTGCTATGTTTGAATCTTTCTGTGAACTTAATATTCGTGATATGTTTCATTCAGATCATATGCCACTTGAATTACATTTAACTTTTTCGGGAGAGCATGACAGTAGGAAATTTCAAGAAGAGAAACAAACTTTAAATAGGATAGTTTGGAACAATAATGCATCACCAGTGTTTATTGACTCAATGCAGTCTGTGGAATCTCGTAGAATGTTAGAGTCAGCTGTAAGTTTAATTGATTATGATATTGACGAAGCTTTGTCTATATTTAATCATTGCATTAAACGAAGTGCTGAATGCATGAATAGGCAGATCATAATTGGTGATAATGATAAATCAGATGACTGGTATGATCATGAATGTAAGGCAGCAAAGAAAAATTTAAGAAAGCTTTACAGAATATCCCGTCAAACAGGAGATTCTGAAGATGGAAATGCTTTTTGTATTGCACGTAGAGAGTATAAATATTTGTTAAAGCGCAAAGAGAAGGATTTCCACAAATCGTTTTTAGATGAATTGTTATCTTCGGTGAATAATCAAAAGCAATTTTGGGAAAATGTAAATAAACTTTCAGGTAAACGAAAACACGTTAGCAATGATATCACTTTGGACAACTGGTTTGAACACTTCAAAACTTTACTCGAAAAAGAAAGTGAACCAGACGAGGACGAATTGAATGTTGATGGTAATGATGTTTATTTCAACCGACCAATATCAAAGGAAGAAGTTATTTTAGCAATTAGAAAGATAAAGATTAGAAAAGCTGCTGGGCCGGATGGAATAACTGGAGAGTTGTTAAAAAATGCAGGTGAGTGTGTTGCAGATTTCTTTGTCACATATTTTAATGCTTTGTTCCAGAAAGGTATATTTCCTGACAGTTGGACAGAAAGTATTGTGCTTCCCTTGTACAAAAAAGGAGATGTCAACAACCCTAACAATTACAGGGGCATTTCATTATGCAACATTAGTAGCAAAATTTATAGTACAGTAGTTAATCATCGTTTACAAGAGTGGGTTGAGGAAAATAATATTACTGAGAATATCAAGCAGGATTCAAAAGAACTATTCAACTATTGATCATATGTTTACTTTGTTAGCTATCATACAGAAACAGTTCTCTTTCAACAGAAAATTATATGTTGCATTCATAGATTTTGAGAAGGCTTTTGATTCCATTAATAGGAAAATTCTTTGGTCAATTTTAGTTAAAAATGGTATAAATGGTAATTTATACAATTGCATCAAAAATATGTATAATAATGTTAAAGTTAAGATTCGGTGTGGACATAAATTAACTGATTTCATTATGTGCACCTATGGTGTTAAACAAGGTGACGTGTGCAGTCCTGTTTTATTTTCTTTGTTTATTAATGAACTTGCCATAGAAATAATTCAAAATGGTAGGCATGGTGCAATGTTTACAACTGATTATTTTGAGCTCTTTATTTTGTTATTAGCAGATGATGTTGTACTTTTATCAGAAACAGTTATTGGTTTGCAGACACAGTTAAACAGTTTACAACGCGCAGCTTTTTCTCTTGATTTGAAAGTGAATTTAAGCAAAAGTAATATAATTGTGTTTAGAAAAGGTGGCTACTTAGCAGCAAGAGAACATTGGACATATAATAATGCTGTTATGCCTGTCGTAAATGCTTATAAATACTTAGGTATACTGTTTTCAACAAAACTCAGTTTCACATTGGCTTGCAATGACCTTGTAAGTAAAGCAAAGAAAGCTCTGCTCTGCATTATGAGAAAATTGTATATTTTGAAGAATACTAGTTAGATTTATTGTTGAAGTTATTTGATTCACAGGTTCAAACCCATTGCTCTGTACGGTGCAGAACTTTGGGGACTAGATGATGCAGCCCGTCATTGTGAAAAAGTGCACCTCCTTGCATTAAAGAAATTTTTAGGAGTTGAAATGCGAACACCCAATGACTTAGTCTATGGGGAGACCAATAGATATCCTATCTCTTTGAATTCTGTGCTAAACTGTATCCGATACTGGTTGAAATTAACAAAAATGAATGATCACAGATTACCTCGGAAAGCCTATATGATGTTATACGACCTAGATGCAAGAGACAAAAGAAATTGGGCTTCAATGTCCGTTGCAAATTATATCAATTTGGATATGGTTATGTTTGGATAAACCAAGGATGCAAAATGATAAGTCATTTCTGTGTGAATTTAAAGACAGATTGATTGCATGCAGGTGGCAGGAATGGGACTTTCATGTCAAAAATAGTGATAGATTTACCATGTATCGACATTTTGTTCGGTACACGATGTCAAACGTTATCTACGAATGGATTTAGCTAAACACTTGAAGTTGACAATGACCAAATTTAGACTGGGAATTTCAGACATAGCAGAACACCGGTATCGTTACAGTAAATATACTGGGATAGATTTGACTTGTCCATTATGCAAAAATGGAAAAGAGGACGAACTTCATTTTGTTTTATGTTGTTGTAAATTATCCAGTCTAAGAGCGCAATATGTACCGACAAAATTTTCCAAGGATCCCTGTCAGTTTCGGTTAAGCCTGCTAATGGCATCTCAGAAAGAAAGCATAGTAAGAAACTTCTCAATTTACTTATTCAAGGCATTTCAGCTTAGATCAGTCATGACTTCGTGACGGAGTAGTCCAACCAGTTTTTCTTGTGTTCTGTATAGTTCTCATATTGATGTTGTTATGTTCTCCATACCCCCCTTCATAAGGGGCAATGGCCTTTATATGAAGTAAACCATCTGAGTTCTCTCTCTCAAAGCTACTCCATCCAGCTGTATCTCTAACAACAGACGAAAAAACTAAAAGCGCTGAACATACTTCCTCTGAATAGGCAATTGGAATTCAACAAGGCATCATTTATGTTTACAATCTTGACAGATACTATGCCATGTTATATCAATGCCCTTTTAACAAGATCGAACAGCTTTTCTGGCTCGACGAAATTCCTTCTTCCCTACCCACGCATTGATCTATACAAAACAAGCCTAGCTTACTCTGGACCATATGTCTGGAACTCACTTCCACCGAATCTACAAAACATGAATACTTTAAAACCTTTCAAGGAACATTTGCATAAACATTTTATGTCTCAGTTGTTAAATTATTCGATTACAATGATTAGCGTCCATTCGCTAAGTCTTCTGTGAACCATACTTTGGATAAATCGTCTCAACATAAAACCTACTCCGTTAAAATCGCTCATCCCCACTCCCACTCTGTCTACCATCCCTTTTCTCCTCCCCCTACCTACCATTCTCTCTTCCCCACCCTCCTCTGACCTCTCTCTCTCTGTAGTTTTTGTTTGTTTGTTTGCTTGTAAGTTTCCTTTTGTTTTACCATCCCCCATCTCATTAGTGCTTTTATGAGCAGTTTGCTTATCATTGTAGAATTAGATTATCATGTTGCTATGTTCAATTGTCTGTATGAATGATATGTGCTGAAATAATGTATGCATGACAAGGACAGATTGTAAGACTAGGCTTTGGCCTAAAATCTTCATCCTTGGGTATTAAAGATCAATCAATCAATCAATCAATCAATCTCTCTCTCTCTCTGTCTGTCTGTCTCTCTCTCTCTCTCAACGTTTACTTACTTCTCAGAATCTTGCACATGAATGAAGGAAGCACTATCTCGAGGGAACGTGAGACAGATGACAAACAGAAATATTGTCCAGGTGGAAGGTTAACGTGAGAACTGGTTACACGGTTTGAACGGTTCACATGAGGAGGGAAAGTGAGAGAGAGTTCACTGATACATTGATACAATGGCGAGAGAAATGTGTGAGCTAAGAATGTTGTAAAGGGGCGTCGCACACTTGACGTCGGCTAAAGGTCCCGCGCCGACGAAATGTTCGTCG
>CM031627.1:18885546-18893046 GCA_018398815.1 Conus ventricosus
CATTTCTCTTATACACACCACACACACACACACACACACACACACACACACACACACACACACACACACACCACCACACACACACACACACACACACACACACACACACACACACACACACCACACACACAAATTCTGGATGCTTTCTAGATACTCACTCACGCCAGCTAATAAACATTGACACACTTAATTCATTTCATCAATGTAGCTTACCTTATTCACGGATTATAATTTCTTTGATTTATAAGATCAAATTGAATGCTTTAAGACAAAGTTTTCTAAGAACATAACATGTCTTTGTGACAGAAAGATCACAAATAATCACATCCTTTTTCAATATGAGCACTTAAAACCTTACCTACCATCCCTACCTAAATGTTTTCTGGATCACGTTGTATCTGATTTATCACTGATGTGTAAAATTGCAGTTTCATTACATCAAAGTCCTATTTTTTCTGTTCTGTAAACTGGAACCGATGTTGAGTGTTTTGATCAGTAGTTCTTTGTGAGCTCATAGTTGTTTATTTTATTGCTGCTGTTGCTGTTTTTCTTCAAAGCCTTTAAAGATATTACTTAATACCTCTAACCCCTCCCCCCTTTGCCTCTAACGTTGTCTAATAACACTTAAACGTGGATAGACGTTAAATTGAAGAACAAAACACACACACACACACACACACACACACACACACACACACACACACACACACACACACACACACACACAGAGAGAGAGAGAGAGAGAGAGAGGAGAGAGAGAGAGAGAGAGAGAGAGAGAGAGAGAGAGAGAATACAAAAAAGCCCCCCCCCCCCCCCCCCCCTCCTGATCATACCTTATCACCCATTTATCTTCCATCCCCTTCCCTCCCTAACATTACCCACACACCTTCTCAACTACCCACGCATAACTACCACTACCTCTTTCATCACCCAACGAAATCATTTATTTTATTCACCTAAAGCCCTTTTTTTCTTTTTTTTTTTTTTTTTCCTCAGTTCCCCCCCCCCCCCCCCCCTTTTCCCCCTTACCATTATTATCAATCCACCATTACCACAACCATCACAAAGATATCACACCATCCCAATAAACTAGACACAACCCTATCATATCACACACACACACCTCCCCCTACGCAATCCCCCCCCTCCTTTTCCTCTCCCATAATCCCCATGTCATTTCCGCCTACCGGCTATTCTCCCCACCACATGGACAACAACAGATGAGTCATTTTTCGTTCTCTTTTGTTTCGTTTTTCGTTCTTTGTTTGTTCTGTCCCAAATGTTAAAATTATATGTGATTTTTTTTCGCCTGAAAAAGACCCAAGTGGTTGAAATGCATCGTGTCTTGTCATGTGCTTTGTTTGTCAATGTCATTGGCGGTAAGAAACAAACTCTAGTTCTAAATGATATATATATTATATATATATATATATATATATATATATATATATATATATATATATATATATATATATATATATATATATGTGTGGTGTGTGTGTGTGGTGTGTGTGTATGTGTGTGTGTGTGTGTGTGTGTGTGTGTGTGTGTATGTGTGTGTGTTGTGTGTGTGTGTGTGGTTGTGTGTGTGTGTGTGTGTGTGTGCGTGCGTGTGTGTGTGTGTGTGTGTGTGTGTGTGTGTGTGTGTGTGTGTGTGTGTGTGTGTGTGTGTGTGTGTGTGTGTTAGTTCTTTAGTTTAACGTCTGTTCACCCTCAAGTGATATTAGACGGTTTATTTTCCTGTAGATAATGTAGATACGGTATGAAAGCTTGTACACAAGTGGTCAGGCGATATTCAAACAATGACAACACACACACAATTGTGCAAAAATGACGTCATCACTTTCTGGGAATTTAATTTTCCGAGTTAACTAGTAAGCAACAAAAATGTTGGATCAGAAATGTGTAAGCCTTGTTTGTTTGGCCTTTCACTAAGTGTCTCGCACGGGACGGAAACATAAAGCTGGATCTAACTTATACAATATATTTGCCTGATCTTATGTTCTCATTTCTCTCCTCTCCCTCCCCCCCCCCCCCCCCCCCCCCCCCCCCCCCCCCCATTTTTTTCACTTAAATCTTTGCCATGTCATTTATTTTTCGGAAGATTTGTTGTTAGTCTACATTGTTTCCCCGATACCGGTTAGTATATTATATATTTAATTATTTATAAATGATAGTTAGATGTAGATAGATAGATAGATAGATAATTAGATAGTAGATATGTGTATATATATATAGATATATATATATAATATAATTTTTTTTTTTTTTTTTCACAGGTAAAATGTCTCACTAAAACTCACACGCGCCTCAACAAAATCGACGTCAACAGTAGCAAAAAAATTAAAATGAATAGTAAAACAAGTTTGATGGCCTCTTTTCCCACAGGGACAACATTTAACTTGGATCTAAGCTTTCAATTCCTGATTATGTCTTTCTCTTCTCCCCCCCCCCCCGCCCATTTATTTTCATAACTTTGCAGCATATAATCATAAGGAAGATGTGTTTTCATGTCCCCAATACACTAATAATAAAATATATAGAAGAAAGAAAAAAAAATAAGTAGAAACAAGGTAATAAAGATAAATATATTTTTTTTTTTTTCAAGAACTCACAATCAGACCGCGCTCAAAAACGATCAACGTGTGAATAAATAAAAACAAGTGAACGCTTTTCCCACGGGAAAATAATCTAGTTCGCACTACTTCTTATAGATGTCCAAGTATTATAAATCCCTGTTTTCGAAATTTGATAATATATAATATTATATTATATATATAATATATATATAAGTAATATAACCAAGGAGTGAAACAAGAGATTTAAAAAAAATGCTCAACCGAACTGGGAGCAACATTTGTTAAAAAATAAGGTTTAAAACTATCTACAGCGCTGTTTCATGCAATGCAATCATCAGGATCATTGCATTGCATGAAACAGCGCTGTAGATAGTTTTAAACCTTATTTTTTAACAATATATATATAATATATATATATATATAATATATATATATATATATTATATATATATATATATATATCCCTCAGGCAGCTAGTGAAGGGTTTCTCATATTTTTTATATATTCCCCCATTTTCTTCATCTTCAATTTTCTTTTTTTCTAAAAGTTCAAATCTTTGCCAAGTCATTACTGTAATGACTGAAGAAGTGCTAGCCTGCAATTGTTTTCCCCCACTACTTAATTGTTCAGCATGTATATATATATATATATATATATAATGCTGAACAATGCTGAACAGGCATACAAATAAATGTGCCTTTGAAGGGGATTACGATGGTTCCCTCAGGCAGCTAGTGAAGTGCTTCTCATACCTATAATATATTCACCCCAATTTCTTCATCTTCACTTTTTTTTTCATAAGTTCAAATCTTTGCCAAGTCATTACTATAACGACTGAAGAATTGTTAACCTGCACTTGTTTTCTCCCACTACTTAATTGTTCAGCATTATATTATTATATATAATTATAATATATATATATATAATATATATATATATATATATATATATATATATATATGTATGTATATATATATATATATATAATATATACCAGTTTAAAACAAGGTTTTAAAATGGAAAAAAGTAAAAACGACAAAATTGTTTCGAGCGGGATGCTCTCCTCAGGTTGTACAATCAGGGCACGCCACCAGTATTATATAGTGTGTTGTGTGGGTGGGTGAGCTCTGCGCGTGTGGCACGTGGCCTGTAGATTTTTCTTTTTTGGGGCACGTTCAGGGGAGGACGTGCCAAGGAATGGTGCATTGACAAAGATTTCCATTTATGCCTGCAATTGTTTACCATTTCTACTTTAGAGTTCAGGGATGCTAGATGGGGTTTACATAATATCAGCCACTTTTCTGTAGTACATAAGTTGCATTTTTTAGAAATGTTGTTGTATGGTGTTGCTCTTTTTATAATTGTCCATGATATGTTGTAATCTATTTTCTTATCTTTAAGCTTCCAAATATATTTACTTAATTCTGTTTGGTTTTTATATTTTTCATTTTGAAGGACTTTTTTATGGTTTGCATATCTGGTTTTAAAGTGGTTTGCTGTAATCCCTATGTATGTTTCTTTATCACTGTCTGTTGTTACCGTAGCTTGGTACACAATGTTGTTGTAGAGGCATTTGTTATTCAGAGGGCACTGGTCTTTTTTTGTGCAATTACAAGTTTTCCTTTCGTCACCCTCTTTGGTTGTATTATTTTGGTTTTATTGGAGAATCAATTATATTTTTAAGGTTGGGCATACATGAGTACGATAGCTTGACGGTGTTTTTATTGAAAAATTTTAGATAGTACATGTTCTTTTGGGAATGATGTTTTAAGGATTCTGAGGAATTCTTTTCCTACGTTAGTTTTTGTTCCTCCATCAAATGGAGGGTTATACCATATAATTTTTCTTTTCCTGTTTTTCTTATTGCTGTTCATGTTATTATCTGGGTTATATTGTAATTTGTAGTTGTAGCCACTTTTTTTCAGCGCCTCTTGGTATTCGGCTGCTGCACTGTTAAATTCTTTCTCATTGCATGATAGTTTAGATAATCTTTTGTTTATACCATTAGGTATGGTTTTCAAAATGGAGGGTGGATGGTTACTTTGATGTCTACGTAGACAGGTATGTCATTAGGTTTTTTGTATGGTTTGTATGTATGGTCCTTAAGGTCTAATGTTATGTCTAAATAATTTACTATTTTTTTTGTTGGCTTCTACTGTGATTTTTAGGTTGTGGCTTTGAAAAAGTTTACAAAGTTCTTTTTTCTTGTTTTCAATGATTTTTGATTTATTGTTTAACATGGCAAGGCCATCATCTCTGTATAAGCCAACCTGTTTACCAAGTATTTTCTGTATATGAGACAACATGAAAAGTCCGACTAATTCACAAGTTTCCGCTCCATCATAGGATCCCATCGTGACATCGAATGTGGAGTTTCTGCTGGGTTTTTTTATCCAAGTTTCATTGTTGCTATGGAGAAGGGTTTTCTTAGTGTGGAAAATGATTTCCATCTCAGAATCTGTTATATTTGTATATTTGTTGGCAAACCTTAGTGCTTTAGCAAGTAATTCCTCGTCGATAGAGGGGTAGAAATCCACTATGTCAAAAGTAATGAACACTGTATTTTCTGTTTGTTCAATTCTTTAAACCATTGGATAACTTCATAACTATTTTTCCAGAGATTGGGAAAACTTTGTCAATGCACCATTCCTTGGCACGTCTCCCTGAACGTGCCCCAAAAAAGAAAAATCTACAGGCCACGTGCCACACGCGCAGAGCTCACCCACCCACACAACACACTATATAATACTGGTGGCGTGCCCTGATTGTACAACCTGAGGAGAGCATCCGCTCGAAACAATTTTGTCGTTTTTACTTTTTCCTTTTTAAAACCTTGTTTTAAACTGGTATGTCGCTCCCTGCTTGGTTGAGCACTTTTGGAATTCTGAGTGGCGTTTTGGCTCTAACTTTATATATATATTATATATATATATATATATTTATAATAAACTAATAAATTCCAAGGATAAGTCCCGAGCACCATTCCAGCAACTTACAGAGCAGCTTGGTATTGCAATGACTGCAAGAAATATTCAATTATAAACAACGCTTGCTCTTTCATGATTTTCTTTTGCTTCTTAGGTGGCACCTTTGGTTGGCTTTTTGAAACTCAACAAACATACTACGGTATTGTGTACACCAGCCTTTTTCTAGAATAACATTCTTCTTAAAACCGAAAAGGCAGAGGAGTCAAGTTACTACTTTCCGCGGTCACTGAGGAGAAACAGTCAGGTTTCGAAATACCGGTATCTGACCAGGAGTTATATGTTAGTGAGTTTTCTCCCCATTGGAGATTGTCTCCCTCTTGGAGACTATAAGCTTGCTGAAGGATCATTTTGAGAAACATTTATTATTCCCCATTCACCCACTCAAGCACATACTGTTAGGCAGAATTATCTACCACTGCAGATATGAATGCTTATCTCCCCTATTTTTTAAATCTAAGACATAAGAGCAAGCTTTGTAATTATATATATATATATAAATATATATATATGTATATATATATATATATATATATATATATATATATATATATATATTATATATATATATATATATATATATATATATATATATATATATATACGTGTGGCTGTGTGTGTACATTACGGGGGGGGGGGGAGGAGGGTATGCCTCATTCAGATCGGCTGAGTGGACCACAGTCATTTCTAGCAGATGTAGAGCCAGTGATCAATCTTGCTGTGGAGTGATACAGACAGTAACAGATGTAGAGCCAGTGATCCATCTTGCTGTGGAGATGCACAGACAGTAGCAGAGTAGAGCCAGTGATCAATCTTGCTGTGGAGATGCACAAATAGTAGCAGATGTAGAGCCAGTGATCAATCTTGCTCGGGAGATGCACAGAAAGTAGCAGATGTTGAGCCAGTGATCAATCTTGTGTGTGTGTGTGTGTGTGTGTGTGTGTGTGTTGTGTGTGTGGTGTGTGTGTGTGTGTGTGTGTGGTGTGTGTTGTGTGTGTGTTTCGTGCGCGCGTGTGCGTGTGTGTATGTGTGTGTGTGTGTGTGTGTGTGTGTGTGTGTGTGTGTGTGTGTGTGTGTGTACATTATGGGGGGGTACGCCTCATTCAGACCGGCTCAGCGGACCACAGTCATTTCTAGCAGATGTAGAGCCAGTGATCCATCTTGCTGTGGAGATGCACAGACAGTAGCAGATGCAGAGCCAGTGATCAACCTTTCTGTGGAGATGCACAGACAGTAGCAGGTGTAGAGCCAGTGATTCATCTTGCTGTGGAGATGCACAGACAGTAGCAGATGTAGAGCCAGTGATCAATCTTGCTGTGGAGATGCACAGACAGTAGCAGATTTAGAGCCAGTGATCAACCTTGCTGTGGAGATGCACAGACAGTAACAGATGTAGAGCCAGTGATCCATCTTGCTGTGGAGAGGCACAGACAGTAGCCGAGTAGAGCCAGTGATCCATCTTGCTGTGGAGATGCACAGACAGTAGCAGATGTAGAGCCAGTGATCCATCTTGCTGTGGAGATGCACAGACAGTAGCAGATGCAGAGCCAGTGATCAACCTTGCTGTGGAGATGCGTGCACAGACAGTAGCAGATGCAGAGCCAGTGATCCATCTTGCTGTGGAGAGGCACAGACAGTAGCAGATGTAGAGCCAGTGATCAACCTTGCTGTGGAGATGCATGCAGAGACAGTAGCCAGATGCAGAGCCAGTGATCCATCTTGCTGTGGAGAGGCACGACAGTAGCAGATGCAGAGCCAGTGATCCATCTTGCTGTGGAGATGCACAGACAGTAGCAGATGTAGAGCCAGTGATCCATCTTGCTGTGGAGATGCACAGACAGTAGCAGATGTAGAGCCAGTGATCCATCTTGCTGTGGAGATGCACAGACAGTAGCAGATGTAGAGCCAGTGATCCATCTTGCTGTGGAGATGCACAG
>CM031627.1:18898046-18909726 GCA_018398815.1 Conus ventricosus
CACCACCCCCCGTTTCACCATGGTTTGAGTTCGTGGGCAGGAGGATCAGGATCTCAGGATGAAAGTGATCCTGCGAGAAGCCGTGTGGAATTCCGTTCATTCCTTCTGATGCCTTTGTGGAGTGTGTTTTCCAGCGTAGTCTACTGCCCCTGTTGGCGTTGCTGTTGTTGTTGTTTTCGTTTTTTTGTTTTTGTTTGTTTGTTGTTATTTTTTTATTTTATTATTATTATTATTATTATTATTATTATTATATTATTATTATTATTATTATTTATTATTATTATTATAATTATCATTATCATTATTATTATTATTATTATTTTTATTATTATCATTATCTTGGCATAGTCTTCTTTCTTCAACTCATCTGTCACCATTTCTCTCGATGCTTTCTTTTTAATCTGTGACCACCGCTTCACTTCTGCTGGTCCCAGTCTCTGTTTATTGATTTGGGTGTGTCGGCTTGTGTCCCTGATGTTCGCTTTTTTTGTTGTTGTTTTGTTTTGTTTTGTTTTTTAACCACGCCCACAATCTCCTGAACTTTCCATTTTCTGCCAGTCTTCAACCTGGATTGGATTGATCTCACAGCATCTCTCTCTCTCTCTCTCTCTCCGAGACCTGAACTTGATCGATCAGCAGCCTTGATTCCCCCACTGTGTACTCTTTGAGGATGGGGTTCAAGAGCGGCACCAGCTTTGCTTGGTGGCGGTAGAGTGCAACATCAGTGAGACCGGCTATGACACTGTGGCGCTTATCTAATGACATCACGTCGCGTGCGATTTGGGTTTTTAGTCAGTTGTAGTTTGGAAACCGGAAGCGTCGCTATGACCACGTTGTTCAACGACTGTGTCAGAAGAAGTTGATCAGAGAATGTTTTAGTTTTGTTTGTTTAATATTTAAAACGTTGCCTTCGCGTCCGTGTGATGCTTCAACACTCTGCCATTTCTGTGTCTGTTTCTTTGATTTTGGCTGTCGTTGATTGTACTGGAATGGTGCTGATGTTGTCTATCGACAGAGGCCAGGGCAGCTTCAGGATCGGCATTAAATGTAGGCTCCAGACCTTCCATTTGCCAGGGAATCCACTTTCTAATGTTTGCAGGCTCTCCTCTGCTGTTTGCTTGGTTTTCTTTCCCCTTCTTGTGTCTCTCAAGGAGTCGTCTCACCACCTTCCCAGGCTCCTGACTGCTTGCTCTGCTGTTGTTGGGTTCGCTTGATCGGCCACAGTAAACGTCACTGCTTCAGACGCTTTTCCTTCCTTCGGAGACAAGGCCTCGTGACTTCTTTGATCTTGGATGAAGCGGCTAATTGGTCCAGCTGATTAAGTGTTCAGCATACTTCATTTCCCTCGGTGGGAATGGTTGACGTTTCATCCATTAAGGCTTTCAGAGGGGGGGGGGGGGGGGGTATTTATAGTGTCTGTTCCTGAGGCGCTTTCAAGATGACTTCCATCGTTAACACAAACAGCAACGGATAAATTGCACAAATGGCCAAATTCTAGATTGATCCAGTCTGTTATGTATTCCTTTGAGGAGAATTTCACCGAGAAGCCATATACTTCCTTCAGCATTCACATATGGGACATGATACATATCTGCACGCATTTGCCAGATCGAGACACGCCACGTGGAGTCGCTTTCCTCAGCGTTTGCTCTTTGGCATCTTCTAATGAACCACACACTACCCAGATGCTTCCTTTCTAGACTGACGCATCCAAGAACTTATTTTCTCTGAGGCGTTTAGTCACCCTGGCTGTCATCACAGAGAAGAACATGTCACCCTTCAACGTTCAGAAGTGCTATTTGTACAAACTGGTGGGTGCCGCTCAAACGCTGGTCTATGGGAATGTATCATCAGCTCTCGTCCATTGCTGGCCGATCTTCATGTTCCGCCATGCTCATCTTATCAGTCAGTGGAACCACTTAAAGGGCACTGAGCTATGTTTTGATACAGCAGATGTGGTATTCCATAAGACCCAACGAATATCTTAGATAAGTAGTTAAAGGACTCGGAATCAAAAACTTGGAGAATATTTCGACAGGGTCGCCCTGTCTTCTTCAGCTCACTGTTGCTGTCGTGGCAGCGAGGCCTGGTGGGACGACTGTTGTGTGGGGTGAACGGTTGTCAGGATCTGATTGTAGATAGGGGGAAGTTCAAAGCCTTGATCTCTGTTCAGGCTGGGGCGTCTGGTTTTGATTTCGATGGACTTCAACGAATATCTGGCTGTGGCGTTCTCAGCTACTTTCTTTATTTTATCCAGTCTATAGACTTGTATTATTTGATACATTGACATTATCTCTTACATGTCTTATTTGGTGGACAAACATGTATCATTCTGTCTATATACATGTACTGTATGCTCCATATACATGTATTTTTCTCACTCACACACACATACACGCGCGCGCGCAAACACGCATACACACACGCACGCACGCACGCACGCACGCACGCACGCACGCACGCACGCACGCACGCACGCACACACACACACACACACACACACACACACACACACACACACACACAGAGAGAGAGAGAGAGAGAGAGAGAGAGAGAGAGAGAGAGAGAGAGAGAGAGAGAGAGATTGAGAGAGAGAGAGAGAGATCAAAGTAGTTGCACAGCCTAAAAACGATTCTAAAAGCGCTCAAGCCCTTGGGGAGCAACATTTGTTAAAATAAGTATTAAAAAGGAATATTAAAATACTCCACAAATTTGTTTCAAGCATCTGGCTGGCTATCTTCAGGATGATGTTTGGGTTGTCCACCGCCGGTGTTATATAGCGTGTGGGGCCCGATTGCAGCTGTTTTCACGTGTGGGTTGGTTGCACGTGTTTTTTAAGGTTTTTTGTGTTGTTATCTGGGTTGTATTGTAGTTTATAATTGTACCCACTTTTTTGCAGTGCTTCTTGGTATTCTACTGCTGCGTTGTTGAATACTCTTTCATTGCATGACCGATTTAAATAGTCTCTTGTTTATTCCGTTGGGTATGGTCTTTAATACAGATGGTGGATGGTTACTTTTGATGTTTACATAGATAGGTGTGTCATTAGGTTTCTTGTGTGGTTTATATATGTGGTTGTTTAGGTCAAGTGTTATGTCTAAGTAGTTCACAACCTTTTTGTTTGCTTCAATGGTGATTTTTAAGTTGTGGTTTGGGAAGATTTTGCATAGTTCTTTTTTCGATGGAAAAAGAATATGTAGAATACCAAGAAGCACTGCAAAAAAGTGGGTACAATTATAAACTACAATACAACCCATATAACAACACAAATAAAAGTAAGAAAAACAGGAAAGAAAAATCATATGGTTTAACCCTCCATACGACGGGAAACTTAAAACAAACATAGGGAAAGAATTCTTTAAAATCTTAACAACTTCATTCCCAAAAGAACACAAACTGTCAAAAATATTCAACAAAAACACCGTCAAACTATCATACTCATGTATGCCCAACCTCAAAAACCTAATTGATGCATCCAACAAAACGAAAATCAACACAGCAAAGAAGGGTGAAGAAAGGAAATCTTGCAATTGCATCAAAAAAGAGCAGTGCCCCCTAAGCAACAAATGCCTTTATAAGAATATCGTATACCAAGCCACTGTGACATCAGAAAATGAAAAAGAAACATACATAGGGAATACTGAAAACCACTTCCAAACCAGATATGCAAACCACAAACAGTCATTTAATAAAGAAAAATGCAAAAACCAAACAGAATTGAGCAAATACATTTGGAAACTTAAAGACGCAAAAATAAACTACAATATATCCTGGAAAATCATAAAAAGAGCATCACCATACAGCAATATTTCAAAAAGATGCAACCTATGTTTAACTGAAAAAATGGCGGATACTATGTAAACCACATTTAGCAACTTTAAACACTAAAACAGAAATAGTAAACAACTGCAGGCACAAATGGAAATCGTTGTTAGTGAACACACCCCGCACAACAACCTGAAAACCTTAAAAAAAAAAAAAACACGTGCAACCAACCCACACGTAAAAACAGCTGCAATCGGGCCCCACACGCTATATAACACCGGCGGTGGGCAACCCAAACATCATCCTGAAGAAAGCCAGCCAGATGCTTGAAACAAATTTGTAGAGTGTATTCCTATTTAATACTTATTTTAACATATATATATATATATATATATATATATATATATATATATAACCAGT
This sequence comes from Conus ventricosus, assembly GCA_018398815.1. Classification (NCBI taxonomy): domain Eukaryota; kingdom Metazoa; phylum Mollusca; class Gastropoda; order Neogastropoda; family Conidae; genus Conus; species Conus ventricosus. The sequence goes on from CM031627.1 coordinate 18,902,232, forward strand.
TTAAAACAAGGTTTTAAAATGAAAAAGGTAAGACCTACAAGCTTGTTTCAAGCTAAAAGCGCTCTCCTCAGGGTATACAATTGGCACGCCACCGTGTTTATTGTGCCGTGTGGCGTGTGATCTCTGCGCGTGGGCACGTGGCCCGCCGGCTTTTCTTTTTGGGGTGCGCTCAGGGGGGGGGGGGGGGGGGGGGTGGGGGGGGGGGGGGGGGGGGGGGGGGGGGGGGGGGGGGGGGGGGGGGGGGGGAGGACGTGCCACGGAATGGTGCATTGAATAATAACATAAAGCAAATCCAAAATGACAAAAACATATTCATAAAGGCTGACAAGACGAGCAATTTCTATAAAATGGAACCTAATGAGTACTCTCAACTCCTCAACAAAAATGTTCAGAAAAACTATAAAAAAACTGATAAGACTACTTATGACAACATCTGCAAAAAAGAAAAAGAACTTGTGCACCAGATGGATTTGGGTGATAGGATAGAAGCAACAGCAATAAAAGAAGCTTTTATAACCCTTAAAGACACAAACCTAACTTCCACAACAACCCTACATGTAGACTAATAAACCCATCAAAATCCGAATTAGGCAAAAGATTATCTAAACTATCATGCAATGAGAAAGAATTTAACAGCGCAGCAGCCGAATACCAAGAGGCGCTGAAAAAAAGTGGCTACAACTACAAATTACAATATAACCCAGATAACAACATGAACAGCAACAGGAAAACAGGAAAAGAAAAATTATATGGTATAACCCCCATATGATGGAGGAACAAAAACTAACGTAGGAAAAGAATTCCTCAAATCCTTAAAACTTCATTCCCAAAAGAACATGTACTGTCTAAAATATTCAATAAAAACACCCGTCAAACTATCATACTCATGTATGCCCAACCTTAAAAATATAATTGATTCTTCCAATAAAACTAAAAATAATACAACCAAAGAGGGTGACGAAAGGAAATCTTGTAATTGCACAAAAAAAGACCAGTGCCCTCTGAATAACAAATGCCTCTACAACAACATTGTGTACCAAGCTACGGTAACAACAGACAGTGATAAAGAAACATACATAGGGATTGCGGCAAACCACTTTAAAACCAGATATGCAAACCATAACAGTCCTTCAAAAATGAAAAATATAAAAACCAAACAGAATTAAGTAAACATATTTGGAAGCTTAAAGATAAGAAAATAGACTACAACATATCATGGAAAATTATAAAAAGAGCAACATCATACAACAACATTTCTAAAAAATGCAACTTATGTACTACAGAAAAGTGGCTGATACTATGTAAACCCCACCTAGCATCCCTGAACTCTAAAGTAGAAATGGTAAACAATTGCAGGCATAAATGGAAATCTTTGTCAATGCATCATTCCGTAACACGTCCCCCCTGAACGCGCCCCAAGAGAGAAAAACCGGCAGACCACGTGCCGCACGCACAGAGCTCAATGCACCATTCCGTGGCAGTCCTCCCCCCCCCCCCCCCCCCCCCCCCCCCCTGAGCGCACCCCAAAAAAGAAAAGCCGGGGGGCCACGTGCCGCACGCGCAGAGCTCACACGCCCACACGCCACAATATATAACACCGGTGGCGTGCCCAAATTGTATACCCTGAGGAGAGCGAGAGAACAGTAATATGCCGACTCTACCCCACTTGCTCCTCACCGAGTTTTCGGGCGAAAGTGACCTAGAATCAGCATATTACTGTTCTCTGACAAGTAAGACGTCAATAACCAAAAATAACGATTATCTACAAACAAACATACTGTGCAGGGTTATCCGTTTTTAATACTAATTTACTAAAGTTTTCAGAGAGTAGCGTAGGGGAAAGTAGCCGGGAACTGAACACGCCCTATAGAGTAACGTAGGGAAAAGCAGCCGTGACTGAACGCGCTTCATATACAAACGGTGTCTGTTCCCACGGCTTTCTTTTCAGTACTGTCAACTCTGTCAGGGCGGTGTCAACGGGCCTGCTTTGCAGGTGGCAGGTAAGCTTTTAATTGCTAGTTGCCGGCCTACCTGCCCAGCATTGGGGTGTTTATTTCACCCATGCTGTGGTGGTGTAAGTTTGTATATGGCAATATAGCTGCAGTTTTAGAAGACAGTGTGGATTCTAAGTTAGAAAAAGTTTTTAAATCACAAATACTTTTTCAACAGCTTTATAGATTAAAATTGTGTGGAAGACATGGAATCAGCTACAACTTTATATATACCACACACACACCACACAACACACACACACACACTATTTAAAAAAATGTGCCCCTGGTTTACAGTAGCATACCCTCGCCTACGGTGGCGTGCTCCCTGTTTACATGCAGGTGTGTCTCCGGGCCAAAAAATCAATACTGCTGCACTTCCTCCCTACCCCCCACTCCTTCCTGCCTAGCTTGCTCGATCGCACCATATTACATCAGCCAACACTGCCCGCGTGGCGGCGCTGTCACACCCGGGCCAATCAGCGGCCGCTCACGACTAGTTAACCCACACATTTTTTCCACTGACAGCCGGCAACAGGACGTGTTTTACTGCGCTGTGGATGTGTAACCGGGTTTTTACTGAAGAACAAATGTGTATCTTAAAGGTTTGTTGGCTCAAGGAAATGAAAACGTGAAGGCAATATTGTTGACAAAGATGTAGCATTTTAATACTTTTTTTGACTATTGATGAGATGGTTCCTTATCTAATAAATGACGCGCTTTGTTGAAAGGGCCGAAGCAAAACAAACCATCACGCGTTAAATTGTTGGAGCTGGCTTGAGACAGCAAAGCCATTTTTAAACAAACATGGCGTTCATTTCTTAAGGCGGAGGAAAACCCACGGCTGATTCGTATGCTAAAAAACTTATATTTGAAACATTTTTGCTGTTCCTCCCAAGTAAAAAATGTTCTCAGTTTGTATAGACTTGATTGATTGTTAACTACAGATTCAGTTTCATGTGGCAAGCTGAATCTGTGTATTAAGATGTGTATACTTTTCTACTTTTTTAATTCAAAACCAGTTCATCTGCTTTCAAGTGTGCCCTTATGCAACTGAATGGCGATTTCGAATGTTCTGGCAAACAAACTAATAGGGTTAGCAGACCTTAGTACATCTACCAGAAATGGAAGGAGTAGTGTGTGGCCAGCACTATCTTCAATAAAATGCTTCAAATATAAATGACGGATGTACTACTACTGGCGATTAGAGCCGCCATAAAAGCATGGCTAGGGCAGTAATTGCTGTAACTCTGCCAATTTTCAAGCCCTGGTTGAGAAAAGAGGAGCACACCCAAACTAGGCTAAGTGATAAGTTTTATATTTTTAACATAAAATCCGCACACTTATTCTGACTAAATTCTAACCTACAAAACTATGTGTAACAGATAGGCTGACACAGGCCGAAACCCAATCGCTTAATTTAGGGGTAGCGAGACGCGCGCCCTTCGTTCACAACAGCGCACGGGCAAGCGCCAAAAAATCAATAAAGCGGGAGACTGGGCTTTGCCAGGTGAGGGTGGGGGTGGGGGGGTGTATTCATTCAGGTTGACACGCGCCAGGTGTCTTTTACGAATGTTCTAGACTGTTACGTGTCACTCCTACTTTGTGCCGCCACGTCAGCAAGACCGGTTGTATTGTCATTGAAGTTGTGTGGTGTAGTGAGAAGATATTTACCGGTTTTTGTGCAGGTTTGGTTTTTTATATAATATTTTGATCATGGCAGAACAAAGACAGTGGAGATTTCTAAGCTGACAATACTTGACGAGCATGTTGATACCATGCACAATTGTTAGTGCTTTGGGATGAGTTGAGAGCGGCGGGCCCTTCATTTTCCTCGCAAACTAAGAGAGATTGCTCGTTTGTTGAATCCATATGCTAAAAGGTTTTCTACAGTTGGTCTTTCTTTCGTAAAGTCTACGCTATGAGGAAGGAATTGAATTTAATGTTTTCAAGCAGTGAGGAGATTAGAAATTATTTGGGACTACTCCTTGTACAAGAACCAAATACAACTCCAAACACAATCCTCTCAATAGTCCGCAGCAGTGAGAGAGAACTAGCGCTCTACCCTAGAGCATCAAAGGTCACAGTGGCAACCTTTTCTTCACGCTCTAACCCTAGAGCAGTCAAAGGCCCACAGTGGAAAAGCCGTTTCTTCATCGCTCTAAAACCCAAGAGCGGTCAAAGGTCACAGTGGCAAGCCGTTTCTTCAACGCTCCAACCGCTTCACCCTAGAGCGGTCAAAGGTTATCAGCAGTGAGATCAGACTTTTTTTTGCTGCTTTGGTCGCTTGCTGTCTACGCCCTGTTACAAACTTTTAGGCTGCCTTTTTAGCTCTGCTAAAGCAGTATTTTACTTAAAAAAACACTAGGTAACTCTGCCAATGCCAGTCCCAAGCCTGGATGAAAAAAGAGGAGGGTGTGGGATAAAATTTTTTTTGTGGGACTTGGCGCTGCTTTGAACTTGCAACAAAAGAAGCCAATGCATCACAAAAACGCAAGCACGTCTTGCACCAATGGTGTTACACAATGACAAATAATAAAGCTCTGTTACACCACACACACTCCCACCCCCAAGTCACCCCCAAGTTCTTAAATTTAAATTTTTTAATTAAGTCACCCCAAGTTCTTTAAATTTAAATTTTTTAAAATTTAAAACTTCAAGTTCTTAATAAGTTTCTTGATTAAGTTTTTAATTAAGTTACCTCAAGATCATAACTAAGTCATCCTTTAAGTAAACCAAGTTCTTATTAAGTTATCTTATAATTATCAAAAAAATACAAGCTATGTTTTTATCTTAAATATAGATGTCTAATATAGTACACCCCACGCCTCAAAAAAACGTCATTGTTGAGGGTGTCTTGCCAGCGTTCCTGCATAGATCTTAATGAAGGCCTTACATCCTAAGCACCGCATTGAAAACAATTTTGGTCTATGGAAATGTCTTTTATAGACTCCAAGTCTTTATTTATTGACTTTATCATTTTTTAATACCGCCCCTGATCTATTTTATAAAAAAATTTAAAATTAAATTCTTAAAATATTTTTCCATTTGAAATGATCAAAATGATGCTTTGTTATTGGGGGTTTTGGCTGCTGTTGTCTTCTCTGTATTTAACGGTTCAGATTTTTTTTGGTTGCTTTTGTTTCTGCTGCCATTGTGTTATATATTTTATAACCGTAATAACCGCCCCCAACAGCAGCAATGGCGCCAAAAATGGCAACAGTTTTAAGTTCAATATTCCATGAAGACTTTGGGGCCCTTGTATCACATGGAGTTTTTATAGCTGGGATTGAATCAACTGTTCTGAGGTTGGCGGTGTTATGTTTTCATGATGAGTTATATTTTGTAACATTAATTTTTTTTGTCTGTTCCACTCTGCTAATTTTTCCTTTCTCACACGCCCAGGATTTTAATGGCCTCCACCTGAATCAGCGTTTTCCCGCTGATTTCTGGCTTGGGTTTCTTTCTTTCCCCCTGATTCAGTGTTTTTTTGGTTCTGCTGATTTTCCAGACGTTCATTTTTAAGGGAAACAAAATCTATATGATTAAAAGTTATTAATCCCATGATTAATGGGGGATAACAATGTTCCAAATCTGTAGTATAGATCACACCCCCAGAGACTCTAATGACTTTGTTAAAACTGGATCTTGCGTTAAATCATACGTAAGATCTTGTTCAGAACAATGGGGCAAATCTACTGACTAGTTTAGTGTACAAACTAAGAACCGTTTGCCCCACAACTTTTCACCAAATTCTAGACCCCAGCTGCGCTTCATACCTGTTAGATACTTTATAATGCTTGTGTAGACATCTGCTGAATCGTTCAAAGCTGAATTCAGTTCCGAGGAACTGTTTTTGTTTTTTCCACACGCTGCCAAAGAATACAACCTCTCCTTTGGGGCATAACAGCTTGGCCATCAAATTGGTCATTCATAAGTTCGGGAAGGTTTAGGCCGCCTTGTAGCTGTAGTAGATCATCACTGTTCATTTTTTTATTAAATTATAATTTTTTTATTTTAAAAAATAGCACCGAAAAAACTGTGCTAACCTTGTATACCATTCTGCGTTATTGGAGGCCTAATGTAGGATACTCAATGCTTGGTAAAAGCTTGTTAAGAATTAAACCAGCAGATCTGGCAAACTAGACTTTTAGGGTTCAGCAAAGCTGATTGCATCATTGCAGCTCGTTTGCTACGAAAGATTTTCTAGTTAACAAGGAATAATTCCAGACAATAAAATATGTAAGAAAAAAAAAAACATTTATAAAAAAATGGCTTCACTCGCAATAATGATAGGCGGCGCTGTGGTGAATGCGCTTGCTTTTTGCGGAAGTAATTTCGCATTTAGTAAACTGGGGAATGACGGCGAGAGAAAAAGACATAACAAAGCATGGAGCAACTAGCAGCTGCACAAACGCCTATGAAAGGCAGAGACTTGAGCAGTTAGATTTTATTAATGACACACTGAAAAGACAGGGGCATGCAGCTTACACATTTTAAAAGGTTGATCAAGCAATAAAACAATATTATCTTGTAAAAGGGAAACCAATCGAGACATTGCCCCACCAAAAATTCAGTGACTTTACAACCAACAGAAAAACAAAAGATCAAGAAATCGGGTTTATTGTCGTTGGTATGACCGTTGTGTATTTGGGTTTCGCATAATATTGGCTGAATAAAAATGAAAAAAATCTATTATTCGCCAAAAGGATATTGGAAGGGTATCACAGCAATACAAAAGCTAGCCAAACGGCGGGGGTCAGGGGAACAAACAGCAAAGGAATGGTTATCTAAAAAAGCAATTTGGCAAATTTATTTACCTGCCCCTAGACAATACAGAGACCGCACTTTGTTAATACAACTCCAAACGACACCCATCAAATGGATCTTCTATATTTACCCTCTGATAGGATAGACGAAAAAGATTTAAGTACGCACTCACAGTCATTGACATAGCTTCAAGATACAAAGATGCGGAACCATTAACACAAAAAGTGCTTCTGCTGTTGCTGTGCCATACAACTGATATACAACGAGGTCCTTTAACTTATCCTCGCATGATTCAAGTTGATGATGGAAAAAATTTAAAGGCCAAGTGAATCAATATTGTTGAAACATAGAGTTAACCCATTAAAAGAGGCATTCCCCGGGGTTCATAGATCACAGGCTTTAGTCGAAAACTTTAACAAACAGTTTGCTGAAAGACTTTTCTCCTACCAGTATCACAGAGAGCTGATTGACAATTTCTCGCAACACAGAATGGTTAAAGACGCCCTCATTTTGCGCGCAATGAAAAATGAAATTAAAGTCAAAACCAGTACGCATCAAAGAAAAAATAAATGTGCTGAAGAGGCTCATCACAACTATACCATTTGATTGAAGAAGGGACCTTTATTTACCGGGAGCAGAAGGGACACCCATCAGGCAACCGATCCAATTTGGATATTGATCCATAGAAATAAAAGAATTGTAAAGATAACCGCCCCTGTATTATTTACGAAAAC
>CM031627.1:18909826-18917326 GCA_018398815.1 Conus ventricosus
TTTTTAAATGTCAGTTTTGAAACCCTTAGTTTGGCCTAGACTCAGAATATGTCAGCGAAAGGTGCCATTGTGTCACCATAATCCTTTCCGTAAAAGGGATAGTATAACTAGTGAATTCTAACCCCCGCTTACTTTCTTGTGAAGGAATGACATGTTCCTTACTTTCGCTTGTCATTACGTTGCAGCGTTTTCCTCAAAGACGGTTGGGGGTGTTGGTCTCAAATGTATCACAACTAATTCATCATCATCATCACATCATCATCATCATCACATCATCATAAACCATCATCATCATAAACATCATCGTCTATCACCCCTCCTGGGTACAGGCCCCCAAACCCCAGGACCTCCGGGCACCCTCTGTCCTGGGCTCTTTTCTCCAGCGGTTCCAAGCATCCCCATGTTCCTGATGTCTGCTTCCAGGTCTCGGCGCCAGGTTTCCCCTTGGCCGACCTCTTTTCCGTTTTCCTTGGGGGTTTCCCCATTTAGGGCTTGTCTGGGTATTGTCTGGTGGAACAGAAACAGGGGACGTGGATTCTGCAGCTGAACTTGAGAGAAGGATTCAGGCATTAAGAGATGAGGTGCTTCCGCAAGCCCTTTGCTTTCACTCATAAAAAGACCACTTCCCCAAACACACACACCACACACCCCCAACGCAACACACACACCCCCAACACACACACAACAAACCACCACCACACCAAACACAACACCACACACACATCTTTCTTGTAGTTTTTAAAAATTTTTGTTTTTTGTTATTGTTTCGACTAACCCAGAAATCTGTTTGGAATTTTCAAGTGGTTGGCAAGGGCTCGACAACTCAAAAACATCCCTTTTTCTGACAGTATGAGCGACCTAACTATTGCTTTTTTCCAAAAGGGGTTGAGGAGTGTTTTAGGGGAATCATCCCCCACCAAACCTATTTTTTTACCTACATACCTACCCAGAATCCACTTACCATCCACTGTCTACAAAATTTATCTATAATTTCTATCTTCATCAAATTATTATCTATCTATTTCCCTTCACCTTCTATAAAATTATCTATCTACTATCAAACTATTTTCTTCTGCCCGCCCCCGCCAGCCCCTCTCCCCATCTCTCTCTCTCTCCATCTCTCTGCTTTTTATCTATTACTATAAAATAATAATAATAAAAATAAAAAGGGAACATTTAGTGCGCTTAATCTTAAACAAAAGCCCTAACGCTTACGCATAACCCAAAACACACAACACCACACACACCACCCCACACACACACACACACCACCACACAACACACACACACACCACACACCACACACAAAACACACCACACACACGCACCAACACCCAGCAAGGAGCAGAAAAATTAGTTTTGAAGAAGTTGTTTTGGGGGAGACTTAAAAGAAGAAAGACGTTTGATTTTGGGAGTGCGAAGGGAGTTTTTCCAGCAGGAAGGACCTAAAAAGAAAAAGAACGTTCCCGTTTCTGGCCAAAAAAGGGGGATCCAAAAAGCGAGTGCAAAAAAAGGCGAAGCTGTCGGGGGGAAAGGGTCGACAGAAGTTTAGGAGGTAAATGGAGCGGGGCCCACCCAAATGCCTTTAGCAGAGCAAAGAAATTTGTACTTGAGCTTTTTTTCAAAGGGAAAGCCTGCAAAGATTTAAGCAAGGGAGAAACAAAGGGGTTTTTGGGAGATTTCGAGCAAGGCGAGCAGCTTTTTTGATTTTGAAATTTTTTGAAAGGAATTTTGGGGACAGCCAAAAGAAGAAAATTTACAGTAGTCAAGTTTTAAGAATAAAGCGAAACCCAGAGTCTTGGTGGCTTTTTCAGACAAAAGGGTGGCGCCCAAAACTGATTCGCCGAAGCCCCAAGTAGCAAGCCGGCAGATAAAAGGGAAATTGATTTTAAAAAGAAGTGTGATCAGTACAACCCCTAGTTTTTCGCAAGTGGTAGAGGTCTAAATGGAGAGGTACCAATTTGGACAAAAAAAGGGGGAAACAAGATTTAGACATGACCGTTTTGGGGAATGAAGATCAGTTCAGTTTTGTTTTGTTAACTGAAAGTTTTTGAAAGCCCATCCTGCCTTTATGTCAAGATGCAGGCTGTGAGCATCAATGATGGGGGAGGGGAAAAATGTCACCAAAATTTTACTTTTGATTGCATCAAGAAGCAGTGGTGTGAAATGTATGAGGGGCTACAAGTCAGGAGGGGTTGGGTAATAGAACAAACAGAATGGGCCAAAAGGACAGAGCCTTGGGGAACCCATAATTAAAAGTCAGCAGAGCTTGAAAAAAACCATTACAGCGACTTTTTGGGTTGACCAAAAGGTAAGAATAAAACCATGAAAAGCTTGAAAGAGATCCAAAAGTAGTTGAAGTCTAGGAGGGGGTGGAGTGTCAATGGTATCTATCTACATCATCTTCTATCTATCATCTATCATAAAATCTATCTATCCCTAGTCTCTACTGTCGTTGTCTGTCTCTCTCTCTCTCCTTTTTTGTTTTGTTCTCTTTTCCCCTCCCCTCTCTCTCCTCCCCTTTTTCTCTCTCCCCCCTTTTGCCCCCTCCCCCCTCTTTTCCCTCCTTCTGTCTTCTGTCTGCCCGTCTGTCTCTCCTTTTCTCCTCTCTTCTCTCTCTCTCTCCTCCCTTCCTTATAATATATATTATTTATTTTTAAAAACACACAATTTGCACTTGTTTTCCCCCACTACTTAATTGTTAGATTATTTGTTTGGTCAACGTGGGAGATTGAACTCTTAGGGATCCGTACAGGTTGTTCTCAAATTCTTAGCCCGACAATGCTTGGGTTATTGAACGCAGATGCCCCTCAAATGTTCCATTTTTTTTGTTTCTCCCTTCATCCTGAAGGGATCCTCAAGCATGGGCCAAAAGATTGCCCCCTACTTTTTTATGTGTTTGCATAAGTTTTTTGTTTTTCAGAAACTTTTTTCCTCTCGCATTTTTCGTTTTGTTCCTTTCTACCCTTCGCTGACGCGGGGGCTGCTGTTGGATTTTTTTTTGAACCCTTGGTATGAAACACCACAGAATTATGGACTGTGGTGTGTCTCATTTGACCCCAAGAGCACACCATCACCGTGTTTCCAATGATCCGACCAGCGGACGAAAGGCCTAAAACAGACAATAAAAATAGATCTGCCTTCGAGAAGATTAAGATGGTTTCTCAGACAGCTAGTAAGGGGTTTTTTAATTTTTAATATTTCCATCCATTTTTTTTCGTCTTAAATTTTTTTTTTTTCTTCTAAAAGTTTAAATCTTTCCAGTCATTACTTAATGAACTAAAAAATTGTTACCCTGCACTTTTTTTCCCCCAAAGCAAAGAATCACCAAAAAACTCCCCCCTGGGAAACTCCCCCCTCGCCCCCCCCCACCACCGCATTTTTCGCCCGGAGCCGGAGTTCAGACGTGTGGAACCTCAACAATTTGAAACAACAACGCTGACCCTAAAGCCACAATCTTTCCCCCCCCCCCACCACCCTTCCCCACAACCCCCCATCCCCGCCCCTCCCGGGCCGAACCTCCCAACCCCCTCTCTCCCCCTAATAAATCATCGACAGAGGGGGGGGGATGGGGGGGGGGGCGAAAAAGGGGAAAGGGAAAAAGGGGGTCGATTTTTAACAGTAACAGCCCTAAATGGCTGCTTTTGGTCGGTAGGCTATGTCGGAACATGGATTTACATGAAAACAACAAAGCAAAAAAAAAAAAAAAAAATAAAATAAAAGGGGGGGGGGGGGGGTTAGAACAAGGGAAAGTGATACATTATCCCCAAATTCGTGTGTGTGTGTGGTTTAAATTTTTTCTTGTTTTTTTTCTGTTTTTTGGCTTTTTTTTTTTTTTTGTTTTTTTTTTTTTTTTCTTTTGGTGTTTTTCTTGTGTCTTTGTAAAAATTTAATATTTAACAAAACCAAAACCACAAAAACAACAAAAAAAAAACAAACCAACCCCGTGTTAAAATTGGCGGGGTTGTCAAACTTCCGCTTCTCTCAGGAAAAACAAGACCCTTTCAGAAAAAGGTTGGAGACATTGTTTACCTCCTTGGGGTGCAAACACGCAACCCCCCGCACGACACAAACAGCGCGCCACGCACGCATGAGTGCCCCCCGCGCACCACGTGCACGACGCACAAACACGCGCAGGGACACAGACGCACACGACACGCGCAGGGAACACACACCACACACACAACACACACAACACACCAAACCCCCGCATGCACGCACACTCGCACGAGCCCTGCGGCGCAGCACACGACACACGTACGTACGACTAGTACGTCGTACGTCAAACACCGGATGCATGACAGTCGTGAATTCCAACCCCCCACACACACACCCCACACCACGCTTATCTTTCAGAGAGAGGAGAGGAGAGGAGAGAGGAGGAGAGAAAGAAAGGAGAGAGAGAGATTGAGATTTGTATTTTACAGCCTGAACAATTGCCCAAAAGGCGAGATCCGTGAATGGGGGTGAGGGGGGGGGGGTGGGGGTGGGGGGGAGGAGGGTTAAAAGAAGGAAGAGGGGGGAAAACAACACACAAGAGGGGGATGTAAATTAAGACTGAAGAGAGAAAGAAGGGAGGGTGAGGAAAAGGGAAAAAAAAAGAAAAAGGAGAGAGAGAGAGAAGAGAGAGGGGAGAGAGAGAGAGAGAGAAGAAGAGAGAGAGAGAGAGAGAGAGAGAGAAAACAGAAAAACGTGAGGAAAAAAAAAAAACACCCACACACACACACAAAACCACACCAACCCCCAACAACACAAAACCAAAAACACACGCCGCGCACGCCGCATGACGCACGCATGCCGCACACACACACACAAACCAACACACACACACACACACACCAAACACACCACCCACACACACCACATTATCTATATCTTCTATTATCTATCATCTTTTATCTTCTATCTATCTTCGTTTTTGTCTTACTTCTTCTATTTATCTATCTCTCTTTCTCTTCTATTTTTGTATTATGTATGTATGGTTTTTGATTTGGTGGATGGATGGATGGTGGATGGACAGTGAATGGTGTAAAAAAAGTTTTGTATGCACACACACCACCCACAAACCACACAACAACACACACAACACACACACACCCCGTATTTTAATTTTGTATTTTGTATTATGAGTAGGTTTTTGTTGTATTATGAAAAATAGCGACGTGGTATGTATGAGAGCCGCCTCCTGTCGTCTGTTTGTCGTCAATCCCCACCCTTATCTATTTGTCTGTTTTGTATATTCAATGGGGGAAAAATTAAAAGAAAAGATGAAAAAAAAAAAAAGAAGGATCCATCGAAGAGCATCTATCTTTTTTCAAGAAAAGAAAAAAAAAAAAAGAACAGAAACACAATCTACACGAAAGGAAAAAGAAATGGTAAGGGTCATTTTTCGTGTGTGCGTAACAACCAGAGACCGACCACCTGGGGAAGCCATCATTGGGGGCTTGTTGACGATTTTTTGGGTTTCTGCATGTCGCCGATTTTTTTTCCTTCCGCTGTTTTCTTCTTTTGATTTTCTTTTTTTGGCCTTTGTGTTTGGCTGGTTTTTTCTGCGTTGTTGTTGTTGTTGTTGTTTTGTTGTTGTTTTGTTGTTGTTGTTTTTTTGGTTTGTTTCTTTCTTTCCTTCTTTCTTTTTTTTTTTTAAAATTTTCCTTTTTTTCTTTCCCCTTTTTTCTTCTTTCTTTTTTCTGCCTGTCTTTTCCTTCCTTTGTCCGTCCTTTTTTCTTTCTTTCTTTCTTCTTTCTTTCCTTCCTTCCTTCCTTCCTGTCTTTCTTTCTTTCTGTCTTTTGTCTTCTGCTGTCTGCCTCTTCTTTTTTCGTCTTAATTCTTTCTTTCTGTCTTTTTTCTTTATTCTTTTTTTCTTTCCTTCCTTTCCCTTTCCCGTCTTTCTTTTTTCTGTTGTCTTTTTCTTTTTTTCTCTCTTCTGTCTGTCTCTTCCCTTTTCTTTTTTTTGTCTGTCTGTCCTTTCCTCTTTTTTTTTTTTCTCTTTTCCCTCTTAATTCTTTCTTCGTCTTTCCCTTCTTTTTCTTTCTTTTTTTTTCCCTTTTTGTCTTTCTTTCTCTCTCTTTCCCCTTTTTTTCCTCATTCCCCCCAACCTTCTTTTCTTCCTCTCTTCCCCCTTCCACCTCCTTTTCTTTCCCCCTTCTCTCCTTTCTTTCCTCCTTCTCTTTTCCCCCTTTCTTCCTCCCTTTTCTTCTCCTTTTCCCCCTCCTTTTTCATCCATTTTCTTTGCCCTTCCCCAAGTCTTTTTTTTTGTTCTTGCCTTTTTGTTTTTTAGAAATGTATTTTTAAAGGCTGTGTGAATGAATGACTTGTGAGTTTACTTCAACGCGGTGAAGCCCGGACATGGGCCCCTTTTCAGTCGGGGGCCCAAACAACATTACCTTGCCCTAGCCCTTTTCTTTTTCTTCTTCTCATTATGATCATGATCAGTCTCTTATTTATCAGACACAATGAATGTGATGACGACGATGACGATGACGGTGTAGATGTAAGTGATGTCTCTCATCTCCGTCTTCTTCTTTTTCTTCTTTCTGTTTTCTTGTTAGCTTTTTGCTGATTGTGGCGTCTTAATGTTTGTGTTTATCGTTATTCTATATTTTTGTGTCTTCTTGTCTTCGCTTTTCTTCTTTTTGTTGGTGTGTGTGTGTGGTGTGTGGGGGTGTGTTGGTGTGTGTGTGTGTTGTGTTGTGGTGCGCGCGCGCGCGCGTGCGTGTGTTGTATGTATTGGTGTGGCATGTGCGCATGCGCCGTTTAGTGTGTATGTACTGTTTGTGTAAGGGCGCCACGCCACGGTGTGTATGTATGATGTATGTTTGTAGGTGGTTGTGGTGTGTTTGTGGGGTGTGTGCGTGTTGTGTGGTGTGTGGGGTGGTGGCGTGGTGCGGGTGGTGTGGGGGTGCTGGTTTTTTGTGTGTGTGTGGTGTGTGTGTGTGTGTGCGCGCGCGCGCGCGCACGTCTATGTGTGTGTGTATGTGTGTGTATGTGTTTGTGTGTGCGCGCCTGCCTGCCTCTGTGTGTGTGTGTGTGTGTGTGTGTGTGTGCTTGTGTATGTGTGTGTGTGTGTGTGTTGTGTGTGTGTGGGGTGTGTGTGGTGTGCTTGTGTATGTGTGTGTGTGGTGTGTGTGTGTGTGTGTGTGTGTGTGTGTGTGTGTGTGTGTGTGTGCTTGTGTATATGTGTGTATGTATGTGATTTTAGACATGAAATAGTTGGTCGTTTTTGGAAAACATACATCACAGTTCTTTAAGGTCTACCCGCTACCTTATTGTGTCTCCCCCCTCCCCCCCTCCCCCCCCCTCCCCCCCCCCCACCTCAATAGTCGTGTTCTTGAGTTAAGTTGAACAGAAATGTCGACAACAAAGAAAGTCTTTCTACGAGCCTAATCATCTACCCACGAAAGGTTTAATCAATAATGGGTCGGTTAAATTTCTTTGTTTCCATCTAGATATTCTTTTACAATTTTTTTTCCTCCCCCCCAACCCCTTCGGTCTCTTTTTCTT
>CM031627.1:18924801-18929801 GCA_018398815.1 Conus ventricosus
AGTTCCACTCTCTTTTTTTTTCCTACACCCAGGGACCGTATTCATTCTTAGTTAACCGCACTCGCTGTCTACCCAAAACTCTAAAAATGGCCACTTCATTTCATCTTTATAGGCAAACAATCACAACAACAAAAAACATCACAATAACCAAACCATGGCCTACACTGGGGCCATGACAGTAACATTCTATTCAGTGTGTTAATTATCAGGAAAGGTTTTGGATGTTTGATGCGTTTTATTTACAATTGTTTGATTCGCTTTGACCTCCATGCCCCAAAAGGGGTCACAGGATTAAAATCTTTGTGTGTGTGTGTGTGTGTGTGTGTGTGTGTGTGTGTGTGTGTGTGTGTGTGTGTGTGTGTGTGTGTGCGTGCTTGTGTGTGTGTGTGTGTGTGTGTGTGTGTGTGTGTGTGTGTGTGTGTGTGTATGAGAGAGAGAGAAGAGAGAGAGAGAGAGAGAGAGAGAGAGAGAGAGAGAGAGAGACTGACACTGACACTGACATCTTTTATTGACATTGGCTAATAGCCTTTTTGTCAAGGGGGTACAATGTCTTTTGTTTTTGCTCAGAGGAAAAGAAAACGAA
Source organism: Conus ventricosus (assembly GCA_018398815.1). Classification (NCBI taxonomy): domain Eukaryota; kingdom Metazoa; phylum Mollusca; class Gastropoda; order Neogastropoda; family Conidae; genus Conus; species Conus ventricosus. The sequence continues at coordinate 18,925,385 of CM031627.1, forward strand.
AGAAAAAACTGCAAATTAGGTGCCTACACAGCCTGAGCAAAATCAAAAAATAATTTCCATTTCCATCACTCATTTTGTGTTTCGGGTTATTTTCTATACAAAATCGTTTCACACAACAACCTTTCCCTCACAGCACACACTGATCCATCCCAACTGCCTCGACTTGCACACTGCATTTATTTTCCTTATCCTCCTTCTCCCCATTCCACATATCCTCTGTACAGATAATTTTCTAACTTGATTTTTTGGGAAAAACATTCACTTGAAACACCAGCTTCGAGGTAAAAAAGTATTCCACACAGTAAAAAGAAATTTATAATTGATATCCTTCATGCTTTGAACTTTTATTAATTCATAATTTTCTTTCGGTGTTTACTGTTTGTTAGATTTTTGCCAGCATCTTTAACAAGGTTTCTACTGTCTGCAAAATACTTTAAGTTTCGCTCTTGACTGTTTTATTTTCAATAGTCTTGATTTTTTTTTATGTTCCATAACGGGACAAGTGAACAAAAAATGAAACTCATCTTCTCAACTGCAAAATCATTACATAATGACATGAATCTTTCAACAGATCTTTATTTAGATACATCTTTTTATTAGCCTTTAACCCCAAAGTGTTCTATTTCTAAATCTTGCAAGGATACCTCTTTGCCACCGATTAGATACATTGTAAATATTTTTCTGCCTCCAAGTTACTTTAAAGGGATAGGAACCAGGAATGTTATCATGTTCTTTAGTTGGCTTTTGGCCAGTTTGTTTAATGAGAAATTATCTATCTTTGAATTTCAGGACATAAAAACGGTTTCGTTTCATACTCCTGGCCTAACCACACTACCAAACCATTCTCTGTTAGCACTTTCTTAATCTTAGAGCCCTTAACATTCCTAACTCACATTGTTGTAGCATCAGTTTTATGCTTGCCCTGCTCGTCTACTATGGTATCGAAATCTTTACACCAGATTGATACACTTTACCATACATTGATTACAAAGGGTACCTTCCTGTTCCCTCCGTAAAAGTATTTTATTGGCCCAATGAATGAATTTCAAACGTTTGATCGCATAAGTGTGCACTCTTTTACGTTTAAGATTATTTCAAGTCCCCTTATTCAGCCCCAAAATGTAAGTGGGTTTTCAATCTGGGTATCAAATAGCTTCCAAATATTGGGTCGTAGTATTTAATTTCTTTAATTTTCCCTCAAAATTTTCTATCACCCCTTTTTTGCCTGTTTCTATTTGTTTCACCCCAACCTAAATTCAACTTAATTTTGTCGTAAAAAACAACCTAAGTATTGTACGAAATTGGAACTTTAACCTGGGAATTACATACCACCAAACTTAAATTCTTTGCTAATATCCACCTTACGAACACAATTTTAAGTTGGTTTATCAAGGTTTATTTCCCAAACTGTAGTTTTCAGTTCTGTTTCAAAACATTCAACTGTTTTTGCAATCCTATGCTGTACAGACAACAGAACTAATCATCAAAAACATCATCATAAAATCTACGCACCTGGAATAATCTGAATACAGGGTTACCATTTCTTGAGAGTTCCTAAAGCAAGCTCATTGATAAAAAAAGAAAACAACTGTGGGCTTTAAAAGGCAGCCTTGCTTACTCCCTTGGACAATTGAAAAAATCAAATAAACCAATTTGTCACGCACACATGCAATACAGAGTCGTACTTTCCCAAACGAAAATGCCATATAAATCTTCCATGATGCTCCGTTCTTTCTGAGACTTTCCCATAAATATTTTCTGTTCAGAGTCAAAAAGCTTTTCTAAAAATCAACAAAAGCGACATACAATTTTGTGTTTCAAAGCATGTATTTTTTTTACAAGAGCGAAAACGTAAATATATGATCAGTTGTACGTACAATCTAAATCTCTGTCCTCCACGATTTTTCTTCCAGTCTGCCCAATTTTTAAATCCAAATCAAAATGTGTTGTTAAACTTTGCTGACAACACTTGTCAGCGCTACACCTGGTAGTTATCAGGAGTGTTTACATTCCCTTTTTGTGGATAAACGATGGATTGATTTAGCCCATTCAATCGGAAATGCCCCGCCCCCCCCCGAAAACAAGTTATTAATATCAGTACTAGAACATCAATTATAAATAATTAGAACTTTTCAGCATTTCCCCTAAAATTCTTATCTGGCCCTGCATCTTCCCAACCCTTCAAGTGTTTTATCCCGTCGATTCCTTCTTGTCTAGTAATCGGTTCGTTGAATAAAGGTTCATCTGTTTCCGTCATATCTGTTTCTACTTCTTGTGTTCCTACCCCATTGCCTTCCACTGTGTTGTCAGAATGGTTAAAGACTTAAAGAATGATCATCCCCATTGCTGAGATGTAATTCATTGTTTATCGTTGTCTTTTGTTCACTTGTCTTACTGCTGACCAGAAACGCTTGGGTCATTGGCTGACTCTTTTAATCTCTGTAATCTAATCTCATCAAATTCTTTCTTTTGTTTTTCCTCAATTCACTGTATTGCATTCTTTCTTTCACGTATCACCTTTACGCTCTATCTTTTTGGCTCGGTTTTAGCTTCCTGTATTCTAAAGCAGATTTTGACCAGCTTTGTTTTTGTGGGACATTCCATGTCAAACCAGTCATCACACTTTTTCTTACGTTATAACCTTCTCATCATGCCGCTGCGGCACACACAAAGCATTCCACAAAAGTTCAATACATAAATCAATGTTATGACAGTTTGAGTAATTCTTTCATAATGTTCTTAAAATCATTTGATTCAAATTCATTTTTAAACAAGTGTTCATTTTCATCAATCCATACAATCTTTTCTTCATTACTTTGCGGTATGACTTGTCTTTTTGGTGTCGTTAAAACCATTCTTCCATTTTTATTTCTACAGGCAAGTGCCAAGAAAACAGTCTGTCCCCAACTTTCATATTGCAGGATTCTTCAGCTCAGAAGAGCCCAAAAAAAAATTCAAATTACACTACACCATTTGGGGAAATAAAAGTGAATTCCCTTGTTTGTCATCAACACAACAACCATTCAATATAAACAGTTCAAACAAATAAACACAAATTAACAATGATCTCCCCAAAAAAACTGTTAATCGATTGGTCTTTTGAACAACGACTTTTTGAAATTCCAAATCTTTCATCATCATCATTGTTATATCCTCATCATCATTTTTCCGCTCCAACGGTTAAGTGCCTGATAAACAAGCATGTTTTCCTGCCTTGGTTGTTTGCATCCCGTTCTTGATTGAGGTCTCCACATATCATGAGGCAACATCGTCATCGTGTATTCCCTCTGACAGAGCTTCTTCAGAACGACAACTCCGTCTTTTACCTGCATTTGGTTTTTATGCTGGACCTCCTTCTGGCCCCACATAGCAACCACATAAATAACATCTTTTCCAGTGTTGAACAGTCCATATCCATCTTTAGTACAATGACATTTTCTGCAGTCGACCTTAATTTGTTTTACAAATGGTTCCAAATGTGTTTTTAACCATCACTAACACTCTCCAGAGTTTCTCCCATGTATTGTAAATTTTTAGCTGGAGCAAAAAAATTTTGTAAACTCTGGAAAAAACGGTTTTAAAATCAAAAACTTCCACCGACAGAGGGTTTTTGTCAAACAGAACAACATCAAAGGAATTAATATAATTCAAAAAAGGAACATTCATTGCAATTTATTTAATAAATTTTCAACATTGTAATTCAAAAGTTCAATTCCAAAGCTTGATGGTTCGCCTCAGCTATTTAATAGTTGAACGTAAGGTTCTAGCGCTGGCACTGGAGCTGGCACTGGGGCTGGGACTGGGGCTGCCTCTATGGCTACCGCGCTGTGAGGGGGAGAACCCGACACGAGGACGTGAGTCCCGAAGATACCCGTGCATTCCCCTCTGTTGTGTTGTCACCCGCCGCGCGTTGCCCCTGGTGCCCCTGTGCGAGGAGTTATTTTTAGCAGCAGGTGGACGAGGCTGCGCCGCTGGTTGGCTGCCGTTCCCGCGCTCGGTCACCCCGCTGAGTGACGTCATTAACGTCAGACCGGATCTCGTCTGTCATTGGCTGTTGGTCTGCCGCCTGTGGTTTACATTTGCTGTTTCGAATTGTTGACTCAGGCATGCAGATTCCGGCTGTCACCTCAGCATAACTACGAGGATCGGGTCGTTAGCACCAATAACAAATTTCCTCGCACGAAATATGCTGACTTTCCCTCGTTTTCGCTTGGCCACAGTCTCCGTCTGTCTCTCGTCAGATCGTTCGCTGCTCTGACACCAATCTTCTCCAGCTCAGAACGAAGCTGACGATCTTGATGATTTAAAATTTTGTCCCTCCAGTGTGTGAATTTCACGATCTTGTTTGTGCCGTCCTTCACGTGGCTGTCCTACTCTGTGTGCTCTGGCAATGTGTTCCTGTGGTGTCCATTGTCCT
>CM031627.1:18934801-18954801 GCA_018398815.1 Conus ventricosus
GTGTGCGCGTGCATGTGGTGGGGCTTTGTTTTTGGTCCCGCGCGCGCGCGCGCGCGAAACCGTGTGGGGTGTGTGTTTTGGGCGTGCTTTGTGTGTCGCGTGAAATTGTGTGTGCACATGCGGCTGGGGGTGTGTTTTTGGGGTGTTTTTTTGGGGGTTTTGTGTGTGCTTCCCGTGAATCATGCTACGTGCGTCCCGCGCGCGCGCGCGCGCGTGTGTGTTGTGGGGTTTTGTGTGGGGCTTTGTGGCGTGCGCGCGCGCGCGGGCGCAGTGTTTTGTGTGTGGGTGCGTGCTTGGTGTGTGCGCGTAAAATGTTTTGTGAAATGCGTGCGTGGTGTGTGTGTTGTGTGGGGTGCGTGTGTGTGTGTTTTGGGGTGTGTTGTTTTGGCGTGCGTGAATGCATGCTTTAGGGGCCGTGCGCGCAGCGGCGCGTGTGTTGTGGGGTGTTGTTTTGTGTGTTTGTTATTTTCTTTAGTTTAACGTCTTTTCCCTTTTTATTAGACGGGGTGGGGGTTTGGGGGGGGGGGGGGGGGGGGGGGGGGTTTTTGGTGGGGTGCTCGTTTGGGTGTGCGGGGGTGTGCGCTCTCGCACGCGGGGTGTGTGTGTGTGCATGTTGGGGCGTGGTGTGCGGCTTTTAATTTTTGTTTGTGTAGGCCTGGGGGGGGTTGTGTGTGTGTTTTGTGTGGTGTTGTGCGTGTTGTGTGTGTGTGGGGGGGAGAGGGGAGAGAGAGAGAGAGAGAGAGAGGGGAGAGAGAGAGAGGAAAATGGGTGTTGTGTGTGTGTGTTGGGTTTTGGGGGTTTTCAGCCCTCCCTCTTTCCCTCTTGTGGGTTTCCAGATCTATTTCGTATGGCTTTGGTTTAGATCTGTAAAGTTTAAAGGGAATTTTATTTTTTGCAAATGCGTATAAATAATGAGTAATGTTTGGGGGCCCCCCTTCAGGTGCCAGAACAATTTAAAATCCCAGGGGCCCTTTTCAGAACCAGTCAAAAATTCCCGGGGAACTTTGGTTGCACCCATGGTAAATTTTCCTGATCTTTTTTTGTGGGGATAGTTTCAGACTTTTTTGATTCGGAAAATTTTTTTGTTTGGGTGAATTTAAAATGTATCGGGAAAAGTATTAACATTACAATGTATCTCAAAAATATGTATTCACACATTACAATTTTTGAATTTTTGTATCTCATGAACTATTCACCTTTTGGGTTTTTGAGAGTCGGGCAAACGTTCACAGGGGGGGAAAAATATGGGGTTTTAAAAAAATTTGGGAGAAATGGACCATGAGACTGATTGTTTGACAAAAAAGTGGTGTGGCGTTTGGTGTGTTGTTTTGTGTGTTGGGGTGTGTGTGTGCGTGGGGGTTTGCGTGGGGGTGCGTGGGGCTGTGTTTTGTTTTGTTTTCCCAAAACCCGACTGCCCTTTTTTTTTCATTAGGGGGTTTCAATCTTTTTATTTGGATTTTTTTGGGGGAAATCGGAAAAGGGTTTAAAATCGCATGAATTTTGCCTGGGGAGTTCAGTAATCCCAAAGCGCAAGAAGTTTCAGTTTAAAAAAAAAAACAACAAACAAAAAAAACAAAAAAATTGCCAAAGCGCAAGAAGTTTCGATTAAAGAAAAAAAAAACCCCAAATAACCCAAACAACAAAATTAAAAAAAAGGGCGAACAAAAAAAATATTTTAACAATGTCGTAAATGGCACGTATAATTTTTTGTTTCTTTTCCTGAAAATTTTCCCTTTTTTTTTAAAAGACTTTAAAACCTCCCTAAAGACACATTTTTCCCCCGGGAATGTTTAAACGATACCCCACATATTTTCTTTGCGCGAGTCTGCTTTTTTTTGACGCCCCTCGTGGTCTTTCTGCGTGTGTGTAGGTTTTTTTGTTTTTTCGCGTGTGTGTGTGTGTGTGTGGTTTGTGTGTGTGTGTGTGTGTGGTGTGTGTGGGGTGTGTGTGGACGCGAGGTGTTTTTTGTGTGTGTTTTCCCTGTCCTCTCTTCTTTTCAGTTCTCTCTCTCTCTCTCTCTCTTTTCCTCCCCTCTCTCTCTCCTCTCTCTCTCTCTCCCCTCTCTCTCTCTCTGTTTTTTTGTCTCTCTTTCTGTCTCGCCCTCTCTCTTTCTCTGTCTCTGTCTTTTCTCCTCTCTCTCCCCAAACCCCTCCCCCCTCTTCCTTGCCCACAGGGCCTCTGTTTTTGGTGTGTGCGTAAGGGCTTGGAATGGAAGGGGAAAGGGTAAAGCTGGGGGGAAAGGGGGGTTTTGTGGGATGGCGGATAAATTGGGATGATGATAAAAGCGGTGTTGATGAATTTGGGCTTAATACTTTTTGTTCCCTTTTTTTTTTTTTTTAAACGAGAGATTAAGGATTGTGTGTTCGTTTTAAATTTTATTTTTGATTTGTTAGTTTGCGGGTGGTTTATTTCGCCCAAATGATAATTTTCTCCTGTTTTTGACCAGGGGGTTTCATTAAAAACCCCCCTTTTTTCTGTTTTAATTTTTTCGTAAAGACAGAAGTCCCTAGGGCTTTCTAAGTTTATATTGGAAATTTTCTGCCGGAAAATTGGGGGGGTACCCCACTTTAAAAAAAGGAAAAAAAAAACTAATGGATTAAAAAAAAACTTCAAAATTTTTAGCAAAAAAATTTGGGAAAACCCGAACTTTGTTTTTGCATTGTTTTTTTTTTTAGGGGGATGTGAAAAAATTTTTAAAGGGCCAAAAACTCCCCAAAAACCTGAAATTTTTCCTGGAAAAAACACCCACTCCCGTGAAAAAAGGGGATAGAAAAAGGGAATAAAAAAAACCCCCATCAAAAAAAAGCCTTTGATTTTTTATCGCCCTTGTCAAAAAAAGTTCGTTTTGGGCCCTTTCCCCGTCTATGTCTTTTTTTCTCCCCTAAAAATTTTTCTTTTGTCCTTTTTCTTTTTTCTTTTGGGCGCTCTCTTTTTCCCTCCTTCCTCCTCCTCTCTCTCTTCCTCTCTCTCCCCTCTCTCTCTCTCTCTCCTCTTCCCTTTTTTTTTCCCCCTTCCCCCTTTCCCTTTTCCCCCCTCCCCCCCCCTTTTCTCCCCCTTTTTCTTCCCCCGTTTCTCCCTTTTCTCTCCCTTTTCCCCCCCCCTTTTTTTCCCCCTCTTCCCCCCCCCTTTAATTCCTTCCTTTTCCCGTTGTTTCTCTTTCCCCTTTTTCCCCCTCTCTCCCCCCTCTCCTCCCCCCCTCTCCCCCCCCCCTCCCCCCTCCTCTCTCCCCCTTCTCCCCCCTCCCCCTCCCCCTTTCCCCTTTTTCCCCCTTTTTCTTTTTTCTTTTCCCCTTTTCCCCCCAAATTCCTCTTCTTTTTCTCTTTCAATTCCTCCCCCCCCCCTCCCTTTTTCTCTCTCTCTCCCTTCCCCTCTCTCTTCTAAAAAACCCCCCCTCTCCTTTCCCCTTCCTTTTCCTTTTTTCCCCCCCTCCTCTTTTCTCTTCCCCTTTTTCTTTTTCTCTCCCCCCCTTTAAAAAAGGTTTTTTTTTTGTTGTTCTGTCTTTCGCCCTTTTCCCTCCCCCCTCCATCTTTTCTTCCTTTTTTTCTGTCCTTCCCTCTTCTCTCCCTCCCTCCCTCCCCCCTTTTTTCTCCCCCCTTTCCCCCTTTTTTCTTCGTCTTCCCCCCTTCCCCCCCCTTTTTTTGTCCCCCCCCTCTTTCCTCCTCCATCTCTCTCTCTCTCCCTCCTTTTTTCTTCTTCTTTTCTTCTTCTCCCTTCCCCTTCCTTTTTCTTCTTCTTTTTCTTCTCTTTTTTCCTTTTCCCTCCCTTCATCTATTCCCCCCCTTCCTCCTTCTGTGCCCCTTGGGCTTTCCCTTTCCCCCTTTTTCCCCCTTTTCCCAAACCCCCCGGGAGAATGGGCTTTCAATTGTCTATTTTAATCCCCATTTCCTTCGCCCCCTTCCTTCCCTTTTGGCTGTCCTGGGGTTTTCCGGTCCGGGGTTTTCCCTTGCCCCCTTTTTTCTTCCTCTAAAAATTTCTTCCCTTCTTTCTCTTTTCTTTCCCTTCTTACTTCCCCTTTCCCTCCCTCCCCCCTTTTTGGGGTTTTTCTTTTTTTGTGGTTTTTTTGGAAACCGTTCTTTTTATGGCAAACCCCAACAACACAACAACAAACAACCCCCCAAAAAAAAAACCGCGCTTTTGCGGGTCCGCTGGGTGGCTGTTTTGGCGTTTTCCCTTCGGCCCTTCCCTTTGTCCCCACTTTTTCTTCTTTTATATTTTTCCCCCCTTCCACCCCCCTTTTCACTTTTTTCCCGCACCTTTTAAAGGCACAGAAACGATGGGCCTTTGGGGTTGGGAATTAACCCCAAACAGTTCCGGGCCCTTTCCTGTCCCCGGTTTTCTGGGCTTTTCTGCCCGGCCCCGCGGGTTTTCCCCTCTTCTCTTTCCCCAATTTTTCCTCCCGCCATTTCCCCCATTCTTCTTCTTTTCCTGCTTTTTTTCCCTTTTTTTCTCTTTCCCCCCCCTTCCCCCCTTTCTCCATCCTTTTTGGGAAAAATTTTAAAATTTTTTATTTCTAAAACGCCCCCCCCCCCCTTTTCCCCGGCCTTTTTTCCTTTGGGCTTTGGCTTTATTTTTTTTGTTTCTGGCCTTTATTTTTTTTTTTTTATTTTTTTTTTTTTTTTTATTATCCTTTTTTTTTTTGCTTTTAAAAAAAAAAACCCAAAAAACCCCCCCCCCCCCCCCCCCCCCCCCCCCCTTGTTCCCCATTCCCCTTTTTTTTTTTTTATTCTCGGGTATTTATTCCCTTTTTTTTTTTCTCTCCCATGTTTTTTTTTGTGTGTGTGTTTGTGTGTGTGTGGTGGGGTGTGTGTGTGTTGGGGTGGGGTTTTGTGGGGCCCCTTTTCTTCTCTCTCTTTTCTTCCCCCTTTTCTTTTCTCTCTCCCTTCCCCCTCTCTCTTTTTAAATTTTATTCACCAATACCCTGTATTTGGAAAACAAGCACTCACCCTTGTTTTTCCCGGTTTTCTTTAAAAATCCAAAAACGGGGTTTTGAAAAACCCCAAACAAACGATAAAAGCCTGAAGAGGAAGAAGAAAAAAAGAAGAGAAGAAAAAAAGGGAAAAAGAAAGGGGAAAAAGAAGAAAAAAGGAAGAAGAAAAAAAGAAAAAAGAAGAAAAAAAGAAGAAGGAGGGGGAAGGGGAAAAGGGGTTGAAAAAGGGGGAAGAAAAAAGAAAGATGTAAAGAAGAAGAGAAGAAAAAAAGAAGGAAAGAAAAAAAAAGAAGAAGTGAAGAAGAAGAAAAAAAGGGAGGAGGAGGGGGAAAGGGGGAGGAGAAGAAGATTTTAGAAAAAGAAAGAAGAAAAAAGAAGAAGAAGAAAAAGAAAAGAAGAAAAAGAAGAAGAAAGAGAAGACGCTGTAGGGGCGCTGACGAGGGTACCTGAGTGCTCGAGGAGGTCTGGTGGGCACGCTCAGCGGCAATCTGCTGATTTGAATGGAAGGTAACGTGCGTATCAGACATGGAGGAGTCTGGAATAAGCTGCCATGATTTGATGATTGGTACTTTTCTCCATCTGGAGAATTCTAAGGAATCAAAAAAAAAAAAAAAAAAAAAAAGAAAATGAAAAGGATTCGACATACGTCATGATGTGCGGGAGACACTGAATTCAATGGAAATCTGATGGATCCATCTGTGTCACCCCCCTCCCCTCCCCCCTCTCTCTCTCTGTAACCCCTACCCCCTCTCCATCTCCCCTCCTTCAGTCAATACCTCCTTCCAATCATTTTTCCCCATGCCCCTTTGCATCTGTTTGGAAATTTGGGCATCTCTTTCTCTCTCTCTCTCGTTCTCAACCACTCTTTCTATCGATTCTTCATCTTTCCTCTCTCTCCCCTCCCCCCCCCCCCCCCCCCTTACCCCCCTGCCTTTCCTTCTGTCTGTCTCAACCGGAATAAACAAATCTTCCCAGACATGTCAAGAAACGTCGAAACTGAAGACAGTATGGTCAATGGAACATTGGTGAATACATCCCTGTCTCCCTGTCTGTTTTTGTTCTCTATATATTTCTTCTTCTTCTTCTTCTCTTCTTCTTCTTCTTCTTCTTCTTCTTCTCTCTCTCTCTTGGTATGTAATGCACCCACCCGAAATTCTGCTTAAAATCTCTGTTGCTCATTCTCTCTGTGTCTTTCTCTTCTCATTGTTTTCTTTTATACCTCCTCCTTTCCTCCCTCTCTGTCTGTCCTCTCTGCGTGGTTGTCTGTCTCTCTGCCTGGTTGTCTGTCTGTCTGTCTGCCTGGTTGTCTGTCTGTCTGCCTGGTTGTCTGTCTGTCTGTCTGTCTGCCTGGTTGTCTGTCTGTCTGTCTGTCTGCCTGGTTGTCTGTCTGTCTGCCTGGTTGTCTGTCTGTCTGTCTGTCTGTCTGTCTGTCTGCCTGGTTGTCTGTCTGTCTGCCTGGTTGTCTGTCTGTCTGTCTGTCTGTCTGTCTGTCTGTCTGTCTGTCTGCCTGGTTGTCTGTCTGTCTGTCTGCCTGGTTGTCTGTCTGTCTGCCTGGTTGTCTGTCTGTCTGCCTGGTTGTCTGCTCTGTCTGGTTGTTCTGTCTGTCTGTCTGTCTGGTTGTCTGTCTCTCTCTGCCTGGTTGTCTGACTGTCTGCCTGGTTGTCTGTCTGTCTGTCTGTCTCTCTGCCTGGTTGTCTGTCTGTCTGCCTGGTTGTCTGACTGTCTGCCTGGTTGTCTGTCTGTCTGTCTGTCTGTCCTGTCTGTCTGTCTGTCTGCCTGGTTGTCTGTCTGTCTCTCTGCCAGGTTGTCTTTTTGACTGTCTGCCTGGTTGTCTGTCTGTCTGCCTGGTTGTCTGTCTGTCTGCCTGGTTGTCTGTCTGTCTCTCTGATTGTCTGTCTGTCGCTCTGCCTGGTTGTCTGTCTGTCTGTCTGTATGGTTGTCTGTCTGTCTGTCTGTCTGTCTGTCTGTCTGTCTGTCTGTCTGTCTGTCTGTCTGCCTGGTTGTCTGTCTGTCTGTCTGTATGGTTGTCTGTCTGTCCTCTCGGTCTGGTTGTCTGTTCTGTCTGCGTGGTTGTCTGTCTGTCTGTCTGCCTGGTTGTCTGTCTGTCTGTCTGCCTGGTTATCGTCTGTCTGTCTGTCTGCCTGGTTGTCTGTCTGTCTGTCTCTCTGTCTGGTTGTCTGTCTGTCTGTCTCTCTGTCTGGTTGTCTGTCTGTCTCTCTGTCTGGTTGTCTGTCTGTCTGTCTCTCTGTCTGGTTGTCTGTCTGTCTCTCTGTCTGGTTGTCTGTCTGTCTGTCTCTCTGTCTGGTTGTCTGTCTGCCTGGTTGTCTGTCTGTCTCTCTGCCAGGTTGTCTTTTTGACTGTCTGCCTGGTTTTCTGTCTGTCTGCCTGGTCATCTGTCTGTCTGTCTGTCTCTCTGCCTGGTTGTCTGTCTGTCTGTCTGTCTGCCTGGTCATCTGTCTGTCTGTCTGTCTGTCTGCCTGGTTGTCTGTCTGCCTGGTTTTCTGTCTGTCGCTCTGCCTGGTTGTCTGTCTGTCTGTCTGTCTGGTTGTCTGTCTCTCTGTCTGCCTGGTTGTCTCTCTGTCTCTCTGTCTGTATGGTTGTCTGTCTGTCGATCTGTCTGTCTGGTTGTCTGTTTGTGTGTCTGTCTTGCTCTCTGTCTGTCTCTCTGCCTGGTTGTCTGTCTGTCTGGTTGTCTGTCTGTCTGGTTGTCTGTCTGTCTCTCGGTCTGGTTGTCTGTCTGTCTGCGTGGTTGTCTGTCTGTCTCTCTGCGTGGTTGTCTGTCTGTCTCTCTGCGTGGTTGTCTGTCTGTCTCTCTGCCTGGTTGTCTGTCTGTCTCTCTGCCTGGTTGTCTGTCTGTCTGTCTGCCTGGTTGTCTGTCTGTCTGTCTGTCTGCCTGGTTGTCTGTCTGTCTCCCCCACATCTCTCTACCCTCTCTCTCTCTCTCTCTCTCTCTCTCTCTCTCTCTCTCTCTCTCTCTCTCTCTCTCTCTCTCTCTCTCTCTCTCTCTCTATCTATCTCTTTGTGCTGGATTCTCTCAGTTTTCTTCATACTTCAACACACACCATTTCCTGCTCGATTCAGCCAATTTTCTATATACATCAACGTGTAACAAATAGTTTCCTGCTGGTTTCTGGCAGTTTTCTACATACTTCAATGTGTAACAGTCTTTCCTTCTGAATTCTGTCAGTTTTATACATACTTCAATTTATAAAAGTGTTTCCTTCTGAATTCTGTCATTTTTATACATACTTCAATGTATAACAGTGTTTTCTTCTGAATTCTGTCATTTTTTATACATTCTTCAATGTATAACCGTCTTTCCTTCTGAATTCTGTCAAGTTTCTACGTACTTCAATGTATAATGGTTTTTACTTCTGAATTCTGTCAGTTTTCTACTTGCTTCATTGTTTAATAAACAGTGTCTTCTGCTGAATTCAGCCAGTTTTCTACTTGCTTCATTGTTTAACAAACAGTGTCTTCTGCTGAATTCAGCCAGTTTTCTACATACGTCAATGTTTAATGGTTTTTCCCTCTGAATTCTGAAAGTTTTCTGCGTACTTCAAGGCATAACAAACAGAGTTTTCAGCTGATTTCTTCTAGTTTTCTATATACTTCAAAGCATAACAAACCGTGTTTTCTGCTGAATTCTACTAGTTTTCTACATACTTAAATATATGACAAACAGTGTTTTCTGCTGAAATCTTCCAGTTTTCCACATATATCCATGCATAACAGTGTTTCCTTCTGAATTCTGTCAGTTTTCTACATCCTGCATTGTATGAGAAACGGTGTTTTTCGCTGAATTCTGCTAGCTTTCCACAAATTCAATGTATGACAGTATTTCCTGCCGAATTCTGTCAGTTGTATATATACTTCAGTGTATAACAGTGTTTTGTTCTGAATTCTGTCAGTTTGATACACACTTCAGTGTATAACAGTGTTTTGTTCTGAATTCTGTCAGTTTTATACATACTTTAGTGTGTAACCGTGTTTTCTTCTGAATTATGTCAGTTTTACACACACTTCAGTGTATAACTGTGTTTTCTTCTGAATTCTGTCAGTGTATACATACTCTAATGTATGATAGTGCTTTCTTCTAAATTCTGTCAGTTTTAGACATACTGCAATGTATACCAGTGTTTTCTTCTGAAAATGTCAGTTTTATACATACTTCAGTGTATAACAGTGTTTTCTTCTGAATTCTGTCAGTTTTATACATACCTGAGTGTATAACCGTCTGTCCTTCTTAATTCTGTCAGTTTTATACATACTTCAGTGTATAACCGTCTGTCCTTAATTCTGTCAGTTTTATACATACTTCAGTGCATAACAGTGTTTCCTTCTGAATTATGTCATTTTTATACACACTTCAATGTATAACAGTGTTTCCTTCTGAATTATGTCAGTTTTATACACACTTCAATGTATAACAGTGTTTCCGTCTGAATTATGTCAGTGTTTAACACACTTCAGTGTATAACAGTGCTTCCTTCTGAATTATGTCAGTGTTATACATACTTTAGTGTATAACAGTGTTTTCTTCTGAATTCTGTCAGTTTTATACATACTTCAATGTATAACAGTGTTTCCTTCTGAATTCTGTCAGTTTTATACACACTTCAATGTATAACAGCGTTTCCTTCTGAATTCTGTCAGTTGTATACATACTGCAAGGAATAACAGTGTTTTCTTCTGAATTCTGTCAGTTTTCTGCATGCTTCAATGTATAACAAACAGTGTCTTCTGCTGAATTCTGCTAGTTTTATACATACTCCAGTGTATAACAATGTTTTATTTGGATTCTGTCAGTTTTCTATATGCTTCGATGTATAACAAACAGCGTGTCTTCTGCTGAATTCTGTCAGTTTTCTACACAATTCAGTACGTAACAAACAGTTTCCTACTGAATTCTGCCACTTTTCTACATACTTCAAGATAAAACAAACTGTTTTCTGCTTGATATTCTCAGTTTTTTTTACATACTTCAGAGTATAACAATGTTTCTTTCGAAATTCTGTCGGTGTTCTACATACTTCAAGGAATAACGGTGTTTCCTGCTGAATGATGTAATTTTTCTTCATAGTTCAGTATAATAATAAGTGTTGTTTTGGGTTGGATTCTGTAAGTTTCCCACGTTTTTTTTGTGTGTGTTAATGTATAACAGTGTTTCCAGCAGGATTGTATTACTTTTCTATATACTTCAATGTTCAAGAAACAATATTTCCTGCTGAAATCTGTCCCCTTTCTACACACTTCAGAATATAATTATTACCCCAGAAAGTTTCCTGCAGGATCCTACAACATGTTCTACATGTTTTAGTGTATAACAAACAGTGCTTCCTGCTGCTTCTGCGGAGCTCAGCATTTAAGAACAAGGTTCCCTGATGGAGTTGGTTGGCGTCTCACAGAGCCGTCACCTATCATCCCTCCCGGAGTCTTGGAGACCGTTGAGGCACCACAGAAGACTTTGCATGCGAGGCACCACAGAAGACTTTGCATGCGAGGCACCACAGAAGACTTTGCATGCGAGGCACCACAGAAGACTTTGCATGCGAGGCACTACAGAAGACTTTGCATGCGAGGCACCACAGAAGACTTTGCATGCGAGGCACCACAGAAGACTTTGCATGCGAGGCACCACAGAAGACTGCATGCGAGGCACCACAGAAGACTTTGCATGCGAGGCACTACAGAAGATTTGCATGCGAGGCACCACAGAAGACTTTGCGTGCGAGGCACCACAGAAGACTTTGCGTGCGACCAGCTTCCTCTGCTCCTCCCATACCTCCAGATTTAATGACACTGTACATGTCAAACACTTGTCTGTGAATCGATCCCAGGGGAAAAACGTAACTCCATGGCAGGAACTGTCTGTAGCTGGAATCGCACACGTTCGAATTACACTGACTGTAGGTGGATCAATGTCAAACAAATTTGAAAAATAGTTTTGTAAGGGTCCGCCGAAAAACATAGATAAACGAATCACAAGACAAAAAAAAAACAAACAAAAAAAAAAAACACGACGCGTTTCAACGTCGCAGGATCTAGGAGTGAGAGGGAAGGATGAGGAAGGGGATGTAAAAGAATTGTCAGAAATTGACAGTTAGGGGAAATGTAACATAGTTTTCGGGGAATGACTGAGGGAAGAAATAAAAATTTCGGGAAAACTGACCGTACGGGGAAATGTGAAAACAGCGTGGGGAGAAACTGACTATATGAGGAAAGGTGAAAAAAGACTTCAGGCAGCTGGCTGTGGCAGGGAAATTTAAAAGTGTTTTCAAGGATCTGACGATAAGGGGAAATGTAACCATTTTCAAAGAATAGCTACAGGCTGAAATATCAAACAGTCTCAGGGATCTGACAGTAGGGGGGAAATGTATGGACAATATGATGGGAATGACTTTAGCGGGGAATTGTAAATGTTCAAGAGAACTGAGTATTGGGGGGGGGGGGGGGGGGGGGGGGGAATGTGAAAGTGTTCAGAGAACGACTATAGAAGGAAAAAGGGGGAAAACAGCTTTCAGGCACTGGCTACAGATGAAATGTAACACTTTTGGAGGAACTGACTGTACACGAAAATGTAAAACAGATTTCAAGAAACTGACGATGGGGGGGGGGGGGGGGGGGGGGGGGGGGGGGAGGGGGGGGGGGGGGGGGGGGGGAGGGGGGGGGGGCAAAACAGAGTTTAGGGAACTGGCTGCTGTGGAGACAATTTTCAGGGAATAACTAAATGGAGAAATGTAAGACTTTCAGGGAAATTAACTGGAGGGGAGAAGGTGAAAACTATTTTGGGGGGGAACCGACTCTGAGAGTAAATATAAAACTGTTTTCAGGGAACTGATCGCAGTGTGAAAATCTATTTGAGTTTTCAGTGAACATTCAAGGGAAACTGACTACAGGTGAAAACATAAGACACACTCAGGAAACAGACTATAACGGCAAATAAAAGGGTTTAGTTTTAAAGGAAACTGACCATAAAAGACAATGTAAAACAGTTTTCAGGGAACTGATTGCAGTGGGGGGGAAATGTAGTTCAGTTTTCAGTGAACTTTCAGTGGAAAACTGACTACAGGCGAAAGCGTAAAACAAATTTCAGGAAACTCACTCTAGGGGCAAATGTCAGATAGTTTTCAGGGAACTGACCATAGAAGGAAAATAACATTACAGTTTTCAGGGAACTGACCATAGAAGGAAGATGTATAACAGTTTTCAGGGAACTGACCATAGAAGGAAAATGTATAACAGTGTTCAGGGAAAAACCGACCATAGAAGGAAAATGTATAAACAGTTTTCAGGGAAAAAGACCATAGAAGGAAAGTGTTAACAGTTTTCAGGGAACTGACCATAGAAGGAAAATAACATTACAGTTTTCAGGGAACTGACCATAGAAGGAAAAATGTATAACGGTTTTCAGGGACCTGACCATAGAAGGAAAATTTGTTATAACATTTTTTCAGGGAAAACTGACCATTAGAAGGAAAATGTGTATAACCATTTTCAGGGAACTGACCATGGGAGGAAATAGAAAACTTTCAGGACTTTCAGGGAAGCTGACTCAATGTAAAACAGTTTTCAGGAGGATGACAATAGGCGAGTGTTGTGTGTGTGTGGGGTGTGTGGGGTGTGTGTGTGTGTGTGTGTGTGTGAGTGTGTGTGTGTGTATGTGGGCGGGGTGGGGGGGGTGGGGGGGAGGTAGATGTAAAATAATTTTCAGGATCTGACGATGACTGGCATATAGGAAACAGTCTTGAGGGAAAAAACTTAAAAACATGCAGTTGCAAAGTGAGACGACTGCAGGCGGAAATCTAAACAAATCTTAAATAAATGTTAGCGAACCGCCAGAGAACGTGGACAACGAGTCACAAAACAAAACACAACGCGTTTCGACCTCTTAGGTCTTCCTCAGGTGAGTCATAACGAATAAAAACAACGAAAATTCACTTAGCTTTGATCGCTTCAGATCGCTTCAGAGTTCAGCGCAAGGAAGAAGGCCTTAAAACTACCTTATATTTGCCGCTATAGTCTGTGTCCTGAGGTGTGTCTTATATTTTCACCTGTAGTCAGTTCCCTTGAATGTTCACTGGCCTTCTTCCTTGCGCTGAACTCTGAAGCGATCTGAAGCGATCAAAGCCAAGTGAATTTTCGTTGTTCTATTCGTTTATGTCTCACCTGAGGAAGACTAAGAGGTCGAAACGCGTTGTGTTTTGTCTTGTGACTCGTTTGTCCACGTTCCCTGGGCGGTTCGCTAACATTTATTTAAGATTAAAAACCATTTCAGGGGAACTGACTCTGGGAGGAAAATGAATCATTCTGGGGGGTGGGGGGGGGAGGGGTGGGGGGGGGGGGGGGAAACTGACTATAAACTTCAAACTGCCAAACAGGGGGCGGGGGACCTGTGTCTCGGGAAGCAAACAGTTTGGAAGTAACGGTGTTCCGGAGAATCGATGCACTAAGCATCCTGACTGTCTGTGCAGGGCTGACACTATCGATCGTTGTGTGTGTGTGTGTGTGTGTGTGTGTGTGTGTGTGTCGTGTGTTGTGTGTTGTGTGTGTGTGTGCGTGTATGTGTGCGTGTGTGTGTGTGTGTGTGTGTGGTGTGTGTGTGTGTGTGTGTGTGTGTGTGTGTGTGTGTGTGTTGAAAGAAGCTACTTCGACCAGACAGAGTGGGAGGTGTAGTTTGTTTGGGGGATGACAGCAAGGGATGGTGGTGGTGGTGGTGGTGGTCGTGGTGGTGGTGGTAGTGGGTAAAAATGGACAACATGTGAGGCTGGATTTGTGTGTGTGTGTGTGTGTGTGTGTGTGTGTGTGTGTGTGGTGGTGTGTGTGTGTCTGTGTGTGTCTGTGTGTGTCTGTGTGTGTCTGTGTGTGTACAAGCGTAAGGAGAGAGAGAGAGAGGAGTGAGAGGGAGATGAGAGAGAGAGGAGAGAGAGGAGAGAGAGAAAGAGGGAGAGAGAGAGAGAGAGTGAGGAGGAGAGAGGAGAGAGAGAGAGAGAGAGAGAGAGAGAGAGAGGAGGGTGTGTGTGTGCGTGTGCATGCGTAAGAGAGAGGAGGAGAGAGAGGAGAGAGGAGAGATGAGAGAGAGAGAGAGAGAGAGAGAGAGTGAGAGTGAGAGAGAGAGAGAGAGAGAGAGAGAGGAGAGAGAGAGAGGAGAGGAGAGGAGAGAGAGAGAGAGGGTGTGTGTGTTTGCGTGCGGCGCGTATATGTGTGTGTGTTTACAACTACGGTGTAAAATCTGCGAAATTACTGTGCTTTGTGACATTGCATTTGACATATTTTTTGTGTATCAGCATCGTTTGCATGAAAAATTACTCTTAAAGGTCCTTTCCTCATTTTTTGCCTTTGGGCTTTTAAGCCAGGTGAGAGATGCTCCTTTGTTATCTGTCTCGCTTGTGTGCTGCCCCTTCGTTTTTGAGATTTCGTATTTGTTAGTTAACCTTTAGCTCTCCCCCGACTGTTTGGGCAATTAAGTTGTTTTTTGATCGCTCGTTTTCGTTTCATGGTCCTTAAATGTTAATTTTTGTTTTTGTGAAGAGAGTAAAGGTCAAAAAGGGCCGTGTGTTTTTTTTGAAATTTTGTTGTCCATGTTAATTTTTTAAAAGTTTTTTCGGCGAAGGTTTCTTGAAGGGGGTTCTTTTTTTTTTTTCTTTGAGTTTTTTTTTCCTTCTAGGTTAGTTATTCTAGACATGGAGGGAAAAGCCCCCACCAATGTTTTCCCAAAGTTTAGTGGTCCCTTTGCTCCCCCTTTGATCGTCCCATTCTGACTCCTTTTAGAGATCAACAAGGGAAAAGTGTGTTTGTCCAAAAGTTTGCAGAAACCCGGATTGGCTGGAACCCCCCAAGACTTCCCTCGATAGCCAGCAAGGTGTTTTCCCGCGCTTTTTTGCCGCACAGGGAAGATTGTGGAAAAAAGGAGACTATGTCTTTTCTGCCGCCTTCTTCCCGGACCTGAGAAATCCCTGGTGAGGAATGGATGCGTTTTTTTTTTTTCCCAAAGCCATGAAAATCCTGAGGTTTGAACGGATCGAAAGTTCTGAAGAAAATGCCAAAACCCCGCTCGACTGCGGCCTTTCATACGTGCATGACGAAGAGGGTAAAACGTTGCTAGAGATGAAAAGTAATGCGTTCATACTTAAAGAAGGTTTACGCAGTTTTAGAACGAGGAAAAAGATTCGGATTTCGGTAAAAGAAACCGCCCTTTCCCCTTTCCCCCCCACCTAAAATCCGGGTCCCCCCAGCCCTTCCCCTTATGCTTCTCTCTCGGTTTCCGTTTCCCCACGGTCTCTTTCTCTCTCTTCTCTCTCTTCTCTTCCCCTTTCTTCTCTCTCTCTCTCTTCTCATCTCTCTTTCTTTTTTTTAAATTAAATTCTAGGCCAGGAGGTTCGCCTTTTTTCCCCAAAGAAAGAAGTTTTTTGGGGGAAATTTTTGTCGAAAAATTTTCCCCGGGGGTTTTCCCCCTTGTTATTGCGGTCAGGGGGGAGCAAGAAGTTCTTGGGGGGAAAGGCTGAGATCTTTGTCATACTTTTATGTGAAAAGTTAATTTGCGTGAAATGCTGTCCTCTCTCTCTTTCTCTCTTCTCTTCTCTCTCTTCTTCTCTTTTGTTGTCTTTTTTGTCTTTTCTGTCTGTCTGTTTTCCTCTCTCTCTCTTCCCCTTTTCTCTCTCTCCCTTTTTCGTTTTTGCTTGGCCTTAAAAATCACCCTTTTTAATGAACATTATTTGGTTTTCAAGAATTATTCGAAGAGTACCTCTTTAAAAATTAGGGCTTTTTTTTTACGCCTTGATATCACCAATTTTTTCTTTTCGGTTTGTTTGAGATTTCCCCGTGTTTTGTTATGCATTTTTTTTGATATTTTTTTTTTTCCATTTATCTTGCCCAATTTTGGTGCTGTCAGATTCTGCTTCAGAGAGAGTTTCTTTTTGAATTAGGTTGCTTTTACTTTTCGATGGGCAAAGTGTTAACGGCTTGTTTAGTATTTAGTGTGTTTTCCTCAAGTTTTTCATTCCGCTTCATTCCTCCCGGCATCCCTTAGGGATTCCAATAGAAATGTTTGAAAAGTTCTTAGTGTGTCCGCACTGATGGGGGTTCACGTTCGGTTGTGGGGAGTAGTTGGGTGGACCACATCACTGTTGATCTTTTGACCCCCTGTTTCGTAAAAATCCCCACATAGAGATTTCCCCAAAATGTTGTTGTGTGTGGGGTGTGTGTGTTTTGTGTGTGTGTGGTGGTTTTGGTGTGTGTGTTGTGGTGTGTGGGTGGGGGTCGTGGGTCCCCTGCGGCCGCGCGCGCGCGCGGCCGGGTGTGTGTGTGTGTGTGTGGTGTGTGTTCAATTGGGGGGCTTCAATAAATTTTTAGAGTTTAGAGCAGTGCGCGCAGACGCCATGGGACACCCCACACAGCGGTGGATTTCTAAGAAAAAAGAATCCTTCCCCCAGCGAAATGACAGTTTCTGCAGCGAAGACGCGGACTGCCCCGCACATAAGAAAAAAGACCCAATCATCTGCAGCCCGGGACTCCCTTTATGCCCCTTGAAGCAAATCATGCCAGGGTCTTTAGTTCGCTGATTAAGGACTGTAGCCGGCAATTTGGTTCGTTCCATGAAACAAATCACTGTAAGTCTTTAGCTTCAGTAGCCCACGGGGATAATGCCGGAAGTTCCGGTACGTGCCTAAAAAATCATGTCACGGTTCAGCTTCAGTAGGAACCCCAATTGCGGTGGAAGGGGGCGTGTGGGCCCTTGGAGGCGGCGCTCGCTGCACTAGATCCCTGACAAGCAAATTATTGCCGTCGGAGGGTGTGTGGGGTGTGTTGTGGGGGGGGGGGGGGGGGGGGAGATGCAGTAAATAATGTCTGCTATTTTACTAAGAAAGTCGCATGAACAAGGAAGAGTTTTTTCACGGCGGTCTCTTGGGGGTTGAGGCCTTGCCCATAATGTGGAAATTTATCCTTGTGGACTCTTGGTGTTGGCTAGAAAACGGTGTTTTGAATGTGGTTTCGAATTGGGAGCCAGGTTAGTGGTGGTGGGTGTAGTGCTGATGGGCGGTGTGTGTGTTGTGGTGTGTGTGTGTGTTGTGTGGGGTGTGGGTGTGTGTGTGTGAGTGTGTGTGTGTGTGTGTGTGTGTGTGTGTGTTGTGTGTGTGTGTGGTGTGTATGTGTGTTTGTGTTGTGTTTTGTTGTGTGGGTGTGTGTGTGTGTGTGTGTGTGTGTGTGTGTGTGTGTGTGTTGTGTTGTGTTGTGTGTGGTGTGTGTGTGTGTGTTTGGGGTGTGTGTGTGGGGTGTGTTGTGTGTTCCGGAGGGGTGATGGGGATGAGAGCATGGAAGAGGGACGAACAAAAAGAAACCCTTTTTAAACCCAAAACCGGTGTGCTTTTTGGCTTTAGGCCTTTTTAAGTTTTGGGAGAGGGAAGAAATTTGTGGGTGCCATATGTATTTTATGTATGTATGTTGTATGTTGTTTTAATATAATATATATTATATATTTTATATTTTTTATTATTTATATGTAAGTATATCCACAATGTATGTATTTAGTATGTAGGTATTTCATAATGGGCATGTATGCATGGGCTATGTTGCATGTGTATACGAAAGTTGTGTAATTTTTTTTAAAAGCATTTGCGCGTGGGGGGTTGTTTGCATGTTTTTTGCTGTGATTTTGTAGGTTGTGATGTATTAATCTGATGGGAAAGTGTTTGTTTGTTGTATGTATGTTGTAGTATGTTGTTGTATGTATTATGTATGTATGTATGTATGCAGTTGTACCCATATATGTGCTAATGTGATCCCTTGTCAGCCCCGTATCCCCAAAAATATGATGTAAAAGCTTGTGTAGCTGTGCGCTGCATGTGTATGTATGTAGTTGTGTTAGTTGATCGAAATTTTGTATGTTCCTGCAAATTTCCTCCTTTTCCCCCCCTACGACCCCCTGCTATCTACCTATCTATCTATTATCTATTTCTTCTATCTATTATTTTATCTATTTCATCTATTGTTACTCATCTATCTATTTCATCTATCTGCAGTCTTTCTTCTACTACACACAGGCCCCACTAGACACACAGAACCCACACAAACTACGCACACACAGCCAAACACCAAAAACCACCGGACACCCCACACAACCAAAACCCGACAACAGACACCCAAAACCACACAAACCCCACCACACAACAACCAAAACCAAAAACCAAACACCAAACCACGGTACAGCCCCTCGGCGGGGCGGGTTGCCCACACACACCCCCAAACACACACACACACCACAAACACAAACCACCACACAACACCCACACCAGGCCCTCCAACAACCGTTCGAAATCATCCCTTCCCAAACCCCAACACCAAAAGTCCACAAGGATCAATCCACATTAGGTCGGCATGAGGTCACCCAACTCAAAAGACACCGCACTGCTGTTGAATCCCATTCCGTGGTGTGCAGTGGCGCCTCTTCTTGTTCAAAGTAGGCAGGATACCACTTACTACCCCCTCCTTTCCCTTTTCCTAACGACAGCAATGATTGCTTTGTCACGGACCTAGTGCGCGCCAGCGACCGCCTCCAGACGGCGCCACTAGCACTACGTCCATGCCACCACAGTGTCCGTGAGTCTATTGAAGCCCAACTCTGTGACAGTGATTTGTTTGAGGGCATGAACTGGAACTTCGGTTTGCATATCCTTGATTCTTCTGAAGCTGAAGGCTGTGACAGTGGTTTGTTTCAGGAGTTGAATCGGAATGGTTGACTCATAGTCTCCATGAGTCTACCACAGCTTAAGACTTTGGCAGGCAGTGATTTCCTTCAGGGATGAACCAGGATTGCTAGCAACGGTTTATGTCTTGTTCCTAAGTGCCAGGGCGGTCTGTTGTCTTTGCTGCAGGAAACTGTCACTTTGTTGAAGCAAAAGTGATACGTTTGTTCTTAGAATATAGACAGAGACGCAGAGAGAGAGAGAGAGAGAGAGAGAGAGAGAGATACATACATACATACATACATACATACATACATACATACATACATACATACATGCACACACTACACATACATGCATACATGCATGATGCATGCATACATACATACATGCATGAATGCATGCAGACATGCGTACATGCATGTATGCATGTATGCATGCGCACTATATATATATATATATATATATATATATATATATATATTATATATATATATATATATATATATATATATATATATATATATATGCGTGAGTTTCCTCACCATTGGAGATTGTCTCCCCTTGGAGACTATAAGTTTGCTGAAGGCTCATTTTGAGAAGCATATATTTATATTTTTCCCCATTCACCCACTCAAGCACATACTGTTAGTTAGGCAGAATTATCTACCACTGCAGATATGAATGCTTATCTCTCCCTATTTCTTCAATCTAAGACATAAGAGCAAGCTTTGTTTATAATTGAATATTTCTTGCAGTCATTGCAACACCAAGCTGCTCTGTAAGTTGCTGGAATGGTGCTCGGTACTTATCCTTGGAATTTATTAGTTTACTGTAATTTAGTCCCTTGCGGATTCATTCCAAGAACTGGCCCTCAGCATTTGTGTCTTAAGAGGTTATCGTTTTATATTTTCTACTTTTCACAAGAAAATGTAGCTTGTTTTGCTCTTTCATGATTTTCTTTTGCTTCTTAGGTGGCACTTTGGTTGGTTTTTTGAAACTTAAAATACTACGGTATTGCACAGCAGCCTTTTTCTGGGATAGCATTCTTCTTAAAACCGAAAAGGCAGAGGAGTCAAGTTACCACTTTCCGCGGTCACTGAGGAGAAACAATCAGGTTTCGAAATATCGGTATCCGACCAGGAGTTATATGTTAGTGAGTTTCCTCCCCATTGGAGATTGTCTCCCCCTTGGAGACTATAAGCTTGCTGAAGGCTCATTTTGAGAAGCATTTATTTTATTTTTCCCCATTCACCCACTCAAGCACATACTGTTAGTTAGGCAAAATTATCTACCACTGCAGATGTGAATGCTTATCTCCCCTATTTCTTCAATCTAAGACATATGTGCATACATGCATACATACATGCATGCATACATACATATTACAC
>CM031627.1:18959801-18964801 GCA_018398815.1 Conus ventricosus
CACCCCACCAAAGCCATCACCTGTGTTGGTTTCCACCCCACCAAAGCCATCACCTGTGTTGGTGCCACCACACCAAAGCCATCACCTGTGTTGGGGTGCCACCACACCAAAGCCATCAAGGGTGTTGGTGCCACCACACCAAAGGCATACACTGTGTTGGTGCCACCACACCAAAGGCATCGCCTGTGTTGGTGCCACCCCACCAAAGCCATCACCTGTGTTGGTGCCACCACACCAAAGGCATCGCCTGTGTTGGTGCCACCCCACCAAAGCCATCACCTGTGTTGGTGCCACCACACCAAAGGCATCACCTGTGTTAGTGCCACCACACCAAAGGCATCGCCTGTGTTGGTGCCACCACACCAAAGGCATCGCCTGTGTTGGTGCCACCACACAAAGGCATCGCCTGTGTTGGTGCCACCACACCAAAGCCATCACCTGTGTTGGTGCCACCACACCAAAGCCATCACCTGTATTGGTGCCACCACGCCAAAGCCATCACCTGTGTTGGTGCCACCCCACCAAAGCCATCACCTGTGTTAGTGCCACCACACCAAAGCCATCACCTGTGTTGGTGCCACCACACCAAAGGCATCACCTATGTCGGTGCCACCTGACCAAAGCCATCACCTGTGTTGGTGCCACCTGACCAAAGCCATCACCTGTGTTGGTGCCACCCCACCAAAGCCATCACCTGTGTTGGGGCCACCACACCAAAGGCATCGCCTGTGTTGGTGCCACCACACCAAAGGCATCGCCTGTGTTGGTGCCACCACACCAAAGCCATCACCTGTGTTGGTGCCACCGACCAAAGACATCACCTGTATTGGTGCCACCACACCAAAGCCATCATCTGTGTTGGTGCCACCAGGCCAAAGCCATCATCTGTGTTGGTGCCACCACACCCAAAGGCATCACCTATGTCGGTGCCACCTGACCAAAGCCATCACCTGTGTTGGTGCCACCTGACCAAAGCCATCACCTGTGTTGGTGCCACCACACCGAAGCCATCACCTATGTTGGTGCCACCGGACTAAAGCCATCACCTGTGTTGGTGCCACCACACTAAAAGCCCTCACGTGTGTTGGTGCCACCACCGAAGCCATCACCTGTGTTGGTGCCACCGGACTAAAGCCATCACCTGTGTTGGTGCCACAACAGTAAAGCCATCACCTGTGTTGGTGCCACAACACCAAAGCCGTCACCTGTGTTGGTGCCACCGGACCAAAGCCATCACCTGTGTTGGTGCCACCACACCAAAGCCATCACCTATGTTGGTGCCACCACACCAAAGCCATCACCTGTGTTGGTGCCACCACACCAAAGCCATCACCTGTGTCAATTATATCTGACCAGAGCCATCACCTGTGGTTGGTGCCACCACACCAAAGCCCTCACCTGTGTTGGTGCCACCACACCAAAGCCCTCACCCGTGTCAATTATATCTGACCAGAGCCATCCACCTGTGTTGGTGCCACCACACCAAAGCCATCACCTGTGTTGGTGCCACAACACCGAAGCCATCACCTGTGTTGGTGCCACCAGGCCAAAGCCATCACCTGTGTTGGTGCCACCACACCGAAGCCATCACCTGTGTTGGTGCCACCAGGCCAAAGCCATCACCTGTGTTGGTGCCACCACACCGAAGCCATCACCTGTGTTGGTGCCACCAGGCCAAAGCCATCACCTGTGTCGGTTTCCACCACACCGAAGCCATCACCGTGTTGGTGCCACCACACCAAAACCATCACCTGTGTTGGTGCCACCGGACCAAAGCCTGCCCTCTGTGCCCAGGACAGACACGTCTGAAATCGGTCTTGGAGTTTCGCTTGCGCAGGATCATAACGGAGAACGGCTTCCACCATAGCCTCCACCGTCACAGTGCTTCCAGACACCAGGCGGAGGTACCGCACGACTGAATCGAAATATCTGGCACTCGTTGAGAATTAGGACATTTTTGGCTGCTGACCTTCATGAACGACACTTTACTGTGGACACTGACCATTATCTTCTTCGATGCCTTTACAGACCCCCCCCCCCCCCCCCCCCCCTTCGTTGGACATCTCGTGTAAGGATGCTATGAAGGGACTTTCAACATTTTCAGGCATTCGCTATCTCTCAGAGTAGAAGAGAATCACTGCATTGGCCCTAGCGGCACGCAATAGCAGCAAGAATACTCGTCTTCTATGGGTTTTAGATCTGACTTCCCTTTTACTCTCCAAGCGGACTGGTGAATAGGGGTGTTTCGATCATGATACGACTATTACTGGTATTTTTTTCCCACGACGACCGTTCAAACCGCCCTGGTAGTATAGTCTTTTTCCAGCAATAGAGGCAACTGTTTTCAGTGAAGGGAGGAGCAGAGAATGGAAAGGTGTGTGTGTGTGTGTGTGTGTGTGTGTGTGTGTGTGTGTGTGTGTGTGTGTGTGTGTGTGTGTGTGTGTGACAGAGAGAGAGAGAGAGAGAGAGAGAGAGAGAGAGAGAGAGAGAGAGAGAGAGAGGGAGAGAGAGAGAGATAGAGAGAGGGGGAGAATACTTCAATGTTTGTCTTCAAATTGTGGTTACTTTAGGGATTTTGGCAGGGGAACACACACACACACACACACACACACACACACACACACACACACACACACACACACACACGCACACACGCACACACTCACACAAAGTCACAAACACGCATACGCATACGCATGCGCACACACACACACACACACACACACACACACACACACACACACACACACACACACACACACACACGTGCACACTCACACACACAGACGCACGTGCGCGTGCGCGCGCACACACACACACACACACACACACACACACACACACACACACACACACACACACACACACACATACACATACATGTTACATGATGTTCTTCGGGAAATTAAGGATATAAATATATGATATGATGATATGCTAATTACTGTAACACACACACACACACACACACACACACACACACACACACACACACACACACACACACACACACCTCGACATGTGATATGCTATTTTTGAACATCAATTTCATCCTGAAAAAAAAGAAGACAAGAGTAATTTACGAGACAGATACGTATACGCACGTGTGGAAAATGACTATTCCATATTATCATAAATAATGATTTTGAAAGCAGTGAGGAAGGGATGGACAATCGTGGTTTTGGAATGGGGGAGGAGGAGGACGAGAGAGAGAGAGGGAGAGAGAGAGAGAGAGAGAGAGAGAGAGAGAGAGAGAGAGAGAGAGAGAGAGAGAGAGAGAGGAGAGAGAGAGAAATGAATGAATGAATGAATGAATAATTTATTGAGATCAGCTTACAAGGCCCATTCTCATAGGGAGAGCACGGTGGGGACAGGGGCTGTGATGCAGCGCAATTTGTTCCAACGCGGCAATTTGTTCCAATGGTACAAACTGCCGCACCGACTGCGGCATCAGGGGCTGTTCATGAAATCATTCTCAAAGAATAAACATCCAATGCATGGCAGAAAAATAACATGGCGATGAGGAAACCACATGATGGAAAGAGTTGTCCAACTGAACACTGACGTCACTATCAACATGATCGCCAACACGTTTATCCACAGTCATCAAGATTTCCGTTGTTGACAGCTGTGCTGTTGGAAGTCAGTTTTGCGTCTCCCCTATCACTATAGGGAAGACTGTCCATGTTTCCTCTCATGTCCTGCAAATATGCCAGTATGTCGCTTTTTGTCACGTTATCTGTAGTAGTAGTAGTAGTATAGTAGTAGTAGTAGAAAGTAGTAGTAGTAGTAAATAGTAGTAGTAGTATAGTATAGTAGTAGTGACCGGCTTTTTAGCCTTAGGCCTTACGGCCTATTGCGTCCCCTCATTATTTTTCAATCTAATTTCGGTCTGGTTGCATGCCTATCTTATAAATAACATTATATTCAATCCACACTAAAGAAAACATCTTTCGATTAGGGTCTTCATCTAGGAGTTTTTTTTAAGCTTTTTGATGTCAGGTGCATATTTGGTGTTAGTAGGCAGTGCATTCCAATAATTAGCATTCTGAAGGTAAAACAAGACTTTCTTTTGTTAGTATGACAATGTCTGATAAAAATCTTGCCTTCATTATTTCTCGTGCAATCCACTTTTGAGAATTGAAAAGCGCATGCACATAACCTTCATCATAATTATGGAATATTTTTAAAATGAGATTAGGTCTCCTCTGATCCTCCTTCCTTTCAGTGAGTGTAATTGGAGATAATGTCATCTTTCTTTATAGTTTAAATTACTACATTCTTTCAGGATTTTAGTAGCTCGCCTTTGTACGTTTTCTAATCATTTTGGACTGTCTCTTGAGATGGGGACTCCAAATTACATTAGCGTATTCGAGATGGGACCTAACAAATGCTTTAAATAACTTGACAAATGTCTCCTTTTCTAGAAGGTCAAAGTTCTCCTGAGGAGTCCCATCATCTGATTTGCTTTGTTCACCACTCTCTGGATGTGAGGATCAAAGGATAGATCTTTATCAAAGGTTACTCCCAGATCTGTTTCTTCATCACACGTATTTATTTTCTGCAATTCGTCGTTCACAATCATAGTATATTCAAACTGTTCATTCTTTTTGCCAATGTGCATCACCTTACATTTTGCTACATTGAAGTAAAGGTTCCATTCATCTGACCATTCTTGTAGCTTGTTTATGTCCTGTTGGATCTGAAATGTTACTCTGTGGATCATTCACTTGAGAACTATCCTCCGGATCAATTTTCTTGCTTGTTAATTCATGATTAGTTCCACTAGCTTCATCGTCAGTCCTGCACCGTGTACTGGCCTTTTCAGTCAGTGGTGGCCTGTCCTCTTCAGAGATCACTGCACTCGACTCGTCATCACAAGCCTCGAGTAACAACACCTGGTTTGACTGACACCAAATCCAGCATAGAAGCTTCTTCGAAAGCGACAGTCACAGACTGTTTGTGTCACACTTCCGTGTGTCAATTTCCTGCTGAATGTC
>CM031627.1:18969801-18972301 GCA_018398815.1 Conus ventricosus
CTCCATCAAATTCGAATTGTCTGCAGATTTTGTTTGATCTTGTGTTGAGTGTATAGTTGAAAATATCATTATCTGAAAACGTATCACTATGTGCATGTAATGATGTATTTCTTCCTTCGTTGAATAGGTAGATCTTCTTCTTCTTCTTCTTCTTCGTTCGCTCAGACAGGAACCCCAGATGCACTGATGAAGGCTGCCATCCGGCGGAGGTCCTCCAGAGATCCACAGGTAGATAAGAAACGTTTAACAGCCTTGAATGCTTTTTTTTTTTACATATATGATAAGAAAAGTTTGAAAATATTCTATTTACTTTTAATAAGAAAATTTATCTCCTGCTGTATACTGTATATAATATGGACCCACTGGTGGACAAAGTTGTATTATTGCATAATCAACAAAACAATATTTTATTCATCTTTTAATTATGGATGAAAAAGGTTTAAGAATTTTTTTTTAAAGTAAGAAATGTCACCTCCCTATGTATTCTGTATTATGATATGGCGAGACTGACAGACACAGTTGCACCATAGGGAAATAGGCATAAACAAGAGTAGTATGAATCTCTGATGGCCAAGCCTGTGTCGCAGGAAAACAAGTAGGGACAAGGATTGTATAGATCCACTGATAGATTGTATTAAAGGGAAATCTTCGTGGACAAACGTTGCATGGAGTCACTGATAGACATTCTTGTACACCGAAGAATACGTGTAAACAAGAGTGGCATGGTGTTGTTGATAGGTAGTGTCGTACTACGAGGGAAAATATGTGTACACAATAGTAGTATGAAGTCATTGGTAGGTTTGAACCTCAAGGAAATCTACGTGGCAAAGTGTAGTACGGAGTCGATGAAAGAGTTGTATTACGAGGAAATATGTGGACCAAAGTAGTATGAAGTCATGGACGTTGATGGAAATCACGGGAGCAAGTGTGTGAACAAAGAGTGTATGGAATCTTGCAAGGTTGACAGGGGAAATAGGGGTAAGGAGAAGGTGAACAATAGGAATCGTTAAGGTTGTGCCAAGGAAGTATATGTGGATGGAAATGGAACGTATCGAGTCCCAAGGAATATGGGAGACAAATTGGTACACCCAAAAAATTTGGTTTGGAGTTATCGTCAACGATCCAAAATGGATTCCATTGAATGCATTACGTCTGTATTTCACCAGAATATCCTTTGTTTCGTAAGGTATCAAGTGATCAATTAATTGATGTTTGATTGATATTTAATCAGTTGACTGACTATTGATAAATGTAATTTAAAGGTTTTCTCCCTAGTGTTTTAATGGGGGATAGAAGGAAGGGTGGGGAGTGGGAGTGGTGTACCCTTTTTTTAAATGTTTTTTTTTACAAATTTGTTTGTGGCTTTAATCTGATGTCCCATTTGTTCAGCGGCAGTGAATTCCGCCACCTTTCATTTCAGCGGGGATGCCGGTGAATCTTCATCACCGGTTGTACACGTTTCTGAAAGAAGCTGCACAGTGAGCAGAATGATGTTCTGCGGGATGTGGGGGCTCGAGTGGCCATGGTAGCCTTGTTCTTCGATGCAACGGTTCTGAGTTCAGTCCTCCACTCAAGGCAACCAAATGCAGAGCGTTTTCAATTGGTGGGGTGGGAGGAGAGGGGGGGGGGGGGGGGCGGGAGGGAAGGGGGGGGAAAGGTGAGGGTGGGGGGGGGGCAGCATTCTGTGAAACTCCCAACCCCTCTTATTCTGCGGATTAGACTTGTTTTAGAAGTGCACATCCCCACCACCCTCACGCACCCCCCCCCCAAAAAAAAGAAAAAAAGTAGACAACAGTTTGACCCTTTTTCTTGCTCTTTGAGGTCCTGCAGTCAAGATTTCCTCTTCATCTTATTAAGAAAACAAACAAACAAACAAACAAATTAGCATGCACCTTATATAAATCCCTTTCTTAAAATGTGTTGTTTGAAATAACAGTGTTTGTTGCCCCCAGTTTTCGTAACAAATAATTTCAGCATGTCGCAAATGGAAAAAAAAAAGTCAAACCATAATAAAAATCGTGACAGAAGAAGAAAGAAACAAACAAAAAAAAAAATCGGAAAGAGAGAAAGCAACAACAAGAGCAACAAAGCAAAAGAAACACCACAACACACACACACACACACACTACACACACACCACCACACACACACACACACCACGCACGCACGCACACACACACACACACCACACACACACAATTGGCCTTTAAGTATTAACATTTAAAAAGGCATATGCGTACATTGTGATTTATATGCTTCTAACTGGCTTGGAAGTTTTCATTGTTGACTGCTTTTTTTTCTCTTTAACATGAAGAATATATTAATTTTTGATGTATAAATTCCTTCACTTTCTGTACATTAGCATTATGCTAGTCAGTAAGGAATTGACAGTTTTCGAGCTAACATCAGCGACGTCATTTTCTATCTTCTACCTCTCTCTCTATCTGAGAAATGTCATCGACGCATCTACATGAGGAATTTCATCTTTCAGTTTACGCTG
>CM031627.1:18987301-18989801 GCA_018398815.1 Conus ventricosus
GTGTGTGTGGGGTTGTGTTGATAGCATTGCCGTATTTCCATACATGTTTTGTCTCTATCTCAATGAACAACATATCCTTGCAATATCACCCATTATGGTTACGAGTTGGAAACTCTGCAAGTAATGTAAAAGCCATTTATCTCACCTGCCAATCTGAGGAACCAGCATGCAGCACAATAACCGTGTCTATCCCGTGTCAGGTAGGGAGCACCCGAACTGCGTAATAACCAGATATCATCGCTTTTACAGTGAAATAGAACAAGAAGCAATCTAAGAACAGGTTTTCACTTTGAAAGCGCAGCGAGCATCCTCATAAGCATCATGGTGATCCTCATCAACACGAAACTCTCAAATTCTGTTCTGTTGTGCAAGTAGCCTCAGTCTTGACTCCGTTCCTATGTTTCTACCTGCAATGAATTCACGTGAAAGTCGATCACACCAGCATGTCCATGTGGACTATGGCTGCACGACACGGAGGTGGCCACCAGTTGCCGTACTTATATGTCGTCGGTAAATTTACTTCTACAATGAGATTAACTCCTGGGTACAAACCCTGTGGGTTCAGCGCATTCTGCTTCCGTACCTTATTGTCTGGGTTTTGTCTCGGATTCTACCTACGAGTTATCTAGAAAGTAAAGGGTGAAGGTCAGAGGGATTCCCTCCTTCTAAGCATGTCTTGAATAAGCCCCAACCTTCTGCGCATGCCCACAAACACACTGACACACGCACGCACAAAGACGGAAATGCGGCTTAACTAAAGCAAATTTGATAAAACTATTAAAAGGCCATAAGCATGATGAATTCACATGCACACCCACACCCACACACCCACACCCACCAAGAACTAAGCCAATTATTGTAGTAGAGGAACTTGGGAGCTACAGACACACTTGTAGAGCAGAGTTCCGTGTCTCAGTATAAACAGTCGAGTGCCTTTAATGACTGATCCTTCACAAAAGCATCCTCCGTGTTTTCCTGGTTATTAGATGATTGACAGCATGAGGATAATGCTGAACTCATGATGCATCATGCGTTAAAAGAATTGAGTGTCAGGCAAGATGCTATTATTAGCAAATGAGGTGATGCCTATTTGCATCACGTGTAAAAACACATGCCACAGGAAGTGAAGGGCTCAGGAACTTTGGTGACAAATGGGGAAGGAGAGAAGCAATTCAAAGAGTCAGTTCGAACGACTGGGAGACAATCGAAATCAATTTGCAGACAAACAATGTCACATTTTTAAAGTGTGATCTCGAAAGAAGAAAAAGAACTATTTAAAATTTTAATAGCAACGCCCCCCCCCCCCCCCCCCCCCCCCACCCCCCCACCTTTTCCTTTCGCCGCTTTCAACCCCCGTTCTCTTCACGTCTGAAGTCTGAAGTCAGACAATTCTGTTTAACCCTATCAACACAGACCCTCATTCCGCTCTATGTGCCCAGTTAACATTGCAGTCACAGCACTTAAGTTCCCTCAGACACCTGATTTTGACCATTTTCATTATTAATTTTCCTTTAAAGCCTAAATCCAACAGTGATTGTATTTTTGTACAGCGAAATAGAGCTATCTTTCAACTTCTTGATGATAAGTGATTTTAAAAGTCAAAATGGTTGTTTTATTGTTGTTTGATTGAGTTGAAAATGACATACTTCGAACAAGGAGCACTGATTCAGTACTTGAAGACGGTCAACGGGTCGGTTGCTTTCTCTTTCAAATCAACCAATGAAATCGACTGTTAGTAGCTTGCTAACTGGTATGATATGATGTAGGAAGGACTGTATCTGTAGGCTGACACCACTGGTTAAAAATTCTCCGGGAAAATTCGGTCATATTTATGTTTAGAAGACCGTCGCCATCATTCTTGCGACATGTCCTGAGTGACAATTGGCTTGCCGCGAGTATTTTCGCCCCACGTCGCAGAGTGGTGAGTCGCGCGTCGCCATCATTCTCGTGGCGTGCTGCGAAAAAGTTCACGGTAACCTTCAATTCAAACGTCACATCTGTCCTCTTATATGGATCAGAGACCCGGCGAACCACAAAACCCACCATTCAAAAACTGCAGACATTCTTTAACTGCTGCCTGCGAAAGATCTTCCACATCCACTGGCCAGAGACGATCAGCAACAAAGAACTGTGGGAAAGAAGTAACCAACTGCCAGTAGAGCAGGACATCGGCAAAAGAAGATGGCGGTGAAAAGGATACACGCTCCGAAAGCCCCCCCCCCCCCTCCCCCCGGACGACACCCCCAGAAAAGCCCTGACCTGGAATCCCCAAGGCAAAAAGAAGCGAGGAAGACCAAGAAACACCTGGAGGCGGGACCTGGAAGCGGACACCAGACAGATGAGTTACAGCTGGGGCGAATTCGAAAAGATTGCCCAGGACCGTGGTCGTTGGCGGGCAGTTGTTGATGGCCTTTGGTCTGGCAAGAGCAATGGGCCTAAGTAAGTAAGTAATCCACCAGTCCAAAAGCACACCATGCAAACTTGAGAGTCAGCATTGCAC
>CM031627.1:18992301-18994801 GCA_018398815.1 Conus ventricosus
ACACACACACACACACACACACACACACACACACACACACACACACACACATACACACTGCACTCTCTCTGTTTCTCTCTCTCTCTCTCCTCTCCCTCTCTCTCTCTCTTCTCTCCTCTCTCTCTCTCTCTTCTTTCTCTCTCTTCGGTCTCCAGTCTCTCGAGCTGAAGCAATTAGATCAGGCCGTTTGATAATTTATGCTGTGTTCATTTGTTAAAATGAATGTAATCAGAACACGTTTTTCCACACAAAATGCGATCGTTTCACGAAAGACTGTCAACGGAATCAGAACAAAGAGAGTGGGAGAGATTAGATGAGGAGAAGAGAGAAGAAGAAGAGAAGAAGAAGGAAGAAGAAGAAGAAGAAGAAGAAAGAAGAAGAAAGAAGGAAGAGAAGAAGAGAAGGAGAAGAAGAGAGAAGAAGAAGAAGAAGAGAAGAGAACGAGAAAGAAGAGAGAGACGAGACGAAGAAGAAGAAGAAGAAGAAGAGGGAGGAGAGAGAAGAAAGAAGAAGAAAGAGAGAAGAAGAGAAGAAGAGAGAGACGACGAGACGACGAGAGTACGCGACGACGACGACGACGACGAAGACGAAGAAGAAGAAGAAAAGAAGAAGAAGAAGAAGAAGAAGAAAGAAAGAAGACGAAGAACGAAGAAGAAGAAGACGACGACGACGAGACACGACGACGACGGACGACGAAGGAGAGAAGAAGAGAAGAAACAGAAGAAGAAGAAGAAGAAGAGAGAAGAAGAGAGAGAGAGGAGGAGGAGAAGAGAAGAGAGAAGAAGAAGAAGAAGAAAGAAGAAGAAGAAGAAAGAAGAAGAAGAGAGAAAGAAAAAGAAGACGAAGAACGAGAAAAAGGAGAAGGAAACAAAAAGACGACGACGGCGACGACGACGACGACGACGAAAAAGAAGAAGAAGAAGAAGAAGAAGAAGAGAAGGAGAGGAGGAGAAGAAGAAGAAGAAGAAGAAAGAGAAGAAGAAAAGAAGAACAACAACAACAACAACAACACACAACAACAACAACATAAAGATACCAGACAAACAACCGCAACAGCAACAACAACAACAGTTCATGTTGCTTTAAATACCTTTGAGCAGTGCGATCTTTAAAATGTCTGTGTGCGAGCACGTATTCTCCATGATCAAAGAATTGTGGACAAAACAGCCTGTATGCCTATAACATTTCACATATCTCTCCCCTGGAATCCAGCTCTTGCAATCTGATTAATCATTGTGGCAGTCTTGCAGCGTGATTGTCCTTCTTGCCAGTGGGCAAACATGAAAGTTGCCTTCAAATGAATTTCTCTGATTGATCTGAAGAGATCTGTCATATGTAATGGATTACCCCCAAGGAAGGGTTGGAATGCCGCTGCTGTTCACGCTGAGGATCGCATCCTTTGTCTTCGTCCGAACAAATGCGTCCGGCTTATAACAGATGTGTGTGGGTGTGTGTGTGTGTGTTGTGTTTTGTGTGTTGTGGTGTAATGCGTCCAGATGATGACTCTGTGTGTGTGTGTGTGTGTGTGTGTGTGTGTGTGTGTGTGTGTGTGTGTGTGTGTGCTCACGCGCGCCGCGCGCGGTTGTGTGTGTGTGTGTGTGTGTGTGTGTGTGTGTGTTTAGCAGAGTGCACTAGCTGGCCAAATTAAAAGACAAAAAAAAAACCAAACAAAGTAACGTTAATAATATATCTTTGCCCATCCTCCCTCCCCCATCTCCTTATTTTCAACCTCCTGTTCCTCCCAACCCCCTCCCCCAACCCACCGGTATCCTCCCATAACAAATCCAAAGAATTCACCAGGCTTTACAATTTTCAATCAAACAATAAAAAAAACCAGTCGACCGTTTTCAAGAACCAAACTGGCTTTACAGAAAAAACAAAAACAAAAAACACACACACACACAAAAAAAAACACACGACAGCATTGCGTAAGTTACCGCCAGCATTGTCCACCAAAATACTACGCCAAGGAAAAGTGTCCCTGGCTTCCTGGAGAGTTTCGGAGCTGCTTTGTGGACGTCTGTCGGGAGGGGGTGGGGGTGGGGGGAATGTAGAGTGTGTACAGAGCTTTATTGCTCGTCATTAAAATCGTCCCGTCTTTGTGTCCGTTTGGAGGAGGAAGTGGGGTTCCCTCCCTTGGCGCTGTTCTGTGGGTTCTTTGTGTTTCGTGGCTGCCTGTATAGTTTGCTCTCGTGTTATGTCGGTTGGTTGTGTGGTGTTGTAGCACCATTCAGGTTGTCGCCGAGTTTGCCTCTCATTTCTCTTTCAACACCAGTTTTCCGTTTTCTTTGCTCTCTCTCTCTCTCTCTGTCTGTTTGTTTGTCTGTTGGTCTGTCTGTCTTTCCTTCCCTTTCTCTTCCACTCTGTCTCTCTCTTTCATTCTGTGTGTGTGTGTGTGTGTGTGTGTGTGTGTGTGTGTGTGGTGTGGTGTGGGTGTTACAACCACACACAACAATTAGTCAGTACAACCTTGAGTTAATCTGACAATAAATTGGTTTCA
>CM031627.1:18997301-18999801 GCA_018398815.1 Conus ventricosus
AATGTATACATGTATGTATGTGTGTGTATGTATATATATGTATGTATATGTATATATATGTATATATATGTATGTATATATGTGTGTATGTATGTGTGTGTATGTGTGTGTGTATATATATATATGTGTGCGTGTGTATGAGAAAATTGAGAGGATTGAGCCTGATTGGATTAAGAGGTGTAGTAGAATTGAATGTAAAACTAATAATATGCAGTTATGCAAGAGTATAGACAATTAAGGTAAACAAGAGTAATAAGTGTAATTATAACCTAAATTGATATGAATCAAGAATGCACGACCAAGCAAATAGGAATAGGGAGGGAGGGGTCATGGAGGAAGCAACTGCAGAGACTGGCTTACACCATATGGGAATAAACGTGGTCATGGGGGGTTAGGCTAGGAATTATGAATGGTTTAAGTCAAATGAGTATGTTAAATGTGTATATAATTCTCAAAAATAAATAAATAAATAATTTAAGTATAATATAAGGAAACATGTTGGGAAGTGGAAGGTTTGAATAAGTAATGAATCCGGTATTTACATACACATGTAAAACTACGAAATGATTACAAGGGGAAACACGGACAAATAATTGACCACATAGTGATGAAGTATACAAATAAGGTAAACCAGGAAATAAAGGTAGGAAAAGGATTTAGTGCAGTAGGTCAACATGTAAATCAGCTGACAGCATGCAGTCGCGTGAGCCACACGGCAGCACACACACACAGTCCCTCTCGCGAGCTCGCGCGTTCCTTCGTTCTCTCTCGCTCTCTGCTTATAGAGAAGGGAGGGGGGAGCGGGGCGTGAGGTGAACGGGAAGGAGGATGGATCGTCTGCTAAGAAATGGCTGCCCCGTAGATCATAAGTGTGGTTTTGAACTTTTTGTCCAATGATAACTATTATATGCATTTTGGTTATTTGCCGACGGCTGCTTTGAATTATTCAATTTTTAATTCTAGGGATTTGACCACTAAGAGACTCCTCCGGCC
This sequence comes from Conus ventricosus, assembly GCA_018398815.1. Classification (NCBI taxonomy): domain Eukaryota; kingdom Metazoa; phylum Mollusca; class Gastropoda; order Neogastropoda; family Conidae; genus Conus; species Conus ventricosus. Next base: position 18,998,295 of record CM031627.1, read on the forward strand.
AACAGGCAATTTAGGCACATGTGTATGAGGCAAGTGTCGACAAGTCCTACAGAACATGATATAACTGGCTGAAGAAATAGGGAAAATTACAATTAAAGTGAAAATAATCGAAGGAAAGTACTAACCTGGAAAGCGGTAAGGTTTTAGTAATTTATCCATGGGGATGCTTAATCCAACGGACACGAACAACACAAGTCCAACACCACATGAACAGGACCACAGAAGTACACACACTGAGTGTCAAAGGTTATCATGGCAGACCCAAGATTCGGGCTTTTCCTTTCCTCTGCAGGTTAGAGGGCGCATGCGTAAACATAGTAAACATAAGATGCTTAAAAATAGCACGGCCTTCTGGAGAGTTGTGCGACGCAGATGTGGTAAGGTTTCCGCTGTGTGCAGGCGGAAATACGATGGGGGAAATGTAATAGATAACATGTGTTTTGCATGCTGGTATCGGCGGCATTCATATCATGAGTTTTAAAAAATTAATATATATACCTATATTATGTTTAAAAGGAAGAACATACTAAGAAGCATTTGTGTATAATTAAGATGAATTTTGCATGTACATAGGCCTACTGTCACGGAAGGATGTTTTGTTGCAGTCATGGTACATTTTGTTCTAATTATGTGAAATTGTTTTTTCTTTCTTTTTCTTGTTGCGTACTCATGTGAATAGGCTGATGGCCTCACATTAAAGTCACGAGTCACGAGTCACGAGTCTCTCTCTCTCTCTCTCTCTCTCTCTCTCTCTCTCTCTCTCCTCTCTCTCTCTCTCTCTCTCTCTCTCTCTCTCTCTCCCCTCTCCCCCCCCCCCTCTCTCTCTCTCTCTCTCTCTCTCTCTCTTCGTCTAATATCACTTTTGTCAACAGACGTAAAACTGAACTGCTACTACTACTACTACTACTACTACTACTACTACTGCTACTACTACTACTACTACTACTACTACTACTACTACTACTACTACTACTACTACTACAACACACACACACACACACACACACACACACACCACACACACACACACACACACACACACACACACACACATGTATATCACCGAGTAAGAGGGGGAGGAGAGAGTGGAGAAATAGAAAGGGGCAGAGAAAGAAGGGGGAGGGGGTGAAGGAGAGAGAGAGAGAAAAGACGGTGGTGGGGTGGGAAGGGGAGAAGAGGGGAAGGTGTCGAGGGAGAAATGGAAGGCATGGGGGGAGGGGAGAAGGGGGGGGGGGGGAGTTGAAGGGGATGAAGACAGTTGGGTATGAGGAAATAAGAACAAGATGAGAGACCACGAAAAGGAAACATTTGACAAATATGTATGGGATTACATATATACTTCCACAACTGCATCCACGTAGCATGATTAAAACAAAGGTGTACATTTCCTTCAGTTTATCCAAATATGGTTATACGAGAAAAAAAAAGGAACTGGTACGAGACTACGCATGATCTGCAGTGATGATCATGGCCTGCAGAACGAATAGAGGAATATTCACAATACCTT
>CM031627.1:19004801-19009801 GCA_018398815.1 Conus ventricosus
GACAGAAAGACTGAGAAGGGCAGATCCCTAGATTACACCCTCTAGGAGCTGTATTTTTTTATATAAATTTCTTTTTTTAAAGACAAAGAAAGACTGAGAAGGGCAGATCCCCTAGATTACACTCTCTAGGAGCCGTGTTTTGTAATAAAAAAAAATTTAAAAAAAAGACAAAGAAAGACAGAAGGGCAGATCCCCTAGATTACACCCTCTAGCAGCTGTGTTTTGTAACAGATTGAGAATGGCAAATACCCTAGATTTACATCACTTAGTCTGACGAAATGAAGACCCGAGTAAAACGTTATCGCTACTCACCAGCATAGCTTTTGATCGAAACCCCGTCAGCCGTGACAGGTTTCCCGCAGTATTTACCACGTGCATCAAACATGACCTGACCATGCAGCATCTAACCAGAGACTGGTTGGAGTGTGTGATGAAGGGTTGGGGCTGGATCAAGGGGATTAAGTGGGTCAGTCGTGTGGTAGAGACTGCGGCTTGATCTGGATCAGTTCTACGAAGGTGAAGTTACAGTATCTGAGAGCAAACGCTGGATTGCTGTACATCACTAGAAAAACAATGAAAATAAGCTACTGAAAGCAAAATGTTCGATTTCATCACTAGAAAAACAATGAAAATTAGCTACTGAAAGCAAAATGTTGGATTTCATCACTAGAAAACAATGAACATAAGTATCTGAAAGCAAATGCTGGATTTCATCACTAAGAAAAACAATGAAAATAAGTAACTGAAAGCAAATGCTGAATTTCTGTTCATCAGTAGAAAACAATCAAACACAAATGCTGAAAATTTATTAAACAATCCCTTAGATTTATCCGCTTGTGAATTAATCCAACTCAATGGAAAAATATATACATAAGAAGAATTTAAGTTTTAAAAAATGTCTAGTTTACCATCGTGTCCCAGGCACATTGTCAGATTAATTCATAAATTAAGGCTGAATACTTGGAACACTAAATATTCTCATGGTATTTCTTGTGTATGCAGAGCTAGAGAAAACATTTCTGTACATCATATTTTGATTGAATGCTCAGTGTTGACCTCACTCTATCAGGAGAAAGGTATTCAGATGAATAACTTTGATAATGTTAGTACTGTCTTATATGGTTCACATGTTGCTGAAATTGCCATGGTTATTTCGCAGTCACCGGTTGCAAAATTTGTATAAAGATCAATTTTGCGTACCACAAGGGTATTTCACTCATGCAAGCATGCATGTATCCGATGTGGGTTTGAAAGTACTAACGTGGATGGTAAGTTAAGTGTGGAGGGTTTTTTGTTTTTTCTTTCTTTCTTTAGTTAAGTGTCTAATATCATCTGGCGATGAAAAGACATGAAATAAAACCACTGAACTGAACTGTACTGAGAAAACGATCACAAAGGAACTATGTGGGAAGCTGATGAAGCAGGCGTTGCGGAAGAAGGAAGGGGGACTGGGAATGGGGCTGGCAAGTGGAGAGGGGGAAATGTTCCACTCTGCCGCTGCGCGAAGCAGCGCAGTTTGTGCTGGCACCATCTGCCCCTTCCAGACAAACTGCAACCATTTCCATAAAGAGACCTAGATACTACTCCAAGTGGACTCTTTCTGATCAAGCCGCACACACAAAGTGTATAATTTTGTATGTGTGCATGCCATCGCAGTATACTGTAGAAGTCGTAGTGGCCGTAGTTGTAGTAGGAGTAGTAGTAGTAGTAGTAGTGTGCGAGCGTGCATGAAAGAGAGAGAGAGAGAGAGAGAGAGAGAGAGAGAGGAGAGGAGAGAGAGGAGAGAGAGAGAGAGTAGTAATAGTAGTAGGAGTAGTAGTAGTAGTGTGTGCGAGCGTGCATGAGAGAGAGAGAGAGAGAGAGAGAGAGAGAGAGAGAGAGAGAGAGAGAGAGAGAGAGAGAGAGAGAGAGAGAGGTGAGCGTGTGTGTGTGTGTGTGTGTGTGTGGTGTGTGTGTGTGTTCATAGTCGATCAACTCTCTAGGTCTTGTACATTCTTCTTCACAATCACAGACGAGAATTCGTTCTCTTAAAGAGCCGTATGCGTTTTCTGCTGCTACCGCCCTGTTGACGAAGTGTTGCACGTGCGCCTTACTTACCGCCATGGTTGTGTGTGTGTGACCAGCACTGATCGCGCATTCCTCAATGTCCGCACAGACACTTGGAACCAAAACTAAGCGAAACTGATACTTTGTCTTAGAATTTAAAACTAATAATTAGATACGCCAACACTTGTTATGTATTTGTGTTTCTCTAATTTGTAATTATTTACAAATTAAGAGGTACGTGCTGATAAAATATGTAAAAGAAAATGTCGCATGCATTCATGTTTATGATATTCAGAGAGAGAGAGAGAGAGAGAGAGAGAGAGAGAGAGAGAGAGAGAGAGAGAGAGAGAGAGACAGAGAGAGAGAGAGAGAGAGAGAGAGAGAGAGAGAGAGAGAGAGAGACAGAGAGCAGAAAGAAGAGAGAGAGAGGAGTGATGATGATGATGTGATGATGATGATGATGATATGATGATGATGATCTTTATTTTCAAGTGTAACAGATATACAAACATGTCTTTGTTTTTTTCATCCGGCCCATACCTCGCTAAGGGCAAAGAAAGCATGACTTCTAGCGACTCAAAAAACTTACAAAACTTGGTAGCAAACATCCATGTTTTCAAAATAGATTATAAAAAAAAAAGTGAACGAGTGGTTTCTCCATCAACATTGACACCTGGATGAATTTAAAGAGAGAGGGAGAGAAGAACACAACAGGACAGCACCAAACTGGAGTAAAGATGGATTGACAATCACTATAAGGCAAACAGAAGGCATTGCTCACCCGAAATCATTAACTTGACAAAACACACACACACATAACACACACACACACACACACACACACACACACACACACACACACACACACACACACACACACACACATTGACGACTTACTACATTCCATGATCTGGATGTTGTTGTTGTTTGTTGTTGTTGTTGTTTGTTGTTGTTGTGTTTTCAGCAGCCACAGCATGAGCGATTGTTTATTCAAACTGGAGTGCAAAATAACGGAAACCATTGTGTGGCTTTTTGCGTTTTGATCTGCTGGAGTTAGGAAATCATTTCAAACAACATGTCTTCTTTCGTGAACATTGGTGACCCGTGTCCTGGCGATCTTGGTGTCTCAGCTGACCATGACAACGTGTGGTCACTCTCAGGTTTTCATTCGGTGGCCGACACATGGAGAATGTACTTTGACTATGTCACCTGACATTTTTGCAGTTTGCTCTTCATTTGTGAACACTTGTGTTGTCTCATTCTTTCCTACTGATTTCTATTTTTATTTTTCATGGCTGATATTTCATAACTTGCAGAAAGAGGGGAAAGAAAAAAGCAAGTATCGGAATAAATGTACACCTAAATGTAACAAAGTTTCCAAGTGTGGTGGTGGTGGTGGTGAGTGTGTGTGTGTGTGTGTGTGTGTGTGTGTGTGTTGTGTGTGTTGTGTGTGTGTGTGTGTGTGTGCTGCAATATCATCAAAAGGTTAAATATTACAAGTAATGAAAAAGACACTTATCTACAGACATATTAATTCATTAATATCAACATGGACTGTATTCAAAGCAGTTCAGCCAAGGTCTGTTACGGCGATCCTACCTTCGAGACCCGTGTCTTAGCGATCTTGGGTGTGTCTGCTGACCATTACAATGTTTGTCACCCTCAGGTTTTTCATTCGGTGACCGAGACATGTGGAATGTACATTTAAAGTCTATAGATGCAAAATGACTTTTTTGTTGTTGAGGTTTTGCATTTGAGAATACTTGTATTGGCTCAGTTTTTTTCTTCTGATTTTTTTGATGGCTGAAATTTCATCATTTGCAGAGGGGGAAAAAAGATCTGCAAGTATAGGAATAAATGTACACTTAAATGTAATCAAGTTTTTAAGCGCGCGTGCGCGTATGTGTGTGTGTGTGTGTGTGTGTGTGTGTGTGTGTGTGTGTGTGTGTGTGTGAGTGTGTGTGTGTGTGTGTGTGTGTGTGTGTGTGTGTGTGTGTGTGTGTGTGTGGTCCTTCATTTAACGTCTATCCACTATTCGTGATATTAGACACACACACACACACACACACACACACACACACACACACACACACACACACACACACACACGCTCGCGCGCGCGCGCGCACACACGCACGCACGAACACACGCACGCAAGACCTTCCTACTAATATAAATAAAGCGGGTAGGATGCCTTTGGCCAAAGCCCTGCGGCGGCCATAATTATTCCTACACCAGTTGCTGCCTACAGCGCTCGCTTTAACCCACACCTGGCTTCCAAATATAGCGGCCAATCACAAATACATGAACCTTGCTCAGCATCAGTACAGGTGCCTCCTTCTAAATATAGCAGCCAATCACATACAAACGGGAAAGCCCGAGAAGTGTCGCTCGTGGCAATCATGCCCAGGAAGCATTATAGTCGCTGCGAGTAATCGACGTGTGAAACGGCCTGTGCGCCCACAGTATGTGTGTGTGTGTGTGGTGTGTGTGTGTTGTGTGTGTGTGTGTGTGTGTGGTGTGTTTAAAGAGAGTACTTACACAGCGTCTATCCCGGCCAGAGACCAAGCTCTGAGCACTTTACAATCCGCATTCTCGTTTACGCAACAGGCTGCCTACCTGGGCAGAGCCAACTGAAGAGCTGCCTGCTAGCGCCTCATTCAGTCGTTTCGCATGTCATTCAGTCAATATTGTTCACTCAATTTAACAACTCTCATTCTTTCAATTTTTCACGCAGAGTGCATGCCGTATGTAACGTTGTCATCCATACCAACGGCCAAAACTGGCCTTCTCTTCCGAACGCTAAATGAAGCAACGAGCAAAGTACAAACAAACACAACGCGTTTCGACCTGTCGGGGTTTCTATAGGCAGGGCAAATAGGATTGGGAATACGTTTAAAGAAAGCGACGAATGATACGAGATTGTGTGTGTGTGTGTGTGTGTGTGTGTGTGT
>CM031627.1:19017301-19037301 GCA_018398815.1 Conus ventricosus
ACACGTCATTAAACAACAACAACAACAAAAAGCAATGACGGATCTCGCCCAGGAAACGAATAGACAGACGTAACGAATGGTTCTGATTACTAGACAGAGAGAGAGAGAGAGAGAGAGAGAGAGAGAGAGAGAGAGAGAGAGAGAGAGAGAGAGAGAGAGAGAGAGAGAGAAAGAGAGAGAGAGAGGGAGAGGAAGAGAGAGACACACACACACACACACAGAGAGAGAGAGAGAGAGAGAGAGAGAGAGAGAGAGAGAGAGAAGAGAGAGAGAGAGAGAGACAGAGAGAGACAGAAAGAGAGAGAGGGACAAGTAATATGAGGTCATCACGATATTGTAGCAATTGTTCACGTTCTGGTCCCACGCGGTTGTTGTCCGACTTCTGGGTTGTTCCGGTTGTAAGATGGGTGGTTGTGTTTCCCATTGACCTTTCACCCTTAAGATACCATGGTTTGACCTATAAAGACAACATGGATTTGATCTTTAGCCGCTAAAAACGCCATGGATTTTGAGTCTGTCGATGTCACGTGCGAGTGCACCTGACAGGGGGGGGGGGGGTTCTTAAACAGGAAATGTGCAGTGGCAGAAGCGGAGCGATCACTCAATCCCTCACACCACCAGACCACAAGAGAAAGGGGTTTCAACAATATTTTTACTTCACATTACAATCATTCACTCACACTAACACTCCAGACGGGGTATGGGTCATAACAAAGAAGAGGAAAAACAGCCGAGAGAGGAAAGAAAGAAAGGAAAAAAAAACAATGGGGCATAGAAGAGAAAAGCACTATTCAGAACTAACTGACTTAGGGGACAAAGTAAATTTAATAAACCCCAAAAAACCCCAATATCCTGGGATCCCGCTACTATCCCAACCTAACCCGCTAAACCGCTACAAAGGCATTAACATAACAGAAGAAAGACAGTACTAGAAACAATAATCCATCAAACAGGACCTAGTCAGGGTTACATAAAACAATAAGAAAGAAAAAAAACGAATCAGTGACCGGCTTCAGGCCCACACACACGCACGCCAAACCCACACCCACACCACACACGACTGAAGACTCATCTTATTCCCGTGCCCGAGGAGGTTCACCGTGGGAGGTGGATCCTAAGAAGGGCGAAGCCCGCAGTGGGCTATTTTCCAATCCGAGGCGAAGGTGTCCCAGTGAAGGGTGAGGCACACCTTCAGTCCTCAGCGCAGCGGCTGGTACCTGGATACCGGATGGCGTCTGCCAGGTCCCGGGATGCTGGTCCTTCAGCCAGTCCAAGACCGGAGCTGCCGGAAACAAATGGCGAAATTTTTCCCGCCCTACGGCGGAGATCAGTCTCCAGATGAGAAGTCATTTATCTATCGTCCTTGTCAGTGTGTGGCAACATAGTGGGTCCGGCGGTGCGTCAGTGTGAAGGGTCACAATGCCGTAAAAAGGTCAACAATGTCTTTGTCATTTTAAAAGGGTAAATAAACTATAATAACTTCTTTCACTTTTTCCTTTGCTTTTAACGTGTATTCATGGCATTCCTTACATCCTGTATCCATGACATGCCTGTACAAAGGGGATAACTTCCTTAGTCAAAATCTCAATAAATAAAACCAACTAAAATCCATCCACACGTATGTCACACAAACATAGGACAAGGACACAACGAGAACGGAACCACATGCGGGGCGACACGGCCGGAATTCCACACTCCGTGTCTAAGTGTCAAGCCGTTCGAACGCTCATGCATTCCACGATCCGTCTCGTATCTACGAAACAAGGAAAATGAAACTAACACTTACGATATCCTTCCGGCCCACATCACATATTAAGCAATACAAGCATTGACTCGACCTGTGTACTCAGAAAACAACAAATACAGCTTCTATTGACTGAAATGGTAGTAAGAGACTTTCAACTTAGTCCAAAGTAACCGAATACCTAGCCGCTAAGGACCGAAACGCAATTACAGATAATGCGTTCCTACAATTCCACCACAAAATGCATATCTCGATACCACTTCCAAACAGGCACTCCCTCTTTGGAGCAATTACACACAAAAAAGGTGTGTCAAGCCAACAGCATATTAAGGCAGGAGAAAAACCGTAACCACTGAGGTTAGAAAACCCAAATAAACAAGACACTGTCCAAGACAGACCATATAGTTACCAAAATGGCGGGTGGGCGAGGTAAGAAAACGGTCCGCTCCCCAGTCCAATGAAGGATGGCAGCCGAAAACCGTGACGGTCCCCAATGAAGTGGACTCCAGGTCAGGGATGACCAAAGGTGCTTCTTCCAGCTGGTCGGGATAGGGATCCCAGAGGTGGCAAATGGAATTCTTTCCTTCCCACCGAAGGGTGAAAGACAGTTCCACGCAACCCACGTCGAAGTGGATTCAAGCAGGAAGGCTCCAGCTGGCAGAGATAGGGATCTCTCCGACTCCAAGGTTCGTAAGCGAGTGCCTCACCACTCGCCAAACCAAGATGGCAACCAGTAACAAAACAGCTCACCTGTGTCACCAGACATCAGCTGATGAACCACGTGGAAAACGATAAAAGAACAGAAAAAGAAAGCTTTAAAGAAAAAAAAAAATTGAAGAGAAATATTGGAGGATGGGAGCGAAATGCACGGACGCAGCGTACCAAGGATGACACGAATAACACATGGTCAACACCCGGCCAATGTAGTGAAGATGTCACTGGCAAACACTCCACTTCACATCAGGTTTGGGAAGAAATGAATTATCTTCCAAACCAAAAGTATTTACGTCCGTGACAGTCGAAGAGAAATGGAGCATTTCATATGCGGGAAGAATTTGAATCAAACACCACAGGTTAACGCCATGAATTCGTATCATAATCTTCACACCTTTTATTATCATGATCTCCAGACGTTCTATCGTCCTTTTTCAACAATTTACAATGTGATCTTCCAGATATGTTATTGTCATGATTTTCCAGAATTTCTGGTGTCTAGATATTCAGGCGTTCTATTGTCATAATCTTCCAACATTTTGTTTCTATGATCTTCCAAAGTTCTATTTCTCTTGCTCTTCCAGCATTCTCTTGTCTTGTCTTCCAGCATTCTAATCACGATCCTCGACAAGCTTTTGCCACGATCTCCGATCATTCTATTTTCATGATCTCTCATGATCCAACAAATCGTCATGATTTTCCAGTATGGTTCTGTCATAATCTCCCTGTATTCTATTGTGAAAGAAGGAAGAATAGTAGTAAGGATCCAGGGAGAGAGGGAAAAAAAAAGAGACAAAGAATGGGACAGACGGGAGGGGGTAGGGTTGGGGAAAACTTCCCTCGTTAAATTGACAACCGGTTGAACCGCGAGAGGAGGAGACACGTGGATAGAGTGATGCGCGTGAAGAAGAACAGCGAACAACAGACACTGAAGGAGACGAGGGGAGTGTGGGAGGGGTGAGGGAGGTGTGCCCATGGAAGGTGATGGCATCAGAAATCATAAATTGTCGTTTCTGATTTCCAGATGGTTGCCTCCTCTTCATCCACACTGACTGCTCCCAGGTTCCTACGCTCCCCTTTCCCCCACTCCCCTATACCCCCCCCCTCTCTCTCTCTCTCTCTCTCTCTCTCCTCTCTCTCTCTCTCTCTCTCTCCATGAATTGTGTTCTGCAAATCTCTTCAAGAGTTTTTGCTATAAATCATGCACACAAAAAAGGAATCCCCGCCCACCCCTCTTTTCATTCCCCAGATCGATTTTCACCATCATTTTTTTTTCTTTCTTGTTATTCCTCCATCCTCATCTCTTCTCCAACCACTACCAAACCAATTTACCCCCCCCACCCCCTCGTTTGGTCTCGTCAAGCACCGACCAGTGAAAACCCGTTCACCATAGCACCGTGCTACTAAATCACCTTTTTTCATTAGTAATCAAGTCGGTTTTTTTTTTCCAAGTCTCATAAATTGACCTAGAAGTGTCTGCTGCTTCATATGTGGCTCCTGTCATTAAAAACGGAATGTTTTACAGCGTAGTTTAATTTTTAGGGGAGACAACAGTGTTAGTTTTCTTTTTGAACTTTCAACAGTTTTTGAGTTTTTCGCAGTTTTTGAGCAATAACTATGCAACAATATTAAAGTGTTTTAATTTTTGTCCCAGGTAAATGTGTATGTTTAGATTTATATAAATAAACTGTTTTAAACTGTTTCATTAATAACAAAAAAAAAAAAGTGTTTTTTAGCTGTGATAATTTCCTTTAAAAAAAAACCTTCGATCAACAATGATCAAAAATCAAGGGACAGAACTGCATGGGGTTAAAATCTTTTGAACAAGTGCTGTGTTGTGCTGTGGAGCCAATTCATGTGGTGTGACACCTATGTCGACTCTAGCTGTTGAGACCGTAATCTTGCTATCCCCCACCCTCCCCATCCTCCAACCAGCTAAGTGGCCTCTTCTGCCGTCACCGTGTAAGCCGATTCACTTGCCCAAGAAACAGGCTGCACACCAAAAAAATTAATGCGCCTAGGCCTTGCTTAAGAAGTCGAGTATTTGTAGACAGGCAGAATCAGATTGTTTTGAGAATCTGTATTGTGTCTGAAAGTTGATTCTCCATCTTGTCTTTTATAAGCCCATCAAGGTACTTTTTTTTTTTTTTTGCTGTCCCAACCTCTGCGCCACCTCAGAGGCAGTGCACACACGCTGCTCATTCCGACACCCCGTCCACAGCCACAGCCCGGTCAGCCCCGCCGCAGCCCCTGCACCGACAATCCACAGGGAGCAGTCAATGTCAAGTCGTCAAGAGGCAACCCACCGGAGGAGACACTGCACTGCTGCCGAGTCACTTTGGTGGTGTTCAGTGGCGCCTGTTCTGATCTAACATACGCAGGACACCACCTACTAAGCCCCCTACTGACGACAATAATTGCTTAGTCGCAGAGCCGGCGTGAGCTAGCTCTCCCTCCGGAGGGCGCCACCACGTCCGTCCAACGACAGCCCCCATGGACTCGCCGATACCGGTGACCCCGACAGAATAAACCAAGGCCACAGACGTGGAGAGGACATCGAAATTGAGGTCACCATGAGAGCAGGGCACGAATGGCCACAGAATTTGAGACATTTTTTTTAAAATGCTGATCGATGAGAATGAGGATGATTAAGATGATGCTACGGATTTCCATTTCGGACTGAGCCTACATGAGAGGGCTGTACTCTACGCTTCCTTTCATAATATATCCCGGCGTCAACCAGGCCCGAGAGATACAGGCACCTGCAGTGTTGGTCAGGAAATTTGAGCAACACTCTCAGAAACGCATCCATTAAGTGGATGAAACTCGACTGTGTGGTCCCAGTCTTCCCAACTGAGTCCGCAGCAAACTCAACTCTGGGTAGGAGCCGGTCGGGGCAGAAAAACCCACATGACTCTGATGGGATTCGAACCCACGACCTCCCGGCCGGGAGTCCGCGACGCTAACCACTTCGCCACGGCGGCTGGTTCCCATCAAGGTACTTGCTAGTTGGTTTAAAGCAGACAAGATGAAAATATAGGGAATGGAATTATGTTGGGGAGACCACCTGGCGCAAAGATATGGGGTCATGGATGAGCACAAAGGCCCGGCATGTGACGTCAGGTGAGGAGTAGCTCATGTATTTCTGGACTGTGAATTCTTTCATGGGCAGAAATCCCTAGATGTCAGTGAAAGGATCGGTGAGGATTGTTCGCTTGATCGGTTATCAGTTCAATAAATAATCGATATATGACTCAAATTTATGCTGTGACTCCAAAACGCTTCCATGGATTTAGACAGTGGTTTGGCGCGTAACCCTAATTGCGTTGTGTGGCCAACAGTGCCAGCCTTCCTTTGCCTCAAGGGCTGCCTGTAAGTGAGTGCCTGTGAGCAGAGTGTGGGCTGTGAGCTAGCTGCAGAGACTGACTGATCAGCACGCCGTGGACCTCTAATGTGTCTTTCCCTCCACGCTTCTTGTTTCCCGCCTCCCCTGTCACGTCCTATCATGTCCGTGCCCTGACTCGCTTCTCCTCGCCTCACAGCTGCAGTGTTAAGTCGTCGTCTGCCATTAGGGCCACCACCTACTCCACGTGAATCTTTGTCCCCCACGCTGTGGTCTTCCACAATAACTCACAATGCAGATTGTGGTGGTTAATGTGAAGAGTGACAGGCCTGTTCTCAAAGGCACGACTGGTTGTATGTAAAAACAAATGCAGGCGTTTTCAACCACGAACTCTTTAAAAAAAAAAATGAGACGATGCTTCAGCACTTAACTACTTTGATGATTTTATTCCAGACTCCAGTTTTACTATGATATGGAAAAACACAACTGTGGACAAAAACAAAGTAAGACAAGTCTCTCATCTTAGTCATCAATTCATATATCCATCAGCTTTTAATCATGCGCAGCGTGGTCTCAAACCTTAGCGGGTGTGGTGTAGCGTATATGGACTAGTCCGCATGCAGTGACACCTCCTTGATGAAACTCTACTCAACTAAAATAAACTGTAAGAAGGTGGTTTAAAGTGCCACTAAACTGTGTAGAGCCCTCGCAGTACAATTCAGCTGGAAAAGTTTATCCAAATACACGGAGCCATCGCAGCACAATTTGATTAAAAAGTTTTATCCATATACATGAATGCGATGTTGAGAATTGCCTTAGCATCACGCTATAGTGCCAGCGAACTGTGTAAAGCCCTCGCAGTACAATTTAGCTGAAAAGATGTATCTAAATAAATGAAGGTGAGGATGATGTTGAGAAATACATTAGCATCGCGCTGTGTTTGACACAGAGAGCCACTTGGAAAAAAACAAAAGATGTTCTGGCTCATGCTGGAGCCAGGGAACCACTGTTAGACATGGGTCAGACACATGAACTGGAGACACCGCGTCCCGTTTATGGCAAACTTCTGACCCGCTCTCATGGATGTCGACTATGTGCAGAATGAGCACAGAGGTCTGACTCCACACCTGGGGGGGGGGGGGGGGGGGGGGCTGTGAGAACCCAGTCCATCACCACAACCAGCCCGTTGTAATCCTGGGTCCAGGCGACACGTCACCACCTCAAGGTGATCACACCGATGACGTCATCCTGTCCAAAGACTTTTCATCGAAGGCTGACAGAGAGAGAGAGAGAGAGAGAGAGAGAGAGAGAGAGAGGAGAGAGAGAGAGAGACAGACAGAAGAGAGAGAGAGGGGAGAGATAGGGGAGACGAGAGAGGAGACGAAGACGACAGAGAGACAGGGAGAGAGAGACAAGAGAAAGAGAGAGAGAGGAGAAGAAGAGAGAGGGAGAAGAGAGAGAGAGACAGAAAAGAGACAGAGAGACAGAGAGGGAGAAAGAGAGGAGAGAGAGACAGAGAAAGGAGAGAGAGAGAGAGAGGGGGGAAAGAGAGAGAGAGAGACGAGAGAGAGAGAGAGAGAGAGAGGGAGAAGAGAGACGAGAGAGACAGAGAGAAGAGAACAGAGAGAGGGACAGAACAGAGAGAGAGGGAGAGAAGAGAGAGAGAGAGAGAGAGAGAGAGAGAGAGAGAGAGGAAAACAGGAGAGAAGACAACACAGAGAGAGAGAGCAGAGAGAGAGGGGAGAGAGAGAGAGAGAGAGAGAGAGACAGCGAGAGAGACAGAGAGAGAAGAGAGACAGAGACAGAGAGAGAGACAGACAGAGAGAGAAGAGAGGATGAGAGAAGAGAGAGAAGAGAAGAAGAGAGAGAAGAGGAGAGAGAGAGAGACAGAGAGAGAAGAGGGAGAGAGGAGAGAGAGAGAGAGAGAGAGAAGAGGGAGAGAGAGAGAAGAGAGAGAGAGGAGAGAGAGAGAGAGAGAGAGAGAGAGGGGCCCCCATGACGGTGCAGGAACAAGAGGATGATGACCCCTGTCCACAAGTGCGGAACTGTGTGCACAGACACATTCATCATCTGCTTCTTTGAGAGCACTGCTGTCACCACTGAGTTATCCTCCCCGCTGTGGGATTCCCTCCCCTGTGTGTTCACCGCTGACACCGCCACAGTAAACATGGACTGTTGATATATAGTGCCAGTGACGCCACTTGTCAGCCCCTCCCCCCCCCCCACACCTTCACAGAGGTCAACACTAATCGCTGACTGCTTATGGCACTGCTAGAGATCACAGCACCATAGGAACGAACACTGAAATTAGCAATGTCTTTGACACTATTTGTGGCCCCACTACCATAGAAGTGAACACTGGAATTAACAATGCCTATGACACTGTCTGTGGCCCCACTACCATAGAAATGAACAGTGGAATGAACAATGTCTTTGACACTGTTTGTGGCCCCACTACCATAGAAATGAACAGTGGAATGAACAATGTCTTTGACACTGTCTGTGGCCCCACTACCATAGAAATGAACAGTGGAATGAACAATGTCTTTGACACTGTTTGTGGCCCCACTACCATAGAAATGAACAGTGGAATGAACAATGCCTATGACACTGTTTGTGGCCCCACTACCATAGAAATGAACAGTGGAATGAACAATGTCTATGACACTGTTTGTGGCCCCACTACCATAGAAATGAACAGTGGAATGAACAATGTCTATGACACTGTTTGTGGCCCCACTACCATAGAAATGAACAGTCGAATGAACAATGTCTATGATAGTGTTTGTGGCCCCACTACCATAGAAATGAACAGTGGAATGAACAATGTCTATGACACTGTTTGTGGCCCCACTACCATAGAAGTGAACAGTGGAATGAACAATGCCTATGACACTTATTGTGACCCCACTACCATAGACGTGAACACTGGAATGAACAATGCCTGTGACACCGTTTGTGGCCCCACTACCATAGAAGTGAACAGTGGAATTAACAATGCTTATGACACTTATTGTGACCCCACTACCATAGACATGAACAGTGGAATGAACAATGCTTATGACACTTATTGTGACCCCACTACCTTAGAAGTGAACAGATGATACAGGGAAAAAAACTCAGCAAAAGAATAGCATCACACTGTGAAATCAGTGAAAAAAAATCATAGCCGCTCACAGTAGGTCTGAAACACTTTGTGAAAAGAAATTTGAGACTGCCAAGACGAATTTCGTCAAACCAAAGGTCAAATCCAATCTCAAAGTCTTAACAAACAGATGATGCATGAGAATAAACAACAACATTCAGCACAAAAATAACACAGACTGCGAAATCATGATAATAAAAAGGTCATAGCTGTTCACAGTGAGTCTGAAACACGTTGTGAAAAGAAATCGAGACTGCCAAGACAAATGGTGGCATACCAAAGCTGTTGAGCAATAGACAGTGGGAATAGTCCTGCTCGGTACAGTGCGGTCCATCCCAACGTTGCATCTAGCCACCATGCTGAACATAGCCATGCTGCTGCTGCTGACGAAGAGCAGGCACTCACAGACCCCCTTCTTTTGATCGACTCTGGCACTGTCACAACACGGAACAACAGACAAGACAAGCGACAGTACTGTTCGTTCGTTCGTCCACAGAGTCGGCGAGGACCGCTTCGGTCATCTTGGAGTTGAGGGTGAGGGGGGGGGGGGGGGGGGGGGGGGGAGGGGACGATTTGAGGATACGCAGGTTGGCTGATCAAGCCGATGCTTGCACGGAATGTGCGGTGACAGCTTGGACAGGGAATGCGGGAGACGTCCTCTTGATTGCTGACGCGGGCTTTCCTTGCCTGTCTCTTTTGTTGCTCTGTAGCTGTCCTCTTTCTTCACATAAACTGGCGCCTTTGTATAGAGATTAGCGCCATCTAGCTCGATTCATAGCAAGATCTAGCTGCAAAGTGAGGCGACTGCAGGAGGAAATCTAAACAGATGTTAAATATTGTCTTGTGATTCGTTTGTCTATGTTTGTTTTTGTTTTTGTTTGTTGTTTGTTTGTTGTTTGTTTTGTGCGGTGCGCTATTTGAAACTCGATCCACAGCAGTTTGTTCCCATGTGTCAGGTTGATGCTTACAGCTTTCATAGATGTTTTGAGAATGTCTTTGATGCATTGATATTGACCTCCATGTGAACGCTTTTCTGGTTGCAGATGCCCCATACAAGAGTCTCTTGGGTAGCCAGGAGTCTGGCGTGCCAGCTGCATGACCTGCCCATCGACGCTGAGACAGCATCAGGATGGATGGTGTGGTTGCTCGGCAGGCCTGCTTGGTCAAGCAGCACCTCTGTGTCTGGGATTTTGACCGCACGGTAGACTCGAACCAAAGTACTCACAAATTTGTTTTAATCTTCCCCTCCTATAGGCAATGTTATCCACTTTATTTTCGGGGGGTTCGAACTTCCAGCCCACGGACTGACAGAGGCTGAATAGGACGAGGTTCACCCAAGTGCACACACATACTTTGATTGATATGACTGCCACCCTCAGAGAGTGTGCAGTACGGGAAGATCTGCAGAGGGGGCATGGTATATGGACGGGAATGGCCTTCATAAACACTGCACTATGGACACACTACAGCACGACTTTGCCAAAGTTTTTGGAGCCGGTTCAAAGCAGCCAAAAATCAGAGTATTTGTCTTATAAACGCTGACAGCGACAGAGCAGTATTGTGGCGTGTCTGTCCGTGTGTCTTGCTGTCACACAAACAAAGAGAGAAAGAGAGAGAGAGAGAGAGAGAGAGAGAGAGAGAGAGAGAGGAGAGAGAGAAGAGAGAGAGAGAGAGAGAGACAGAGACACAGAGAGAGAGAGAGAGAGAGAGAGAGAGAGAGAGAGAGAGAGAGAGAGAATAAAAAACTACTAAAGTAAAAAATGTGACAGTCTTTATGGCCGATGATCCTATCAGCATTAAAAATCACACCTCTGTCTGTCTATCTGTCTGTCTGTCTGCCTGTCCACACACACACACCACACACACACACACACACACACACACACACACACACACACACACACATACACACACACGCACACACAAACGCATACACATATACATGCGCACGCACGCACACACACACACACACACACACACACACACACACACACACACACACACACACACACACGCGCGCGGGCGCGCGCGCGCACGCGCACACACACATATGCAGTCACACACGCACACACACAAGAGAGAGAGAGAGAGAGAGAGAGAGAGAGAGAGAGAGAGAGAGAGAGAGAGAGAGAGACACACACACACACACACACACACACACACACACACACCAAAACACACACACACACACACTCGTATACTTTCGCTAATCAACATGCTTTCTCCCCCACCTTCACATCGAAAGTCTCACCTGTCGCCCATGCACAGCCCTCTTTCGCTTGTTCATCCAGAAGGACGGGGAAAGAAACAGCTATGGTGTTTAGCCTCTGTCACGCTTCTAAGCGCTTCGTCTCTGATCTTGACGAATGACAAGCCATGCACCACGCCTGTGATGCATTGTAAAGGTCAGCCTTGAGTTGAGATTGTTGTTCTTGTTGTTGCTGTTGTTGTTTTCGTTTCTGATCATCTGTGTCCCCTTCAGTGGAATTTCTTCAACGTAAGTTTCATCCCCATTCCCTCTTATACAGTCATACACACACAGGCAGACATACCCAGTACTACACACCTTTATCTGTGACACCTGCTTTCAAAGCTGCGTCCCACGGCAGCCTCGGCGTCCAAAGGAGCGATCCAGTATCATTTGGTAGCAGGTGTTCCCATTCCTGTTTGTTTCGGTTGCGGTCTTAATTGGGTTGTTCCGGTCGTAAGACGGATGGTCTGGTTCCGTTCCGGTCGTAAGACGGATGGTTCCGGTCGTAAGACGGATGGCTCCGGTCGTAAGACGGATGGTCTGGTTCCGTTCCGGTCGTAAGACGGATGGTTCCGGTCGTAAGACGGATGGTTTCGGTCGTAAGACGGATGGTCTGGTTCCGTTCGGTCGTAAGACGGATGGTCTGGTTCCGATGTAGTGAGACGGCTTTCTTGTGGTCACATTTTGTTCTATTTTAATCATGAGACAAGGGGCCGGAATAGCTCAGTTGGTAGAGCGCCGGACTCGTAATCTTGGTGATCCTAGGGTTGTGGATTCGAATCTCCACCGGGCCGTTTCGGTACAGGGGGATTTTTCCCCTCGGAGTTAACATTGGTTCTGACTCCAATTTCCATACAGTCCTTCGAATGAGACTATAAACCGTGTGTGAACCCACGCATAACATCTTGCACACACGTAAAAATCCCATCACCAACTTTCGGAAGAGAAGGCCAGTTTGGCTGTTGGTATGGATGGCACGTTACACATAGCATGCACCTTCTCCGAAGTTGGAGTATGGTTGCCTTAATGACAGGATAAAAAAAGAACGGTCATACACACAAAATTCCATTCCCTTTGTTGGTTAGATGGGATTAATCCTTGCCTGTATATACGGGGCAGGAGTATCAGCCTGCATACGTGGAAAAAAATCGTGAGACAAAAAAAACAACACACAAACCCGTAAACAAAACAAAACAAAAACAAAAACAAACAAAAATACATGTATCAAAATGACAGTCAGGTGGGAGGAGCCGTTGATTATAACCAATCGTGGAGAAGGTTTGCGGAACATGATGAATTTGATAGTCACTATGTGAATATAAAAGAGACGGAGATGAAAAAGGAAGTGCAGACAACCTACTTTCCGATTCAGTGTCTTGCTGATTGAAATCCACTTCATCTTCAGTGTAAACAAGGCAAAACGCTGACTTTGATGGCCAGAGATCACAGAGGATTTTATTTTCTCCTGATCCTACCTTGGCTGTTTGTTTTTTCCCCATGCACTTTGAACGATGACGTCTTTTTGTGACGTCAACGTAAATTATGACGTCAACTTAAAATGACATAGGTAACTACATGACGAAAATAATAATATAAGACAAGAGGAGAGCAAGAATTAACGGCCGAGGCTTTGGTGTCCAGCCTAATTTATTTTGTTTTAATCATAGTTTTCTCCGTAGTGTTACTATGTGGAGAGGCTGACTTTCAAGTCAGTAGTGCACCGATGTTCACTGTGTATGTGGGATGCTTTTGATGGACGGTCCAGATGAATATGTAGCAGGAATGTATTTGTTTTAAATTGTTGTGAATGCTATGGCGACGTGAGTGATTAATATTCCTGTAAGAATATTTGTGTGCTCTTATAGTACCAAACCGCATGTGTGGTCGGTATAGGTTGAATTTATTGATGTGAATACTGTTGTTATTCAATACCGGAGAAGTTAATATTTGTTTTAGATCAACGGTACGTCGTATCGAAGTTTTTTGTGTTTCTATGGGGCTTTTGGTGAAATTTGTATTTCCGGGGATTCAATATTGATTTGGCTGTGCCTTATGAATCTGCCGTTCTTCTTCTGTGGAGTACTGTGCTTTATGATATCTGCGATTCTTTTTTCTGCGGATTCGCCGGCTTTGTGATTCTGCGGTCCTTCTGCTATGGATTACTGTGCCTTTGTGAATGTATTTCTGCGTTCTTCTGATGAAAGTTCTACGTGATTTATTGTGCTTGTTTTATGGGAGATTTCTGTTTCTTCTTTCGTCATCGCTTGTGTTTTTGTGAACGGCTGTGCTTATTCATGTGTGGGGACATTGGTTTAATTCTTTGTCGTCTTTTAGTGTTGTAGACTGTGGCTTCGGTATGTGGAACCGAGTCTATATATGTGAGAAACTGTGGACGGCGCGCAGAGTCTGTGAGTTATATAAAGATTACGTAGTATGATACGCAGATATATGAGATTGAGTGTCTTAATGTATTGATGTCGTAATTGGAGTGCATTGATCTGTATTCTATGTATTGGCATGTATTGATTTGTTAACGATTCATATTGGTTGGTTCAGGCAGAACCTCTGATTGTCTTGTTTGTCCCCATGCACTTTGACGATACGTCTTTATTGGTGGTTTTTCCCATTCATTTGTTCTGCCCACTGTGGCAATTCATTTCTGTCAGAGCTCAACAGCTTTGAGAGTGGTAGAACATAGTAAGGTGTGTATCTGTGGGTATTTGTGCCCACGTGCACGCATACACGAATCTCTCTCTCTCTCTCCTCTCTCTCTCTCTCTCTCTCTCTCTGTGTGTATGTGTGTTTGTGCGTGCGTGCGTGCGTGCGTGCGTGCGTGCGTGCGTGCGTGCGTGCGTGCATGCATGCGTGCGTGCGTGCATGCGTGTGCGTGTGTGTTGTGTGTGTGCGTGCGTGCGCGCGCGCCCGCGTGTGTGTGGTGTGTGTGTGTGTGTGTGTGTGTGTGTGTGTGTGTGTGTGTGTGTGTGTGTGTGTGCGTGCGTGCGTGCGTGCGTGCGTGCGTGCGTGCGTGCATACGTGCTTTCGTGCGTACGTGCGTGCGTGCGTGCGTGCGTGCGCGCGTGTGTGTTTGTGTGGAGGGTGGGTGGGCGAAGGGTGGTGGTGGGGGGGGGGGGGGGGGTTCGTGAGCACGCGGTTATGTGTTGCCTACGTGGACATGTGCACGTCTGTGTGGTTGTTAGTCAAAGGGGCCAAAGAAAGGACAGAGACAAGGGCAGACAACACCGAAACCTACATCGAGGGGAACTACCGATATGCATGCCACAACAGAAACAAAACAGGGAACAGATGAAATAAATTAACAGATGGAGAGAAAGGGATAGCGAGAAAGTCCAGACAAATAGACAGACATTCAGCACACAGGAAGGCAGACAGACAGACAGACGCAGGGACAAATGGAAAAAATACAAACCAACAGAGAGAGAGAGAGAGAGAGAGAGAGAGAGAGAGAGAGAGAGAGAGAGAGAGAGAGAGAGAGAGAGAGAGAGAGCAAGGTACAACATGAATCATTTTCATAAGGCATGAAAATACGTAGAAGGTGTTGAGCTAAGTGACATGGAATTTGAAAGAGAGAGAGAGAGAGAAGAGAGAGGGAGAGAGAGGAGAGAGAGAGAGAGAGAGAGAGAGAGAGAGAGAGAGAGAGACGCTTAAAGACAGAAAGAGGGACGGAGAAAAAAAACAGGTTTTTTTCCTATCAATACCTCCGGGAAAATTGTTATCGAGACAAGAACAAATCGGATTGAAAAAAAAAATCCTTTCATTCTCGTTCTCCAGTGGAAAAGAATTATTCCCTTTCCCCTTCCCACAACAGGCAAAACGTCGAAGCACAAGATAGAGAGGAGTGTAAACAAAACAGGCGACGGTCGAAAACTGGAGAAAACAACTATTTTAAAAAAATCTTTCTGGAATGAAAGCCGTGATGACAATCGCTCCATCTTCATACACACAGCGCAAGAATTATTATTATTATATTGGGTATTTATATAGCGCCTATCCTCGTCACAGACCAAGCTCTAAACGCTTTACAATAAACACACTACCTCACTCACTCAACGGGCTGCCTACCCAGGTAGAGCCGGACGAAGAGCAGCCTACTGGCGCTCATTCAGTCGTTTCCCGTACCATTCAAATATCAGTCACTCATTTTCATTTATCTCATTTATTCCTCCAGTTTCTCACATAGGATGCATGCGATGTTTGTACGTGTCCTCCATTTCCACCGGTACACGATGGCACACGACAACAGTAAGTGACAATTTTTGTGGCTTGGTAAGAAATACCAGGCGGCTAGCTTCAATCTACATCCATTTTGCCAGGGCAGCGGGGAACCCCCCTGCTCTTTCCGATTTTCAACTGCCGTGGGTTCTTTAACGTGTGCAGGGGGAAGGAGGAAGGCACACGGGTCCGACTCGCTTATATAGTCCCCATCCGATGGACTTGACGTTCAGTTCGATGTGTCATTCAAACTGGGAAAGAAAGGGCGAGAAAGGCAGGGCTCGAAACCACGCACTCTCACACGTTGGATTGGCAGGCGAACGTCTTAACCACTCTGCCACCTTTCTTCTTAAAGAGCTGGCCAGAACAAAGCAATGGTTCGTCCAATTGTGGAGTATGCTTGCTCTGTATGGGACCCACACACCGACGATCTCACCAAAACCCTCGAGAAAGTCCAGCGAAGAGCTGCCAGATTTGTCACCAGCCGCTACCACAACACCTCCAGTGTCTCAGACATGATGACGCTACTCGAGTGGCCCTCGCGTCAATGGGTGACATGGTTCCAGCCTGGTGCTGGGAGGCTCAGAGCAGACACGCCAGTCTTCGGCAGACGGTGGTGAACAGTGACTTGCTCTGCTGTCTATGCCCGAGAAACAGACAGCCACAGAGCTGGGGAGATGTCGGTTTATATGATGATCAGTGAGCGTGACACGTAATGACTATTCATATCGCTGGTCAGGTTTGTGTCACGTGCATATCACGTGCTGAACTGACAAGAACCCTTGACTATGCTTGTGCGCTGTGTCATTTGCTCAGAAGGAAAGCAAAAGTTTACAAATGGCTATTAAGAAGTGGTAATGTAGCAGTAAAATTAAACAGGAAAAAAAACCCTACTACTTCCTACTTCTGTATAATTTCAAACGTGGCAAAATGAATGGAAATTAGCAAATAATTTTGGGAAAGAAGAAAAACAAAACTCTAAATGAAGAGAGCGGATGCATATGAAATATAGGAGGGAGTGTGAGTGGTGGAGGATCGGATGGGGATGGGGCTATCATGAGGCAGAGAGAGAGAGAGAGAGAGAGAGGAGAGAGAGAGAGAGAGAGAGAGAGAGAGAGAGAGAGAGAGAGAGAGACACCTTGGGGTCATACTGGAGACAAAGCTGGACTTCACAAAACACATAGAGAACATCTGTGCTAAGGCTAACAAGACACTGGGATTTCTGAGAAGGAACTTGAAGGTGTGCCCAGCCGTACCAAAGAGCTAGCCTACAAAGCAATGGTTCGTCCAATTGTGGAGTATGCTTGCTCTGTATGGGACCCACACACCGACGATCTCACCAAAACCCTCGAGAAGTCCAGCGAAGAGCTGCCAGATTTGTCACCAACCGCTACCACAACACCTCCAGTGTCTCAGACATGATGACGCTACTCGAGTGGCCCTCGCTTCAACAACGACGTCGCTGCGCCAGACTTGCAATGCTCCACAAGATCATCAACGATCAAGCTTGCGTCTCCTGCACCGACCTCAAGCAACAGCCTCGAAGTGGTCGTCGCAGCAACCACAACTACCAACTACGACGATTCCAGTGCCGCACTGACTACAGGAAGTTCTCCTTTTTCCCGAGGACCGTTGTCGACTGGAACTCCCTCCCAGCTGATGTTGTCGAGGCCCCCTCCATAATGCCTTCTGCTCGAGGGCATTGAGGGCCCTCCAGGCACAGTAGAACCCGCCTCTCCCCCCCCCCTGCCCCTCTCCTCCCCCCCTGCCCCCTCTCCCCCCCCCTGCCCCCTCTCCTCCCCCCCTGCCCCTCTCCTCCCCCCTGCCCCTCCCCTCCCTCCCTGCCCCCATCCATTCCCTCCCAGCTCAACCCTGCCCCCACCTACTCCCTCCCCGCTTCAAAATTTTCTGCACACACTCGCGCTTCGCCACTAGTATGTTAATAATGGTCAACCTGATGACCGCTGAACATTACTGAAGAAGAGAAGAAGAGAGAGGAGAGGAGAAGGAGAGAGAGAAGAGAGAGGAGAGAGAGAGAGAGGAGGGTGGGAGAAGAAGGATAGAAGGAGTAGAAGTAAGAGTAGAAAAAAAAAAAAGAGAAGGAAGGAGGAGGAGAAAGAGGAGAGGGAAGAGGAGGAGGAGGAGGAGGAGGAGAGAGAGAGATAGAGAGAGAGAGAGAGAGAGAGAGGAGAGAGAGAGTAGAGAGAGAGAGAGAGACGAGAGAGAGTGAAGAAGATAAGGTAGAAGAAAAAAAAGCAGAAAAGCAGACAGGAAGAGAAGAAAGGAGGAGTAAGGAGGAGAGAGACGAAAAAGAAGAGAGGATGGAAAGAAGAGAGAGAGAAGGAAGAAGAACGACAGAAGACAGAAGAAGAGAAGAAAAGAGGAAAGAAGGAAGAAGAAGAAGAAGTAAGAAGAGAGGGAAAAGAAAAGAGAAGAAGAAGGAGGGAAGGAGAAGAGAAGAAGAGAGAGGAGAAGAGGAGGAGGGGAGGGAAGAGGAGGAGGAGGAGAGAGAGGAGGAGGAGGAGGAGGAGGAGGAAGAGGAGGAGGAGAGGAGGAGGAGGAGGAGGAGGAGGAGGAGGAGGAGGAGGAGGAGGAGGAGGAGGAGAAAGTGGTGAAGAAGAAGAAGAAAGATGAAGAACACACAAAAAGAGAGTTATGAAGACAGAACTGGGAGATAAATGAGGGGGAGCAGGAAAGGCAGTGGGGGAAGGGATTCATTCTCACCCTTTTCTGGAATGATTTAAACCAGAACGAGACGACCAGATGACAGAAAGCACTCATGACCAACTGACCTGAAGAGGCAGCCAGCTAACAATTCATCAACTATTGAAGATCATCTGGTACAATCATGTAGGTGCCAGATCTCTCTCTCTCTCTCTCTCTCTCTCTCTCTCTCTCTCCTCTCTCTTCTCTCTCTCTCTCTCTCTCTCTCTCTCTCTCTCTCTCTCTTCTTGATACATTTTGTTAGTACGGGTTTGAACGCAAAACACCTCATTATAGATGGTTCTAAGAGTTGTTGTCCAGCTAAAGTTTTCAATTAATTGTATGTTAACATTTCGGGTCAAAGGATAAGATTGCTTGTGGTGGAATACATGTTGAATTGTTAAAATATTTGAGCGATACTTCATAGACTGGTTGCATTATAAATATTCATGACTACTATCAATTGTGGCGTGGAGAATTATACGACGCAGGTGTAGTAAGGTCTTCACTGTATATGTAAACGATCATACGACGAGGGAAATGAAATAGAAAACATGTGTTTTGTATGCTAGTATCAACAGCATTCATATCATGAGTTTTGAAAATATTAATATATATATACTTACATTGCGTTCATATGGAAGAACGTACCGAGAAGCATTAATGTATAATTAAGAAAGAATTCTGCATGTACATACTGTCATGGAAGAATGTTTTGTTGCAGTCATGGTAAATTTGGTTCAAATTATATAAAATTGATTTATTTCTTGTTGCGTACTCATGTGAATAGGCTGATGGCCTCACATTAAAGTCACGAGTCACGATCTCTCTCTCTCTCTCTCTCCTCTCTCTCTCTCTCTTCTTCTCTTTCTCTCTCTCCTCTCTTCTCTCTCTCTCCAGATGTTCCGTCTATCCTTCCGTCCCCCGACCTCCCCCTTCACCTCCTCCCTCCCCCTGTCTTTCTTTCCTTTCTTTCTCACTCACTCCCACTCTCCACTCTCTCTCTCTTTGTCAAGAGAGCGAAACCTCTGATCAAGGGGTTTTAACTGCTTTAAATAACAACGATTTAGAGTGTGGAAGAAAAAGAGAATAATTGGCCAATTAGCATTAGGGTCCCTCAACTACCGCAGATTTCTTTCGCTGCGTGAGGGAGATCGAAGTTGACGGGGTAATCGCCGGCAGCTGACAGTAATCATCGAAGGCAGGGAGAATCAAACCTTTAATAGTCAAAGGAGAGGAGGGTGGGGGTAGGGGGTGGGGGGTAGGGGTGGGGGGGGGGGGGAGGGGGAGGGGGGTGGGGGTGGGGGGAGGAGGCAAATTGTCCACTCAGATTTCGGAGCATCACGTATGGTGCTGAGGGCCCCCCGACAGCTGAAGCCTGAATGGGAATCTTCAGCGAGGCAGGGAAGAGTAAACAGTAAATTACAAACAAGGAGGGAGATTCTAACTCCCATGATGAAATAATTGCCGGCCCGTAACTTCAAAACGAATGCTGCTTTCGACACTAAATCGCCTAGCAGAAATCACACAGAGCACACAGAACAAACAAAGAACCCTGCCCCCCCCCCCCCGACCCCCCACCCCAACAAACAAGGGGCCCACGCCCCACCCCACCCCACCCCACCTCACCACCTCACCTTACCTCCCCCAAAAGGATGATCCAAGCTTGCCTATATACTGTCTATCTGACACATCTACACAGCAACAACAACTGGAGAAATGGACAAACACAAAATAATTAACTTTTATTTAAGACTGGCACAACTGTTTTTTTTTATATCTTGAATATAGTCAAACAAACCCACTGACGAACAACACGTAAAGTGTGTGTGTGCAAATGCTGGTGTGTGGAAGAACGTACTTGAAAAGA
>CM031627.1:19042301-19047301 GCA_018398815.1 Conus ventricosus
GGACAAATAAAGACCAGGTCACACAGCTAAAGCGCAAAACATCGAAGGACTGGATTCTGGGAGAACCGCAATCCATCGGCCGTCTGTTAGAAGAGCTGACGCACAGACTCTGGACTTATCCCAGTCAGTGACAATGACAATTAAAATGTTTTAATGTTAGTCCTCCAGCCTGTAAACATAGGTACACGTAAACAATGTAGTGGCTATCCAAACAGATGGATGATAGGAATCAACATAAATTTGAAGCAAAAATATGTTCTTCCCTGTGTCTCCGTGCATAAAAAATATAGATATCTAAATCACGAATGACTCTGATTTCCTGAATACACAATAAATGTCGGCACTTTACCTCGGTTGACCAGTTAAGCTTTAAATGTTTTGATATATATTTATCGCTAAGTAATGCGTAAGCTTCACATCCAAAGAAAAAATGTAGCTCATCTTCACTATTCTTACAACATGGGCACTGCATATCCTCAGAATGATTTTCCCTGTAGCGTCTATTTATCTTTAAATCATTTATGCCTAGTCTGAATCCGGTGAGTGCCAATTTGAATTTGTTAATGGTTATTATTGATAAATATTGTTCACGGTGTAGAAATAATTTGAAAGAGCAATAGAATTTAAATCTGTCACTATCCTTAATCTTGGATTCCCATGTCTGTTGAAAACAGTCTATCAAAGATTGTCCCTTACATTTTATACTGTTTGAATAATGCTTTTAGTTTTTCAGCAACTTTTTTCCTCTCCACACCTTTGTTTTGTTCCATTTTACTACCCTTCGCTGGCTGCTTTGGGGGTGCTGTTGGATTCTTTTTTTGAACCCTTGGCGGTGAGAACACCACAGAATTATGGACTGTGGTGTGTCTCTATTTGACACCAAGAGCACAGACACAATCAGCCGTGTCTCCCTGATGAGTCCGATCCAGCGGACGAAAGGCCTAGGAGCAGGCAATACAAATAAATGTGCCTTCGAGAGAGATTATGATGGTTCCCTCAGGCAGCCAGTGAAGGGCTTCTCATAGTTATAATATATTCCCCCATTTTCTTCCTCTTCAATTTTTTTTTTTTAAAAGTTAAAATCTTTGCCAAGTCATTACTATAACGACTGAAGAATTGTTAACCTGCACTTGTTTTCCCCCACTACTTAATTGTTCAGCAGTCTATCATTCTTTGTTTGAATATTCTCAAGAACATTTCATTATTTCACATCATTCCATTTATATATACCTCCGAGAAACCATATCTGTCTAAACATGCTTTAACAGATGACACCCAGTTATTAACTTTTGACTGTCTTTATGATTCAGCCTTTGGTGCTGAATTATGCTGCATTAAATATGCTTGGTGTGGTAAACGTGTTATGTCCATTTTCTGCAGAGAAAACCAGTATCGAAGACTAGATATAGTGCTGTCAATATATCAAGGGTATCTTCCAGTCTCACCATATGCTACTGTGTTCGGGGTCCTCAAGCTGACACCTAAAATCTTTTTAACATGCAAATAGATGTACAGATTCGATTGTTTTCAATTGGGTGACACCCCAGATTTCCGAAGCATACAACAGCACTGGTTTGACCTGAAAACCTGACTGCGGTGTCACCACTACGGAAAAAGTCCTGATCTTCACACTGATTTCAGACACGTGTCTGGCACCACCAGTGCTCAGTACAAGACAAGCACATCAGCTAGCCTTTGGATCAGGTCGAGACTGCGTTCTGAACAGAAGATTCCAGGATGATGGTCTGCTTTCATTTCCATGGCAGGACCAAAGACCAGAAAGAAAAAAATTGTCTAGAAATGTTGATACTTCCAATATTTTTTCCCCCACAGATTGTTGTACTCATACGATTTTTTCTTCTTCTTAGATTACTGTAACAGTTCGATGTGTTGATGGAATCCGTTGTACCCTAGTTACTAGATCAACTGGTTTGCCTTTACATGTCACGATGAAATGCGTTTGTAAATGTGTTAAAAAGACATCACTGGCCTTTATCCGGTTATTCACCATTATGCCACTGACTACAAGACAGTTCCAGCAAACCCCGGATGGGCTGAAAAAAGCCAGTCGTGATTTTGCACAGCTAGCAGCATGTTGTCACAACATCAGGCATCGAAGTTTGTACAAAAACAACCCAGTCACCACAAATCAGCCACATCACTACGATCCAAATACCTGCCGCCTACTGCCCACATGCCAGACGAGACTCGGGGGCCAATGAATCCTATGAACCACTATCGTGACGTACGACCTTCAGTGGTTATCAAGATTGAAGAAATTGTAGTGAGGGCAATGGCAGCTGCTGGAGATATCCACCAGTCCTTTGTTTTGTAAAAGACACTGACAAGCTGATGATCATTTCGACAGGAGCAAAGCAACCATTTCAGCAGAAACTGAACACGATGCCCTGCAAACATAAGAAGCAGGAACAGCTCAAAAAGAGACATTCGTCTAGGACAGACTTGAAGCTGGAGACCGTTTCCATGAGTCTATTAAAGACCTGAAACGAAAGACAGTACATGTCAAAGAAGGTCACACTGAAACCGGCAAACAAACAAACAAACAAACAAACAAACAAACAAACAATTCAACGAACAGAAAAGAAAACAAACAGACAGAATACAGACAACACATGGATGATATTTTCCAGCTGAGCGGGCAAAGAAAGGACCGTTTATCTCGCTCGTCGTCATAGGAACACAATGAGCGGTCATCATGAAGGACGAAATCTTCCCATTCCGCGGCCCTTTATGCCCAGCCGTTGTGGTGATCTCAGTTCTGTGTTTCCCTCTCCGCGTCTGTGCCCGTGCTGAGTTTGGGAGCACAGAGAGCATTGCAAGAACTGTTTACCTCCAGCTAATAAGGATTTTTTAAAATTTTTTACATTTTTATTTGCTTTTATTGTTGTTCAACATTAAAAAAAAAACAGATATAAAAATTAACAGCAACAGTCATAACTAGAAGTAAAGTATAAAGCGAAAAAAACAAACAAACTAAAACAAACACACAGACGAACAAACAAACAAACAACAACAACAACAAAAACACATACACACACACACACATAAAAAAGGAGAGAGTTTCAGCATAGCATCGTTCATGTATAAAAAAAAAGCATGGCTACTCATTGACAAACATAATACAATGCTTTAAGAAATATACATAACCTGTATATTCATTATATCATTCTTCTAACTACTACTCAAAAGAGATGTATACATGCGTTTGATGAAAACCAAAATGATTAAAAAAAATTGCAAGATAAATCAGCATGCATACACAAATATTACTCAACGAAAAAAGTAACTGACCACTTTGATTCTGCCTTGTAAATAAATTAAAAAGCGAGAAATTGAATGGAATAAAATGTATTGGAATACTGCCAGATAAACAATTCGCGGTGAAATGTTGAATGCCCGTGAATAGCGTGCACACGGCTGCGCTGGCGAAAATGACAAAAGCAGCTGTGGTGCATCCCCCTTCACGCTTTTCACATGCACACAGTAAAAAAGCCTGAACTGTATTCGTTGTCTCACTCGGCAACTTTATCCATACTGTACCACTGATTAATACCGCACAGAAAGATGCCACGCTTATCGAGAGTGAACGATGTCGTCTTGTTGGCATGAGCATCGGTTGCTGCGACCGCAAGGCACTTTGGAGTAACAAGAATGACTGTTCGGCATTGGAATCAACGCTATGGGGCAACAGGCACAGTCGCTGACCTTCAAAGAAGTGGTCGCCCAAGAGTGACAACTGCACGACAGGATCGGTTCATCGTCATAACACATCTGCGGAACCGCTTCCAGCCTAGCACAGTGACTGCCCGCACTATCCCTGGGCTCAGGCAGATCACCTCCAACACTGTGCGCAATCGCCTGCGTGACAGAGGACTTCGCGCAAGGCGTCCTGCTAGGCGACTAACTCTACTGCAGCATCACCGTAACGCTCGTATAGCATGGGCCAGAAGATACCAGCGAGCCACAAATGCTGAGCTGAACAGCATTCTGTGGACTGACGAAGTGAGGTTCACCTTATCCAGACCAGATGGCCGGCGAAGAGTCTACCGATTCGCTGGTGAACGCTTTGTTGACGCTTGTGTTGAGGAGTACGAATCCCACGGTGGAGGGGGGGTCATGGAATGGGGTGGGTTCACAGGTACTCATCGAACCCAGCTGATCATCCTGAATCACTGGACTTCGATACAGGGACGAGGTTGTTAGACCTCACATCGTGCCTTTCCTTCAACAACACGGCCCTGGCCTGACCCTGCAGCAGGATAATGCCAGACCCCATGTGGCTAGAGTTGTTCAAGATGACCTCCATGCACGGCACATCCCCACTATGCTTTGGCCAGCTCGTTCCCCAGATTTATCACCCATTGAAACACGTATGGGATGAAATCAAGCGTCGTGTGCATCGTCGACCTCACCCTCCACAGACACTTCAACAACTCCGCCAAGCAGTCATTGAAGAATGGCAGAACATCCCTCAGGCCTTCATCCAGAGACTGGTGACATCTGTGCGACAGCGCTGTGCAGCAGTGTTGGCCAACCATGGTGGTTACACACGGTATTGAGACTGATCAGTCTTATGGAGCAACTGCCTTTTGTTTCTGTGACATTTGTTAACACACTTTCCCCGAATGAATTGATTGAACTGGGTCTCGTGATTTCAAAGATGAATTTCTTTTTGTTTATTTTGTGCCCGATTGTGGCAGATTCTGTTGATCGGTTATACATATCATTCGGTTTGTTGAAATAACAATTAAAATGACAAATACTGCCTGGTCAGTTACTTTTTTCGTCGAGTTCTACCAAAGATTTGTATCCTGTCTACATCTGCTGAGATGATGCTGGAAGCGCTGCAGCCCATCCCGCTGTGAACGTGCTGGGCAGTTCGTGCGCTGCCGTTCTTTGAATACTGTGAAGATTGAGGTGATCGTTTCCCCGGCTTTCGATCTCAGAGAAATCGCTGGTTTCTATAGTCTTCTTCCTGT
>CM031627.1:19059801-19077756 GCA_018398815.1 Conus ventricosus
TTAAAAGATCACGCCAGAGCAACATTAAACGACAAACGATACATTCATACAGTACACTGAAAAAGATGGTAAATAGAACGTGCAAGATACGCACAGGGAGCAAATACTTTTTTGGACAAACAATATGTGTTTGGGACTAACTGTATACGGAAAAGTCAAAGACATGTTCGAATCGAACAAATGATAAGAAGGCGTCCCAAGAAAGGCCAGGCGCAGAGATGTAATGTGATGAGTCTAAGTTGTAATGTTTCATGCATGTAGATCTGTAATTCTGAAAGACGTCTGCCAATAAACACACGTCAGCCAATAAATATTGATCATGATAATCGCCCATTGTTTCACAGTGTAATTCTGTCCAGGCTTTCTGAGCGTATTCATAGTCAGCATCAGTTATGTCTTTGCCTCTAAGACTAGAAAAGAAAGCGCCTTTAGGGAAGTGAGTCTTCATCAAACCTGTCCCACGAGTTCATGTATTCATAGGGGTAAACACCTTTACGCACTAAAGATGGGTCAAAGTATTGTTTAGTGATTGGAAAGTCTTGTAGAGACCCCGCTAACTTATCTAAACTGGCCATCAGATGTTGGGCTGAGTCATAAAAGGATAAAGAGTCAAGAGTAAAAGTCATGTACTTTTCTGAAGACTGTGCAATGCAGGTAACCCTCTTATATTCAGAAGTCACTGCTTGCATGATAAAATGAGAATCGTAGCCTCTTAAGTTATGAAAGAAGATAGGCAGTTTCCATGTCTTAGGGTCAACCTTAAGCTGAAGATTACAATTGTTGTGTGCGGCCCTCTAAACTTCCCAGTAATGTGATTGTGGTCTCTTACTGCGCTGCCTAATAATTCTTTATTGCATATCCAACAGTGCGTAGATGAGTCATAACGTTCTTGGTCTTCAGGAGTCATAACAATGTCTGAAAGATTTAGTTGGTTGGAGTAGTGATTGCGAAGTTGTTTCATCTGATCTAAAAATCTGCTGGCTGCGTTGGGACCTCTGTAAATCTCAGGTGTTGTGTGTTGACCGTCTGACCTAACAACAATAAACGCATAAGAACAGATCTGATGGTGGGTTAATAAGGTTGTTTTTTGTTCTTGCTGTTGTGGTCCATAGTACTGTGGTAAGATTGATTCAAAGTCAGCATAAACCACGTACGGACTCATCTGCATTTTGTGTACATTTTTAAAACTAACCTTAGACCCTGGTTTAAGAGTGAGGAGTTTGGTTTCACAGTCTACAAAACTTTTACAATGTTTGTTATGACTGGCGGCTGCTTCTATAGTTGGGATTCTGACCAAACACCTTCTACAAAGCCCTTGCTTAGCATGATCCTTTGATGTAAAAACCATAAGTCTGCTTATTGTTCTGATTAATACATAATGGCTCTTAGGACCGTCTGTAAACAGGATCAAGTCTACATGTTTGTTAAGTGGTTCGCCTAAAGTGGGAGCGTTGGGAGAAACCCTTAGAGGCACTAGATCAGCTTCTACAGACCATGTGTATACGTTTACCATGATTGGTTTGTTTTGCTCTTCAAACTGAGATATGCTTTCCATGCTTACTGGAAAGTTTATGTTATCAAAGTTCAGCTCTTGCTTATATTGTTCATAATTGGAAACTCTGTTTGCATGATTTTTGACAGGATGTAAATGCGCTAAAACACACCACATAAAACACATGCTGTCAGAATTATGTATGTTTAAGACTGCTCGTTTTAACTCTAACTCTTTTGGGAGAGGAAGGTAAGAATTGCCAACTATAGGATAGAACTTTGTTTGTCTCAATTTGATTTCAAGGACTGTCCCTTCAGACCAGCCAGAACCCCTTAACTTTGCCTCCTCACTTGCATGGTTAAACTGTGTAAGCATGTAGTCAGCCCAGTTAGAATTAAAGTCGTGATAGCTAATAACTTCTTTCTGTTTAGTTGAAACCCAGACTTCCATGTTACTATCATCAGGCGTTATATAATCAATCAGAACGGTCAATAGCACTTTTACTGGCGGCTCCATCTGAAGAGACTCTGGGATTTTAGAGATAGCATGTGCTACACTTTCATGAACGTTTGTAGGGTTAATAATATTCATGTCTAATTCACTAAACGTATCGCTTAATTGTTTTTTTTCAATATCAAATATTTCTTCCATCGTATATAGTTTTCCGTCCTCGAATTTACTCGTGGTCATCATTTTTAAAGCTGCAATATTTACGTAGATTAAAAAAATAAATGTATATAAAAGTAAGTAAAACACGCTTTTTAT
This sequence comes from Conus ventricosus, assembly GCA_018398815.1. NCBI lineage: Eukaryota > Metazoa > Mollusca > Gastropoda > Neogastropoda > Conidae > Conus > Conus ventricosus. The sequence goes on from CM031627.1 coordinate 19,062,059, forward strand.
TCTTCACCCAAGCGTTGCAACACTTCAAGACACGTTAACCTTACAATAACACCCGCCAATATTTTAGCTTTTTCTACATCACTACAGTCAATGTTCATCCCTTTGATTGCTTCATTAAATAGTTCACTATGATTTTTATTATATTGTTTACATCATTCTCAAACCCAGATTCACTAAAATCAATGTTTAGTACTTTCATTGTTTCGTTGAATAGGTCATTACAATCTTTTATTATATTGTTTACATCATTCTCAAAACCAAATTCACTCAAATTAATGTTTAGTACTTTCATTGTTTCGCCAAATAGGTCATTACAATTCTTTAAATCAGATTCACTAAGTTCGGCAGCCATTTTTAAATTTAAAATAAATAAAAAAATTAATTGTAAATTCAGCTGTTATTTATAGCCTTTTATAATCGTAAAACCTAATCTTTATTAAAGCAAATAGCTACCCCTTCAGGAGTAGTAGAAAAAGTTAGATTAAAATCTTCAGAAGCCATATAATCAACTAATATGGCAACCAACTTTATAGCTTGTGGGGGCCAAAAATCTAGTATTTCACTGATGGCCTGCTTCACGTTTGTTTGTATGTTTATGTGATTAAAAAGATCAGTAATTGATTCTTCAAACCTTCTCCTTAACTCTTCTCTATGGCCCTTCCAATTCAACTTGTAAAGTATATTAGTAAGCTTTTTAACTTCTTCGGGCTTCATTTTTAAACAGAATAAAATTATAAATTAAAAAAATTAATTAATCAATTTCTCTCTCCCTCATTCACTCCCACATCTCTCTCTCCCTCATTCACTCCCACATCTCTGTCTGTCTGTCTGTCTGTTTCCTTCTTTGTCTGTCTGTCTGTCTCCACCTCTCTCCCTCTCATTCACACACGCACTCTCTCTCCAACACACACACACACGGGAATCATTCACACAATAGACAGGGCAGTGTTTGTGGGGAAAGTGAAAGGGACTTTTTGTAGTTCACACTTTGAGCGATGTAAATTCGAAACAGCCGCCAACGCTTATCAAAGTCCTGAATGAATCACAGAATCATTTTCAAAGTTCCGTCAGCGGCCGCCTGAGACAGCCTTTAAGCAGGTAAGCAAAACGATCAATACTAGTTGACCCATTTCGGTGCTAGAGGCAGTGGCGTGACCTACTTCAGTGCTCAACAGTAGCCAGCGCCTCCTCAACCCACGGCAGCCACTGCATGTGGCGGTGAGTGAACTGACTAGTATTATTGATCAGTTCCGCCATTTTTACTGGGATTGTTGTTGTTCACAGTCGGAAAAAATTGATGGTGTCTTCTCAACCCAATAGCGTCTGATCTCCTCACTGCTTTCAAACATGGTTTTAAGCTCTTTTTTCATGTTAAAGACTTCATTAGAAAGACAGTCCAACAGTGCTGAATTTGAAAATGTATGGAGATAACAAACGAAATATCTCTCTCAGTCTCCGCACGTAGGAAGGGCAAATTCCAATCTTTGTTTTCAACCACTCATTCCACGTTTCACTGTGCATTCCTATCCCTTGTTCTGCTTCAAAAAACTTAAAAACAGTTTCCAGAACACCTCCATATTGCAGATTGAACGTCATTTCACGTTTTCGTTGCTTTGTTTCTAAAAAGATTTAAACTCTATCTTTTGGCCGGTCGGCTTTGAGCAACAGTGGGCTAAAAGACGTCCTCACGGGTAGGTCGCTCGCTGAATAATGAGATCTGACTTCCCCGGCCAAAAATGACGTCATACCCCCTGTCGATTGAGCGTGCACACGTGGGCTGCAGACCTCCTGCTCAGTGAAGCGTGCAAGAGGAGGGCCCAGTCAGCAATATTGATTATAGCCGGTCTGTAACTGTTAAGCCATATACATTTTTAGTTCATTTTATGTGTCTAGGAGAGAATGTAAATATCTTTGTTCACGATCACCAAATCTTATCTAGCACGCAAGCCCCGTTTCAATGTACTGATTACGTCAATTTTTGGCGGTTTTGCGCGTAAATTTTTTTGTAAAATAGGTGTTAATTTTGGCCAAACTGACATGAGAAGGACGTGATTTGTATGTGAAAGGGGGGGTTTTCGTGCAAAATAACATGGGTGGTCTTGAACGAAGATATTTACATTCTCTTACCAGTGACTCGCATGCGGTGCTGCAGACGATAGATGGTTGAGATGTGGACGTTAAAGATGTTGGCGACCTGCCTGGCATCCACACCAGCCTCCAGATGGCCTAGGGCACGATTGCGTTCCTCTGCTCGTAGTCTTGGCATCTCTGTAGCGCTCAGACGGCAAGTCGTTATCTGAACCTTGTAGCGCGGCTTTATAAAGGCTGCATGCCTGCGTACTTGTCGCTGGTTAACTTTGCTCTGCATGGTGTGCACGTGCCTCACATGCAGCAACCAGTTTGCCATTTTTGTTGACCCTCCAATGCCGGGAATGATGTGTTGCTCACACAATTTTTTCACTGCACGTGAGTCTTGGACCCAAACAACTTGCCACAATGGTTCAATATTGTATATTCACCCCTTTTCACCCGAAAAATAGCCTTTCAGTTTTTCGCGTTTTTTATGGATGTCAGTATAGTTTTAAGATTCCTCTTTTAATTTGTTTTAACTAATGTTGCTCCCCAAGGGGTTGAGCACTTAAAAAATTGTTTTAGGCATTTTAAATATACTGATATATATATATATATATATATATATATATATATATATATATATATATATATATATATATTATATATATATAAAATTAGAGTCAAGACGCCACTCAGAATGCCGAAAGTGCTCAACCAAGCAGGGAGCGACATACCAGTTTTAAAACAAGGTTTTAAAATGAAAAAGGTAAGACCTACAAGCTTGTTTCAAGCTAAAAGCGCTCAGAGAACAGTAATATGCCGACTCTACGCCACTTGCTCCTCCACCGAGTTTTCGGGCGAAAGTGACCTAGAATCAGCATATTACTGTTCTCTGACAAGTAAGACGTCAATAACCAAAAAATAACGATTATCTACAAACAAACATACTGTGCAGGGTTATCCGTTTTTAATACTAATTTACTAAACTTTTCAGATTTTAGTTTTTGTTTAATCCTATGTTTTTCTTGATCGTTTTCAATAACATCATTTTCGCGCAAACATTCTTCAAATGAGTCTCTGTCTTTCATGTGAAATAAAACTACAGTCTTTAACTGTTCTCTAAAGTCTTTTAAAACCGAGTTATATTTCTGGCATAAAATCCACACACTTATCCCAGCATGTCTTCCGCTGAAAGCTAGTTTTGACAAAGTGTTTCTTTTTTTAACTATGTCTTTTTCTGCTGAACAGTCATCTATAATAAATAGCGTTTGCGTTCCCTCAAACAATATAAAAAAGCGTTCTAGACATTCACTCAGTTTATTGCTGGGATCAACTAAATATTTTTTCATCTGTCCATATAAACCTTCTATCATGATAGCTTTGTTCCATTTAAGTGTTGGACAGAAAATCACAATATGATTAAAATTTATAACGATAAACTGTTTGTAATAAGTCTAGGACAAATATTGTTTTCCACAACCAGTCTGCCCAAATCAATGAGCAATGAGGAGTTTTTGTCATAAAGTTTAACTGCTCATAGTTTTATAGCAGAATTTAATCTAATCCAGTTATTATTTTTATCATACTCTCTGTCAAAACTTGTTCAGTATAATAAAACCTACGAGGCCTAAAATGTGTAAGATTAATCCAATTCAGTTCTGTAAGATTGTTTTATTTAAGTCAACATTGATTTTGTTGCTTGTTGTTATGATCTTAATATCCTCGCCATTGTGAAGAACGACGATGGTACGTTTAAGACGTTTACGTCTAAGTTTTGCCAGCTAATATTAATTCCTTTTATAAGGTCATCACTAACGCCCACAACCCCATCCTCTCACATCTTTAAAGACAGAAATTTCAAATATCATTGTGAACGTGTCTCCTAATTTTCTGCTTGGAAAGAACTGTAATTTTGTAGAAGCTTTTTTAAAAACTGTTTCTTTTCTGTGGAGGAGTGTACTGTTTTTTCCCATACGGCGTTATTTCATCTCTTTCCGACTATTGTCATCTGGCATAAGACTTACATGTAAAGGGCCAGAGTTGAATGCTTTTCTGAAACTTTTTTGACGGCTAAAAAAATGTAAATGGGCTTATGAATTCAATTTTATGTCCCATTCTAAATATGGTTCTAAGTGCATTTGAGGTCAGGTTTTCGAACTATTTTATATTCATACTGGCCAACATTATTTGCCTCTAGATTGCGCAGTTGTTCTAGTTTAGGAAACTTTTGCTGTCGCCAACCTCTTTGCGTTTATAATCACCGTCTTTAGTGTATTCAAAACCATACAAAGCGCCTATCTCGCCGTTCTGTTCAAAGTCCGCAACGTCTGCAAGGTCTTTTAATTCTAAAGTTATACACCTTACAGGCGCTAATGTAACTCCGGATTCTTCTGGCCCACGCGACATTTTTAGTACAGTTTATTATTTTATTTCCAAAACAATGTGTAGGTTATCGCATTTCACAACTTTCCCTGCTTTGTCTGCAATTTTTATATTAAATGATCCAACCCTCCCACAAACTAATCTTTTAAACTGTAAATTAGGGAATTGTATAATTTCATAATCGCATATATGCAGCTTTCCCCGCGGTTAAAGCTCTTAAAACATTTGAGGGCCTTCCATCATATAAGTTTTCATCAGTGCTCAGCTCATCCAAATGACATAAAGTAATGAATGTAATGCAAGATCGAGCGGATTTTCTCCCTCATAAGTAGTTTTGTTTGGTGTAACTTCAAACTATGAACGGCTTGATTGGCAGTTGTAAAACCTAACATTTTAGCTAGCTCTACATCAAATGGTAACTACTTCTTCTTCTTCAGGTTTGAAGGTTAACATTGTTTTTAGATTTGCATTGTTAAGTTTGAGAGTAATGTCAAAGTTACTCATTGCTTCTTTTAGTGAGCAAAACCCGTAATAACCATCAGGTATTGTTAACTGGCTAACTAATTGTCCTCTATTATTAACTTTTGTAATCTTATTATTCTCCCTGGATTCACTTATATTAAACCATACGACTTTGTAAAATATTTCATGAAGCGCAACCGTTCTGCTTCGCAATTGTTATCAATAGCATGTTCTAAAAACGAAGGACGGTCTGTGTTGTTATTGTTACAAACATTTTTTTAAAACAAATTAAAAATGAGTGCATTCAAATATACTGATGCAAAATATTCTGTGGGGCCGCACTACAATCCTATAAAATATAGCAATGATACTCTTGACATTGCTGTGACCCAGACTGCCTCTTTTCATAAAAAGGTGAGTACTCCATTGAAGAGCTATCTTAACCCCCCTATTGAAAAAGAGCACATCCATAAAGCGTGGTTTAGTCATCGATGCAGTTTTTATCAGAACCAGTTAAACTTTGCTGTGTTTTGCGCATCAACTGGGTGTGGAGTGTCGTATGTGATATTTAAATCACCATGATCCTTTGGTGAGGTCAGTGTACAGATTTCATTTCTATTACACCTTCAGACGTATTTTGACTGAACTGCAAGCTCCATTACGAATGACAAACCGTTTAATCCACTCAGCAACAGAATAGACATGAAGGCTTTTGAAAGGATCTGTAACGAATTCAATATTAACATCAAGACAGACTTTAGACAAAAGTTGGATCTTAATCATGGCCTAGGCGTCATTTATTTTCGGGGCACGCACAGAAAGTTAAACTATGACTGGCGTCCTCCTTTCAAAATTTTTCGGCCCTGGTCCATAGAGCAAGAGCATAAAACGCATGGACAACATTTATCTTAGACACTTCTAAGGGCCTAACTAGAGCGGGAATAGAACGAAATAAACGACTCTATTCGTACTTACGTTTGGTGTTTGCTAGGTTCGCAAGCACAGGCAAGATCAAGCATAACTGATCCTTCTACTGGCTTTGACGCGCAAAAACAATACTTAGCAAATTTAGAGGACGCCATTAATTCTACAGTTGATTTACTTCAAGTATTCAAAGGTACCAACATGTTTTACAATACGCAAGATCGAAAGTAGACTTTGCTGTTGGCATGGTTTATACATGCTGCCTTCTGACCTCAGACTTCAGATAGGTACAATAATAAACATAATAATGAAATTCTTATAGCAGGCAATGAACAGAAGGTTGGGAAGAAAAAAAACGACATAAATTCTGGGCCAGTAATATTTACAAACAATAAAAGAACACCCAAGATTAAGTCATCCAATCCCCGAAGTCCAAAACCCAAAGTCATTGAAGACTCAGCAAAGCTTGCGGACTCTGTTCGCGATGACCATGAATATGAAAAGACAGCGCTTGTTCTTGGATTAACTGGCATAGGATTACTTGGTCTTTATCTTACTAAAAATTAACCCAACTATTAAGAGAACTAATGTCCATAAGTGCTCGGCCATATAAGCAACTACTTTGCTTGCAGTAGACAAAAGCCAGCTAACAATACTTCCTAATATACCCGGTAAAGAGTCTATAGCTTTACGGCTAATTTTTTTAATAAACTCGCAAGATGATCAAGTTGTTTTTTTACCCATGATTTATCAGGTGGAGGCGATGGCGGTGGAGGTACTGAACTTTGGCCACCGCCGCCTGTAATAGCCAACACCAATGTATTATTGCAAATCCTAAGGCAGTTTATAACGCTTGCTAATGTGACTCCTTGCTCTCTAAACAGTGTTCGTATTCGTTCTGCTAGTGTTGTGTCTTCATATAAAATTTTTTCGATAGTTTCTCTTATTCTATTCACTTGAGTTCGTAATTGGTCTCGGTTAGTAGTCGTCACTTCTAGCCTTGCTGATCTTTCTTGTTCAAGATCTTTTAGTCTTTGGGCTATTCTTTCTTTAATATCAGGCCCTAAGTTGGCGTCATCAGCCTCAACGAGTTTTTCTTTTTCTCTTTTTATATGCTATCTAGTTCACTAGTTTTGCTAAATTGTTTGTTAATTCGCCTTTGATGGTTCTTAAAGTACGATCAAGGGCTAATAATTCTCGCATGGGTAGCGGTGAGTCGTGTATGGTCTCTTTAATGCTGTTTCTTCTGAAAAAACTGGTTTCTGCCTCTATTGCATTTATTATTCCATCTGCCGATTGATTTAATTCTTCAAGTTCCATGTTTTGTATTTGGTTAGCTGTTGGGAGTTCCTGCAGTGTGTTTTGAAGTTTAGAAACTGCCTCCGCCCCTTAATTTTGGCCTAACAAGACCAAGGTGATTTTGATCTTTCACACTGGGTCTTTGTATAATTGTACTCTTGGCTAAAAACTTTGATGGGTTGGTTTAGTTGTAAGCCGAACAAGTTGCCCTTGTTCGTTTTTTACAGACAAATGATCATCTTTTAATTCAAAATCATTTGGGTCTATAAATTCGGGAGGTTCTTGACCTAAACTTTCGTTAAAATGATTTAACCTTACTTTCTGTTAATTCATGCCGCATTGAGAGCGTTGAGCGATGTTGTATTAAAGGGATCATTTCACTCATTCGTCTCCAGGGTCAAAAACATCATAATCTTCTTCACCTTCAATTCTTGCCATGTTTTTAAATAATTAACTTTTTTATTTTGTTTTATAAAAATGGCACAAGCACATGGCTCGATTCTTGACCCGCATTAGAAGGCTGAAAGAGCCCTTAGGCGTGGAAGGAAATAAACGGAATATTACTGTTCCAAATAATCCATCTACTATTGATGCAGATCAAATTCTTACTGTCAAATTTCCAGACTTAGGAGCGGATGAAGTGATTGTGCCAGGCTCTGCGCGTCTTACTTTCAAAATAGAACTCACTCAACAACAGACCCAAACAGGACAGTTGTCCAGAATTTGGGACGGGCAATCGTTTAAGAAAATTTCTATAAAAATGAGGGGCAAGAAATATTTTCTTTACACAATGCAGACATATTTTTAAACCTATTCTGATCTATGGCTAACGGGAATGAAAGGGCTGATCTTGCGTTTCAAGGAATCGAAAATGAAGAAGCACTTAAACATAGAATAGGCGCTGGAGATACTAAAGACGGCAAAAAGTATGTAGCCGTAAATTTTGCGTATGGAAATCGCTTTTCCATTCCTTAGATTTTGAGTTGTTAAAAGCGCATGCGCCGTACTTTCAAGGAGCATTAAAAGACAGATTGTCGTATGAACTACTTTTAATGAATACAAACGTGTTATCAGATCATCAGACACCGAAGCAAAGTACGCATTTCTGACATCTCGTTAGAGTTTGATGTTGTTAGCAACCTAATTTAGCAATGCTAATTGCGCACCAATATGAGTCACATTTCCCAATATATTACGAAAGAGTGATTCATCATACAACATATCCCAGAAGCAGGGCAGACGCTATATGGAATTTTAGTTTTAGTGTTGCAGCAAGATCGCTTAAAGGTATTTTATTGCTGTGCGAAGATGAAGAACCGTTCAAAAGAGGAAGTGAAAAGTTTTTTAATCCAAAAATAACGAAAGTACAATGTTCGATTGAGGGTAGTCCTAACCAAATCTACGCTAGCGGGCTTAAACCTTATCAGCATTTTGATGAAATAAGAAAATGTTTGGAGGCGGGAGGTGTAGAAATCCAACAGTAGACCTTGTGTCTAAAGATCTACACCTTCACAATGTTAGACTTGATGATTATTTAAACAACGAAATACGGTTTATGGATTGACCTAGGTCAACAGAGGATAATCGGTTACATGGAAGCGGAGGGGAGAAACTGTGAGAGACGTAATAAACATTCAAATTGATAAAGGAAGAAGAAGCCGATAAACCGCTTAATGTACATTTGTTTTTTTTTATTATATGATGCGCAGCTGAATATTGTAAATAACAGATTAGAAAATGTAGTATACTAAATTATTTCTATTTATAAAAAGCATGTCTGTTCAGGTTTATCCAAATGTGCCTACAGCGCCGCCAAAAGAAGAGATAGTAGAAAACCCTAGCATAAAAACCTTCAGATTAACAAACATTACGCAAATGCAGCAAGTACTAGAGCAAGACCTTTCAAAATACAGCAAAGCCAAACGAAGGTATTCTGCTGCCTTTAATGCTGTTACATATGTTAATACTGGAGCATCAACTATAAGTGCTCTATCAGCAGGAAACGAGTGTTGGTCTCTTAGCAACGGGCATAGGCGCACCCGCCAGCTTTACCTCTAGGAGGTTTGTCTTTAGCTCTCGGCCTGTGTCATTAGCTGTAGGTGCTGCCAGCAAAAAAATAAAAACTAAACTCCAAAAGCACACAGCTATGGTTCAACTAATAACAGCTAAACTTAGTTCCTTCAAGCTGATAATAAATAAAGCGCTAGCTGACTCAAACATCACGGATGAAGAATTTAATCGTTTACAGGCCGATTTTGATGACTACAAAAGACAAAAGTTTGATCTTCAAGAAAGGCGGGGACAACTTTTTCTCAACAGCCAGACGCCGAGCAGATAAAAAAGGATTGCTTAAAAAAGTAAACGAAACATTAAACTCTGTTTCTAAACAGCTCACATTAACAACACCAAAAGGTGTTTATACTTTAGTTTATGAGTCCAAGCGCAAAAAGACCGTCGATATTTGATTCTGATTAAGCCGTTGTATTTTTTTTAATTTAAATAAATATGTTGGCTTAGAAAAGAAAGACAGCATGGCTAAGATATATGAAGGACAAGACGAATTTTTGAAGGAATGCTTGAGAGAGAGCGTTTATCAGAGCATGAATGATATTGATTTAGAAGTCATTGACCCAACAAACGTACAGGCAAGTGTTGCTTATGCTATTTCTCAAGTTCAGGTAAACTAACAATAGACCCGCCAGTTAAAGTAATGTTAGCTGTTTTAATCGATTATGTAACAATAAATGAAGAAAATCTAGAAGTCTGGGTCTCGACTAAACAACAGACTATTCTTTCTATAATGACTTAACACCGGTTGGGCAGACGAATGCTTACACAGTTTGACGCTGCCGCTGAAGAAGCCAAATGAGAGGCTCTGGTTGGTCAGAGGGCGAAGTCTTAGAGTGTAGATTAAAACAGTCTAAGTATGCGCAATTGTTGGCAATGCTTACATTCCACTACCTCGGGAGTTGGGTTTTAAAGAGAGCAGTTTTAAACATAAAAAATTCAGACAACAAATGTTTCATGTGGTGTGTTCTTGCAAGGCTGCATCATGTCCGCGAACACGCAGAAAGAGTGACTAACTATCAGCAATACGCAAAGATCTTAACTTCAATGGAATATCCTTTCTGTTAGTGTAGACCAAATTGATCAGTTGAAGAACAAAACAACCCAATAACTGTTAATGTATACACATGGGGATGAGGAAGAAACAAATTTGGTGCCAATTAAAGTGTCCAAGAACAGTCCAACAATAGGCGACCAGCCAAAAGTATGTGGACTTACTCCTAATGTTTTCGCCAGCAGGGCTGCCCATTACACATTGATACGCACAATGAGCAGATTATTAGCGCATACTTCAAAGCATGAACATAAACAAGAATTCTGTAGAAATGTTTAACAAGAATTCCAACCGCTCAAGCCGCGCTTGAACATATAAAACATTGTAAAAGTTCTGTAGACTGTAAGCAGAATTAACAGCCCCCGCCGGTTTAAATTTTGTTTAAGAATGGAAACGGCTCCCAAAAATTCCCCATCGTAGTTTACGCAGATTGAGTCGCTTATTGTTCTTTGAAGGGCCAGCACCAAAAATTTCAAAAAAAACAGTTTAATGAGTAATCATCGTTTTTTTCATTTGCTTTCATCTTTGTAGGCGGATGGCGTTTTTTCAGAGCCAAAATTTTTAGAGGAAGATGCGCAGAAACATTCTTAAAACCGCATGAGCAAGTGGAAACGCGTTCAAAAATCAAAACTTATTGAAATATAAGGGCCTGAAGCCCAACAACAGTATGACCAGACGCATTGTTGGATTTCGGTTTGAGTAACCCCCAAAAGAGTTTTAAACCCCACAGTAAGAGACCATGATACATTAGTGGGAATTTTTGAGGTGCAGCGCACAGTAAATGAAATCTTCAACTAAATTTTGACCCAAAAGACGGGGAAGCTCCTGTTTTTTTTTCCAACTTGCGAGGTTATGCTTCACCTTTTAAAATGCAAGCAGAAACCGCCCCTTCGGGGTGCATGATTGCACAGTCATCAAAAAAGTACATGTGTTTCACTTTAAATAACAGTCTTTCTGATTATGCAAACATGATGGGCTATTAGAGGCACTGGCTATGTTTAAAGTTGCCAATAAAAGGAAAAATATTTTGACTCAAATCTTGTTGAAAGGGTGTTTCCCTTAGATACATGAACGGGGAAAGGTTTGACGAAGATAAATTCCGCCCAAAGGGGTTTTTTTCTAGTTTAGAGGGAAAGGACAAGCGACTCGATTCCAGCAGCTCAAGATGCGTGGCAGAAAATTAGGAGTGTAAAACGAGGGAGGGGTACATGTTCATACTTGAAGGGAGATGTAGTTTGTTGGCGGAGTCTTTTTAAAATTATAGGAAGACCTGTATGAAACATTTAGCCCGGGTCCTGGCTTTTTTTTCTGCGCCGGGTGAGTTGGGATGCTTTTTTTAAAATTTCGGAGTACAGATTTATTTATTTTTGATTTACAAGATTCGATGATTGAAACGGATTGGTGGAGGAATTAGTAGGTGTTGGGTCATTACTGTAAAGCAAACAAATATTAGAAAAACTTGACCCCAAGTAAAAAGGTCTAACTTCTCATGTATTTAGTGCAAAATCGTTTTGGGTGGGCTATGGGGGCAATCGCTTCCATTACGCAATTTAAAAGTACACAGGCGGTGATCCGAACATATTAAAAAGGGATTAAAATGGTTTTGGGCGTTTAACGCCTGATCAAAGGTGGTTTCATTCTAGAAGTTGACTTAGAAAATCTCATGAAATCCATGACCTGCATAAGACACCCTTTGCAGCGAAAAATTAAAAATGGATCCCAAAAGGGGCCCCCTAAAAATTGTGCCTAAACTTTTGAGGGAAAAAAATTATGCTGTCTTACGACTTTTCAATTTTTTTTAAAACACGGTTTTAGTTGACGCAGTTCACGCATAATTGCTTTTGTCAAAAAACAGTTCATGAAACCCTACCATGAAGACACTGACCTCGAACTAAATCCACGATGCTTAGAAAAGACTTTTTCAAATGATGAACAACACTGTTTTGGAAAGACTATGGGGAATCCGCACAAGCGCAAAGATGTCAAAATTAGTCACCAGAGAGACGAAGCAATTAAGCTAACTTCAAAACCTAATTATCGGGACTTTAGAAGATTTCATGATCACCTTTTGGCAAATGATGAAAAAAAAGAAAGTCAAATTTAGACAAACCTGTATTTATTGGGTTTACTGTTTAGAATTATCAAGCTTTTGATGTTAGAATTTCTTTATGACTACTTTAAGCCCTCGTATCCTGATCCAGAGTACTTTACACAGATACAGATATTTTTTGTTATAGATATCCCTACTGAAGATTTTTATAAAGACGGGAAACCGAAGTGGCTAAAGGCCATGCAGGATGGTATGATACATCTGATTACCCTAAAGATTCGCCTTTACATTCATCCGTTAATAAGAATGTTTTAGGAAAGATGAAGGATGAATTACTGGAAAGGTGATCAAGGATATGTGGGTTAAGGTAAAAAATGTACAGTATTTCGAGCCAGGAGAAAATCATTAAAAAGCAAAGGGAATATCTCGCAGCGTTGTGCATCAAACATATCACATGACAACTACAAAGAAGCATTGTTTGGGCAATAAGACTTTTCATCATGACAACGTAAAACTGCGATCTAATCTACATAGATCAACACAACAGTTGTAACAAAAAGTCATTAGATAGAACAAACACAAAACGTGTGTTTGTTAATCCAGAGTTTTCATATCATATGGACATTATAGAACCGTAAATTAATTAAAGCGGAACTGTGTCTGGGGGAAATTTAATCTGCATTTCTTCTTTACAAAAGATCTTTGAGGAGCTGGTTTTTGTTGTGCCAGTTTCTCGTAAATAATACACGGGCGGATTCATTTTTACAATTCTTTTTATTTCTATGGATCAATACTCCAAATTGGATGGGTTTGCCCTGATGCGAGTGTCCCCTTCTGCTTCCCCCGGTAAATAAAGGTCCCTTTACTTTCAATCCAAATGGTAATAGTTTGCTGAGAAGACTCTCCTTCAGCAACATTATTTTTTTTTCTTTTGATTGCTTGTACTGGTTTTAGACCTTTAAATTCTTCATTATTCATTCGCCCCAAAACTGAGGGCAGTCTTCTAACCCATTCTGTGTTGCGAGAATTGTCAATCAGCTCTCTGTGATACGGGTAGGAGAAAAGTCTTTCAGCTAACTGTTTGTTAAAGTTTTCGACTAAAGCCTGTGACTATGAACTCCGGGAATGCCTCTTTTAATGGTAACTCTATGTTTCAACAATAATTGATTCACTTGCCTTTAAATTCTTTTCCATCATCAACTTGAATCATGCGAGGATAAGTTAAAGGACCTCGTTGATATATCATTTTGTATGGCAACAGCAACAGCAAAGCACTCTTTTGTGTTAAGGGTTTTCCGCATCTTTGTATCTTGAAGCTATGTCAATGACTGTGATGCGTACTTAAATCTTTTTCGTCTAATCCTATCAGAGGGTAAATATAGAAATCCATTTGAGGGGTGTCTTTTGGAGTTGTATTAACAAAGTGCGGTCTCTGTATTCGTCTAGGGCAGGTAAATAAATTTGCCAAATGCTTGTTTAGATAACCATTCCTTGCTGTTTGTTCACTGCCCCCGCCGCTTGGCTTTGCTTTTGTATTGCTGTGATACCCTTCCAAATACCTTTTGCGAATAATAGATTTTGTTCATTTTTTATTCAGCCAATATTATGCGCAACAAAATACACAACGGGCATACCAACGACAATAAAACCCGATTTCTTGCATCTTTTGTTTTTCTGATGGTTGATAAAAGTCACTGAATTTGGTGGGGGCAATGTCTCGATTGGTTTGCCTGTTACAAGATAATATTGTTTTAAATTGCTTGATCAACACTTTTTAAAAGTGTAAGCTGCATGCCCCTGTCTTTTTAGTGTGTCATTAATAAAATCTAACTGCTCAAGTCTCTGCCTTTCATAGGCGTCTTGTGCAGCTGCTATTGCTCCATACTTTGTTATGTCTTTTTTTCTCGCCGTCATTCCCCAGTTTACTAAATGCGAAATTACTTTCCCCAAAAGCAAGCGCATTCACCACAGCGCCGCCTATCATTATTGCGAGTGAAGCCATTTTTATAAATGTATTTTTTTTTCTTACATATTTATATTGTCTGGAATTTTTCCTTGCTTAACTAAAAATCTTTCGTAGCAAACGAAGCTGCAATGATAGCAATCAGCTTTGCTGAATCCTCAAAGTCTAGTTTGCCAAGATCGCTGGTTTAATTCTTAACAACTTTTACCAAGCATTGAGTATCCTACACTTAGCCTCCAATAACAGCAGAATGGTATACAAGGTTAGCAACAGTTTTTTCGGTGCTCATTTTTATAAAATAAAATAATTAAAAATTTAATAAAAACATGAACAGTGATGACTACTACAGCTACAAGGCGGCCTAAACCTTCCCGAACTTATGAATGACCAAGTTGATGGCCAAGCTGTTTTTGGCCCCAAAAGGAGAGGTTGTATTCTTTGGGACGTGTGGAAAAACAAAACAGTTCCTCGGAACTGAATTCAGCATTGAACAGATTCAGCAGATGTCTAAAACAAGACAATTATAAAGTATCATAACAGGTATGAAGCGCAGCTGGGGTCTAGAATGGTGAAAATGTGGGCAAACGTCTTAGTTTGTACACTAAACTAGTCAGTAGATTGCCCCCCTTGATTCTGAACAAGATCTTACTATGATTTAACGCAAGATCCAGTTTTAACAAAGTCATTTGAGTCTCTAGGGTGTGATCTATACTACAGATTTGGAACATTGTTTTCGCCATTAATCATGGGGTTAATAACTTTTAATCATAAATTTTGTTTCCCTTCAAAATGAACGATCTGGAAAATCAGCAGAACCAAAAACACTGAATCAGGTGGAGAAAGTAACCAAGCCAGAAAATCACAGAAAACGCTGAATCAGGTGGAGGGCCCTTAAAAATCCTGGGCGTGTTGAAGCAGGAAAAAAATTAGCAGAGTGGAACCCGACAAAAAAAATTAATGTTACAGAAATAACTCATCATGAAAACCCTAACACCGCCAACCTCAGAACAAGTTGATTCAATGCCAGCTATAAAAACTCCATGTGATACAAGGGCCCCAAAGTCTTCATGGAATATTGAACTTAAAACTGTTGCCATTTTTGGCGCCATTGCTGCTGTTGGGGGGGTTTTTTACGGTTATAAAAAATATACACAATGGCAGCAGAAACAAAAGCAACCAAAAAAATCTGAACCGTTAAAAACAGAGAAAGACAACAGCATGCCAAAACCGCCAAAAACAAAGCATCATTTGATCCATTTCAAATGGAATAATATTTTAAGAACTTAATTTTAAATTTTTTTATAAAAATAGATCATGGCGTATTATAAAATATAAGCAATAAATAAGACATGGAGTCTATAAAACATTCATAGACCAAATTGTAATCAATGGGTTTCAGGGTTGCTATAAAAGGGGGTTAAGGA
>CM031627.1:19077856-19080356 GCA_018398815.1 Conus ventricosus
TCGTTCTAATTGTACTTTGCGAGATGATCGGCTTAGGAACGTGCGATCCTGCACATTTCCATGAAACAGGCATCAGTGTGTGGGTGCACCTACAGCAAAGATGAAAACCCACCAACTCTATGGCAGAATCATTCTATATTAGTCTGAATATGTATGAGATGAATCCCTCTTACAGAGAACCTAGCCAGGAAGAACAAAAGGATATGGGGGCGTTTGGTGTAACGTCTTCAGTCATTGAGAGAGAGAGAGAGAGAGAGAGAGGAGAGGAGGAGAGAGGAGAGAGAGAGAGAGAGAGAGAGAGAGAGAGAGAGAGGAGAGAGAGAGATAGGAAGAGAGCGAGAGGAGAGAGAGAGTGAGGAGTGAGAGAGACAGACGAGAGAGAGAGAGAGACAAAGAGAGCGAGACAGAAAGAGAGAGAGAGAGAGAGAGAGAGAGGGAGAGAGAGAGGAGAGAGAGAGAGAGAGGACACAGACAGACAGACAGAGACAGAGAGAGACAGAGAGAGAGAGAGACAGAGAGAGAGAGAGAATGTTACAATCGACAATTTTATTGACAATAGCCTAAGTGGCCTCCATGCCAAGGGCGGGGGGGGGGGGGGGGGGGGGGGGGGGATGGAAGGGGGGGGGGGGGGACAATTTTAGTGTTCTTGCAAATGGCACACGAAAACATAACACACATATACACATACACAATTGAAAGAAACGGATCAAATTACACACTGCAACATTCTTTCTACAGTCAAACTAATCTCACTTAAATTAATGCATTACAGACAAAACATAGGTCAATACTAAATCAAAATAAAAGGTGATTAAGGACCGTCCGACGGTAGTCAGTTGATCGTCAGATAAACTGATTTGATGACAATTTGAATCCCTAAATGCTATAAGCTTAGAACTGTTCGCCGGTTCTTATTCGTAATCATGAAACTGCTTCACGAAGAGAGAATTTTGTTCCGTCGATTATATGCTTCGGCGACAAACTTCGCAAGCGATTTGATTGTAATTCGGTGTGCTGCCAAATAATTCGAGCTAACGTATGTCTTTTTGTATTATATTGCTGAAAAACGATTGATGCCAAACGTAAAGCTTCGTATTCCGTACAGTCAAACAAGAAGTGGTCTTCGTCTACTACACCGTTTGAATATACAGAACAGATGACAGAAAGATTTGTATCAAACCGTTTTGTGTTGGCATAAAATCATCCCAGGGTTCTAGTTCTAAACCTTGCCAGACTATCCCGGAGCCATTTTGATATTACTTCGTTGAGGCATTTTTTCCGGTTGGAATATGTCTTCAAAGGAGTTGTACCAAGCATATTTCTCTGTTTCTGTTATATGAGCATGCCAGTTTTGTTGAAAACAATCAGTAAACCGTTGTCGGAATTCCGACAAAAATAGAGTACTTTTTCATTACATGCCATCTGGGAAACCCCAACTATTCTACATCCATCTTTATCAGAATACTCTTTATGTCAGACACCCAGTTGCAATATCCAACTTCATCTTGTCTGAAGAGCATTTCATATGCCTGTCTACATAAACGTTTTTCAGATAGTCGAATTAGTTTTAACTAGTACCTAACACATTCAACATAGCTTATTATAAACAATGGGAACCTGCCTGATTCTCCACTCAACATTTTATTCGAAGAGTGAAGATGCACATTAAAAAATCTCTTGATTGCAAAAACGTGTACATTTTCCATTTGTTTGCGTTCAGAGTCCCATACTTCAGCTGCATATGTCACAACAGGCGCTATCTGAGAATCAAAAAGTTTCCAAATAAAGAAGGAGCAACATTGTATAATCTAGAATTTCGATCACTCTTTTTTCTGGCCTCTCTTGCAGTTCTGACCACCCTGCCGTTAAGCTTAGTTTGTGGTAAAAAAAAAACAACAAACAAACAACATACCTAGATATTCATATTTGTTCATTACCTTCACCTTTTCATTCCCATACCACCACATTTCGTTTGCAGCAAGGTGTCCTCCTTTACGAAAAAACTATTACCTTAGTTTTATCCACATTTACTGTTAAGTTTAGTATGTCTACTTTAATGTCTAATACATTAAGTAAGTTTTGTAATCCAATCGATCAATTTTAATACATTAAGTTGGTTTTTTTTTTAATCCAATCGAAACTTCTGATAATAAAATCATGTCATCAGCGAACAGGAACATAAATACTTCTACGGCTCCTGCAGCAGACTGCCTGCCATGTCCTCCTCGTTTGGACAACTCTACAGCACGCTCATTGATGAAAAACGAAAAAAGTTACAGGCGTAGCATACAGCCTTGCTTGACTCCTCTTGGGCAATCGAAGTACTGGGAATATAAACATTTATCGCGTACAAAGGCCAAGACAGTGTTAGAGATTCCTCTCAGTGCTTAATATAACTTCCCCTCAATGCCTGCTTTTCTCAAGATATCCCATGGTATATTCCTGTCGACAGAGTCAAAGCCGTCCTAAAATCGACGAAGGCAACATATAATTTTGAATT
>CM031627.1:19097856-19110356 GCA_018398815.1 Conus ventricosus
GAGAGAGAGAGAGAGAGAGAGAGAGAGAGAGAGAGAGAGAGAGAGAGAGAGAGAGTGCGGAGTGCTCGAGTGGACATGCACGAGAGAGAGAGAGAGAGAGAGAGAGAGAGAAGAGAGAGAGAGAGAGAGAGAGAGTCTGTCTGTCTTTCTATATGAGTGTGTGTGTGGATGTAGCGAAACGAAATGGACCAGGGATAGGGAGGGAAGGGGAGGGAACTAGACATACGGACATACGTCGAACAAACAGAAAAAAAGCATGTAATAAACAGTACACTTTCAGAGAAGGATTTTTTTTTTTCTCCAAGAGGCGAGTCTGTCGTTTAACACAACAAACTGATACGGGGGGAAAATACGTGTAATCTGGCTTCACTCTCTGTCTTGACATTGAAAGCATCGGTGCCTGGATTAGCTCCCACTTCTTTTTTTATCCACCCTGTGTGATCGAGGGAGCCCCACTGGCTAGGGGAACGGGTGTACAGTGTTTCAGGTATTTTTCGTCAGTCCTGATTAGGTTCGATTCTTTATTGTTGATCCCCGAGCACGCATTGTTTCTCGAATTGTGATCTAAATTTTTATAGGAAAAAAAAAGGTAATTAAAGTCTTCCACTGCATTCAGAATGTTCGTATTTTTGTCATACAGTCCTGATAGGTAAAACCAAACGAAGACTTTTCGATAATAGTGATAGAAGAGGGAACCAGAAAGCAGAGATAAAATCATAGAAAAGGACAGAAACAGATGCTGGTGTCACTGACAGAGAGAGAGAGAGAGAGAGAGAGAGAGAGAGAGAGAGAGAGAGAGAGAGAGAGAGAGATTCAGATAATGTATTCTTATTATTTTATGGTCCCTAATGAAGGGGTGTGTCCATGTAAAGCACAGTACTTATAAATCGCATACAATATGGATCAAAAAGTAAGTCGTTGTCATATGTTTAAGAAGAGAGAAGTTCTCTAAATGTAAACGCTTTGTGCCGAAATAATGAAAAATGATCGACGCCTTCAGCAGACGTGAAAGACAGAAGTAGATTTAGTTTAAACAAAGGTGGCTGTCTATAATATTTGGACTTAACGAACTTTACTCTGATGCTTCTGAGAGCTGGGCAGCACAGAACAAAATGTATTTCTGTCTCCCGTGATTCTCTACATAAAGGACAAGTCAAATCAGAAATATTAGTCGTTTAATACCTAAAGTAACGGCAAGCTATCTCCTATCTAAATTTTGCTGTTACATGTTTTAAATGCCAACCTACATCTATGTTCAGGTAAGTTTTCAAGTCATGAGTGTATGAGAAATTCCTATTTAAAAAGCCAACCTGTCACTATAACGAACATGATCAGATCATTTCTGTCATCAGCAGTCTACGAGTCGCTGGCGAAAACGATGTAGAAAAGATTTTTGTGTTCTCAACTCCTTGACTCAGCCAGACGAAACTAAATCGATATTCAAACAAGACTGACGCGCACTTTGGTCACCAAATTATTTTGGCGTTTAGTATCTAAGTCATACAACATATTGTACACTTCACAAGGTATTCTAGTATCTTCCATGTGACGTTTTTCAGCTAATATCGAATACATTTAACAGCAGAAACAGTATAAAACAGGAAATCGATCAGTTTCGCCATAAATGAGATCATTCAGAGTACGTCTATCAACACACTGAAATTTCGTCAAAGCCAAAACATAAACTGATTTACAGTAAATAGCCGCTTTTTCTAATCTTTATAATTCAGAACCATATTGTACAATCGGCTGAACCTGCGTATCAAAGAGTTTGATAAATGGCGTAAATGAGGAATTATTTAGAGTATGTAAATTTTCATGATACAAATCGGAACATGTTGAGCCTCACGTGACAGGTCCTTACGTGCACCAACAAAAACTTAAACGTGTTGAGAATAATATACCCAAATATCTACTGGCATTGACAACTGGCATATAATTACCATTATACAACTATCTGTCTCGAGCACTTCTAGATCAATCTTTACGGTATACTGTAATACTACTCTTTTTCCAGATTAACGCTTATTACCTATAACAATTTCTGACATCAAAATAACATCATCAGCCAACAAAAGGATAAACAATTCAAAACCATCAAGCCAAAGCAAAGCGCCATGTCTACCATAATCAATTACATGAATAGCTAACTCGTTAATAAACAAAGAAAACAAAACGGGGCTGCATACATCTCCCTGTTTTACCCCTCTTGAACAGTTGATATGGTCTGTAAGTTTCACTCCGCAATGAACTCTAGTTCTTTCGCTATCCTACATACTTCTAATACACTAATGAAGTTTACCTTTAACACTATTTTTAAGCAAGATTGGTCAGAGAAGATTTCTATTCATCAAAACAACAGCTTTTTCCAAGTCTATGAAAGCTACGTATAATAATTTCCTGTTACAAGAAACTGCTTCTATACAAACGCAAAGTAAACATATGGTCAATAGACGAATAATCTTTCTTGAACCCCACTTGAAGATCACCTGTGACGTTATTTTCTTCTACCCATTCCTGTATTCTATGATTTATGATCATTCCAAACAGTTTGCTACTAAGATCACTAAGGGAAATGAGAGAGAGAGAGAGAGAGAGAGAGAGAGAGAGAGAGAGAGAGAGAGAGAGAGAGAGAGAGAGGAGCAAGGCAGAGTGGAGCGGTGCAGAGTAGTGAAGAATAGAGCACAGAAGAGTAGAGAAGAGCACAGTAGAGTAGAGTAGAGGGGAGCAGAACACAGCAGAGTAGAGTAGAGTGGAGTAGAACACAGCAGAGTAGAGTAGAGTGGAGTAGAAACACAGCGGAGTAGAGTAGAGTGGAGTAGAACACAGCGGAGTAGAGTAGAGTGGAGTAGAACACAGCAGAGTAGAGTAGAGTGGAGTAGAACACAGCGGAGTAGAGTAGAGTGGTATAGAACACAGCGGAGTAGAGTAGAGTGGAGTAGAACACAGCGGAGTAGAGTAGAGTGGAGTAGAACACAGCGGAGTAGAGTAGAGTGGAGTAGAACACAGCGGAGTAGAGTAGAGTGGAGTAGAACACAGCAGAGTAGAGTAGAGTGGAGTAGAACACAGCAGAGTAGAGTAGAGTGGAGTAGAACACAGCGGAGTAGAGTAGAGTGGAGTAGAGCACAGCAGAGTAGAGTAGAGTGGAGTAGCGCACAGCAGAGTAGAGTAGAGTGGAGTAGAGCACAGCAGAGTAGAGTAGAGTGGAGCAGAGTAGAGTAGAGTGGAGTAGCGCACAGCAGAGTAGAGTAGAGTGGAGTAGCGCACAGCAGAGTAGAGTGGAGTAGCGCACAGCAGAGTAGAGTAGAGTGGAGTAGAGCACAGCAGAGTAGAGTAGAGTGGAGTAGCGCACAGCAGAGTAGAAAGAAATGGAGAACCAACAATCCGAATCTGCAGCGCGAGCAGATCATTTGCTTACTAGTCCAGATCACACAAGTGCTCGTCTAATTGTATTTTATGAGGGGTTTGCCATTGAAACGTGAGATTTTTCACAGTTCCATGAAAGAGGTATCGCTGTCTAGTTACACCTGTAATTTACATAAACATCCACTCAATCTATGGGCGAATAAAACGGTAGTCTGCGGTGAATATGCATGAGCTAGATTCTTACAATGAACGCTGCCAGGGACAAGAAAATGATGTGAGCAAATGGTATAATATTTCTAGCAGAGAGAGAGAGAGAGAGAGAGAGAGAGAGAGAGAGAGAGAAAGAAGGCAAATGACAATGACAAATGTTTTACTGTCCACACAGCATTTAAGTCCTTCACACAAGGGGTCTTGTATGAGCCTAAGTCAGTGAAACCCAATCGCTCAAGTCACCCCTCCCCTCCCCTCTCCCTCTCCCCGCCCCAAGCCTACGACTCATCCTGACAAATTCCTCCACCCCCACCCCCCTCCTTCTTCTCCCCTCACGCATACAACGCCGAGCTGCTTGCTGGGTCACCCATCGACGCCGGAAAACCTCTAGTGAACATGACATGCTGGAAACCTTTCAGTGGTCCCCCCTCACAGAACGAAGGACAAAGGCGCGACTAGTGAACTTTTACAAATTTCATAACGGAAACCACATTATCAACACATGCCACAAACCCTCTCAGAATCCTTCTACACCCAAAGGAATCCGACGGTCCCATCCAGCAACATACCACCTTTCCAGCTGCAGGAGCCTGTATAGACAGAAATCCTTCTTCCCCAGGACCATACCCCACTGGAAGAGCCTTCCTGCTGAGTTTGCCCTCAGCCCCACCCGGAGGGCTTCAAATCCGTAATCTGATCCGACAGCCCTCCCCCTGTCCTCCCCCCCCCCAACACCATCCTACCCACCCCCACCCTCAGCCCAGCAAACACTATCTATAGCAACTTCAACTTCGTGCAAACCCCCTTACAGTCTACAGAATCTTCAAAATGATGAAGACGGTAGTCAAGTTAAAGAAGAAGAAGAAGAAGAAGAAGAAGAAGAAGAAGAAGTGCAAGCGTACACACTTACACAGGCGCACGACAGTGGATCATGTTGACAATTAGTTCACAGATTTCAACAACATTACTATAGATTAAATAACATTACCAGGCGTTTCTTTCAATTGTCTATTTCCTGATATGAATAGCTCGTGATACACGTTTTGCCAAGACTGTTATGAAACATGAAGAATATTTCAAATACAATCGGTTTAATAGAAATTTCTTCAAAATCATAATGGTACAAAGTTACCCAACATAAGAGCAACAGCAAGCTTATTGGTTAGATCGTGCTCTGAAACATATATGTATGTATATATATATATATTATATATATATATATATATATATATATATATATATATATATATATATATAACAAACTAATAAATTCCAAGGATAAGTACCGAGCACCGTTCCAGCAACTTACAGAGCAGCTTTGTGTTGCAATGACTGCAAGAAATATTGAATTATAAACAAAGCTTGCTCTTATGTCTTAGATTGAAGAAATAGGGGGAGATACGCATTCATATCTGCAGTGGTAGATGATTCTGCCTAACTAACAGTATGTGCTTAAGTGGGTGAATGGGGAAAAATAAAAATAAAGTAAATGCTTCTCAAAATGAGCCTTCAGCAAGCTTATATTCTCCAAGGGGGAGACATCCTCCAATTGGGAGGGAAACTCACTAACATATAACTCCTGGTCATATACCGATATTTCGAAACTTGGTTGTTTCTCCTCAGTGACCGCGGAAAGTGGTAATTTGACTCCTCTGCCTTTTCAGTTTTAAGAAGAATGCAATCCCAGAAAAGGCTGGTGTGCAATACCGTAGCATGTTTGTTGAGTTTTCAAAAAACCAACCAAAGGTGCCATCTAAGAAGCAAAGAAAATGATGAAAGAGCAAAACAAGCTACATTTTCTTGTGAAAAGTAGAAAATATAGAAAGATATCCTCTAAGACACAAGTGCTGAGGGCCAGTTCTTGGAATGAATCCGCAAGGGACTAAAATACAACAAACTAATAAATTCCAAGGATAAGTACCGAGCACCGTTCCAGCAACTTACAGAGCAGCTTTGTGTTGCAATGACTGCAAGAAATATTGAATTATAAACAAAGCTTGCTCTTATGTCTTAGATTGAAGAAATAGGGGGAGATACGCATTCATATCTGCAGTGGTAGATGATTCTGCCTAACAAACAGTATGTGCTTAAGTGGGTGAATGGGGAAAAATAAAAATAAAGTAAATGCTTCTCAAAATGAGCCTTCAGCAAGCTTATATTCTCCAAGGGGGAGACATCCTCCAATTGGGAGGGAAACTCACTAACATATAACTCCTGGTCATATACCGATATTTCGAAACTTGGTTGTTTCTCCTCAGTGACCGCGGAAAGTGGTAATTTGACTCCTCTGCCTTTTCAGTTTTAAGAAGAATACAATCCCAGAAAAGGCTGGTGTGCAATACCGTAGCATGTTTGTTGAGTTTTCAAAAAACCAACCAAAGGTGCCATCTAAGAAGCAAAAGAAAATGATGAAAGAGCAAAACAAGCTACATTTTCTTGTGAAAAGTAGTGCTCTTTCATCATTTTCTTTTGCTTCTTAGATGGCACCTTTGGTTGGTTTTTTGAAAACTCAACAAACATGCTACGGTATTGCACACCAGCCTTTTCTGGGATTGCATTCTTCTTAAAACTGAAAAGGCAGAGGAGTCAAATTACCACTTTCCGCGGTCACTGAGGAGAAACAACCAAGTTTCAAAATATCGGTATATGACCAGGAGTTATATGTTAGTGAGTTTCCCTCCCAATTGGAGGATGTCTCCCCCTTGGAGAATATAAGCTTGCTGAAGGCTCATTTTGAGAAGCATTTACTTTATTTTTATTTTTCCCCATTCACCCACTTAAGCACATACTGTTAGTTAGGCAGAATCATCTACCACTGCAGATATGAATGCGTATCTCCCCCTATTTCTTCAATCTAAGACATAAGAGCAAGCTTTGTTTATAATTCAATATTTCTTGCAGTCATTGCAACACAAAGCTGCTCTGTAAGTTGCTGGAACGGTGCTCGGTACTTATCCTTGGAATTTATTAGTTTGTTGTATTTTAGTCCCTTGCGGATTCATTCCAAGAACTGGCCCTCAGCACTTGTGTCTTAGAGGATATCTTTCTATATTTTCTACTTTTCACAAGAAAATGTAGCTTGTTTTGCTCTTTCATCATTTTCTTTTGCTTCTTAGATGGCACCTTTGGTTGGTTTTTTGAAAACTCAACAAACATGCTACGGTATTGCACACCAGCCTTTCTGGGATTGCATTCTTCTTAAAACTGAAAAGGCAGAGGAGTCAAATTACCACTTTCCGCGGTCACTGAGGAGAAACAACCAAGTTTCGAAATATCGGTATATGACCAGGAGTTATATGTTAGTGAGTTTCCCTCCCAATTGGAGGATGTCTCCCCCTTGGAGAATATAAGCTTGCTGAAGGCTCATTTTGAGAAGCATTTACTTTATTTTTATTTTTCCCCATTCACCCACTTAAGCACATACTGTTAGTTAGGCAGAATCATCTACCACTGCAGATATGAATGCGTATCTCCCCCTATTTCTTCAATCTAAGACATAAGAGCAAGCTTTGTTTATAATTCAATATATATATATATATATATATATATATTAGTTAAAACAAGTTAAAAGAGGAATCTTAAAACGATCTACAAATTTGTTTCGAGCGTGTGTGTGTGTGTATGTGTGTGTGTGTGTGTGTGTGTGTGTTGTGTGTGTACACACACATACACACACACACACACACACACACACACACACACAGCTATTACACTCACAGTTTGCACAACTGGTAGACATAAAACAGATCCTATTCAAAAAGAAAAACACACTTAAAGGATATATTTCCACCATATTAACACAGTAGTTTGCGACGAAATAAATTCCTGAATAAGTGAAATAAAGAAACCAATAACAAGATAGAAGGGAACTGAAAGAAAAATGAGAGAAACAGAAGAGTGACCATGCCATCACAGCTGAATTGTGCATCTGAAAACAAAACTATCCAGATCACTATTGATGTCAGTGAGGGTCCTGCTCACACATTCCTAGACCCACAACGATATTCCATTCAAAAACGATTTAAATCAGCGATACATTTGTGCACGGTCTCAGAAATAAGTATGTTTGCACCTATAAGTAGATCAGGATTGCCTTTCAAGAGAGTCTGAACAATTTGAGCGAAATTCAGAATGGTGTTAGCGCGCACTTGTGTAAATGTAAAGCACACACACACACACACACACACACACACACACACACACACACACACACACACACACACAACACACACACACACACACACACACACACACACACGCCAAATCAAAAGAAAAAACAACAACAACAACGATGTATCAGTACAGTGTTCAGCTGTTTCTCTTTTAAGAACACAGGTAACACCTGGGTCATTCACTAAATTTTCTTTCTTTCTTTCTTTCTGCGTACGCAGGCTGATAACTCCTGCGGACACTCCCTGTATAGCCAGGCAGTGGAGTTTTGTGTGCATGACCCTTTTTTATCCCGCCATTAAGGCAGCCATACTCCATCTTCGGGAAGGTGCATGCTATGTGTCACGTGTCATCCATACCAACGGCCAAACTGGCCTTCTCTTCCGAAAGTTGGTGATGGGATTTTACGTGTGTGCAAGATTTTGTGCGTGCGTTCACACACGGAACCTCGGTTTATAGTCTCATTCGAAGGACTGTGTGGGGAATGGAGTCAGAACCAATGTTAACTCCGAGGGAAAAATCCCCCTATACCGAAATTCAAACCCGCAACCCCAGGATCACGAGTCCGGCGCTCTACCAACTGAGCTATTCCGGCCCCCGTTCACTAAATGACAGTTGAATAATAATTGTCATTCAAATCACTAATCTCAAGGCTAAGGCTGCAACGGATTATTGGTTTATTATTCTCACAGACGTAAAAGTGCAACAGTACAACGGGGTCATGAACAGACAGGTAACGTTTAAATGCACTCAGGGAATTACAGGATTTAATCTGGTCCGGTAGAGAGTTCGATAGTTCTTTGTTAGCAGGAATATTTTTTTTTTCTTCTTTTTTCTTTTTTTTTTTGGATAGGCAATCCAAAGGGTGCTTTGGATTTTCTTGGAAACGCGCACCTGCTATAGGGATTTCTTTAGAAACTAGTTCAGGTGCACGTTCTACCAAATACTGATGACACGCACAATTATTAGTCATTGTGAAGTGAAATGTTAGTTTCTGCCTTCCTCTTTCTTTGCATGTGCCAAAACACAGATTCATGAACAGATCCAACACTAGTTCGTATTGCTTCCAGATGCAGGTCTCTTTCACAATTTGACCGAGTGTAAGAACAGTTATTCCATTTGGATGACACGTTACACATAGCATGCACCCTGCGTGAGAAATGGAAAGAATGAAGGAAGTAAGGAAAATGAGTGATCGATATTGAACGATACTGACTGGATGGCACGGGAAACGACTGAATGAAGCGCCAGCTGGCAGCTCTTCAGTCGGCACTACCCAGGTAGGCAGCCCGCTGTGTAAACGAGTGTTCATTGTAAAGCGCTTAGAGCTTGGCCTCTAGCCGAGAATAGGCGCTATATAAGTATTCATTATTATTATTATTATTATGATGATGTCCGTGCTGTCAAAAATGAGAAAATATACAGGATCTGTATACCCATACTTCCCAGCACTTTTCTGATTATTTTACACGCATAACTTTCCAAACGCTAAAGCAGCATGGTACTTACGTTAACTATACCTTCGGTCCGTTCGTCCCATTTCTAGCTGCTTTGAAAACAATACCAAAGTGTTCATGTTGCCTTGAGTCTTGAAAGCGAGCAGAGCCGAATGCAAGAGGTAGAATGTTAATATTGTTTCATTTTTATGAAGTTAACTACTTCCGTTTTTTCGTCATTAACTTTAACTTCTCAACGTTTAGAGCCCCAAGGTTTATTCTATCTAGAACTGAGTGATTTGTGCGCGGGTGATGGAGGTGTTGCCCGCTGTTGACGTACTTGTGTAGTCTGCTAAGAGTTTGATATTCCTTTTGATGGTATCTACGACATCATTGATTTTTAAACAGAATGAAAAAGGACCTAATACAGAACCTTGAAGGGCCTTGCAAGAATCGTTTTGTAATCAGACTTACAGCCTTTAATAATGGTTGAATGAGTATGTTTTAAAAGATGATCAGTAAACCAGCGCGGAAGCTTCCCTCGTATTCCTATAGTCTCTGTTTAGTAAAGACGTTCTTTATGCCATCTGGTTACAACTACAATTGACACAAAGATCCGCCAGTTCGGTGGGAGAATAAAACAGAAAGAATCAAATATATAGATCTGAGTAACTTAAGTCGATTTCAGCAAAGATGTATAAATGTTACAACACCATCGTATGATTTAGCACAAAACACGCAGAACCAATGGCAAGTTTTGCTGTGGGGGGGTTTTGGGCACGAGAGCACTGGACGAGTTTAACCTCGACAATCTAGAGCGCCCAATTTGGTCGAGCTTTAACGGTTTGACTTTATAACTTTGTGTCGAGAGTTGTGGCAGTATGCTCTACCCCATAGCCCGCGCAGCCCATAATCCTGAATGACTGTCCAACCTCGTTCACAGCGAATTGCCCACTCCCTGTCACGCTATGGCCTGTTTTCTCGTCATCTGGTCAGACATGTGACGGTTTGGAGGAAGCCAGAAACTGCCGGACTGCACTCTACAATTAGGGATCAAAGTGTGGCGTGCCCTAACTACTTTAGAGCTGTGTGTGTGTGTGTGTGTGTGTGTGTGTGTGTGTGTGTGTGTGTGTGTGTGTGTGTGTGTGCGTGTGTGTGTGTGTGTGTGTGTGTGCGAGTGTGTGCGAGTGTGTGTGTGTGTGTGTGTGTGTGTGTGTGTGTGTGTGTGTGTGTGTGCGTGCGTGCGTGCGTGCGCGCGCGCGCGCGCGCGTGCGCGCGTGTGTGTGTGTGTGTGTGTGTGTGTATGTGAATAAGCTGGTGGGGATGGAGGTGACAAGCAAGAGGGTGAGAAGCAGAGGAAGAGGAGGGGTTAGTGAAATTTATTTTATTGTTGTGTAACGGTAAAGTTTGCAAAAGTGATTGCGTTTTTGGAGTACAACAAGCTCATCTGTCTCGAGTCCTTTACGAAAGTTTTATTCGATCGACTCTTTTTTTTTTTTTTTCAAAGTAATAAGATATTTTGCATTTCAAAGCGGGTAAATACACGTTCGATCTACATTGGGCGTACGTTTGTTTTGAGGTTTGTCCTGATCATTTTCGGAGTTGTTCTAAAATAGTATATATATATATATATATATATATATATATATATATATATATATATATATATATATATAATATATATATATATTATAAAATACATTAAAAGGAAACACAACACACTTAATGTCTTAATATTTTGCCAAATTTTCGGCCATGCGGCCTTCTTCTGGGGCTTGTTTATTGACAAGGTAAGAACGTCATAAGTATTGACGCATTTGAACATAGTTGTCATAGCTATGACGTCAGTGTTTCTGGTATTTTAAAAGAAAAAAAAT
The DNA here is from genome assembly GCA_018398815.1 of Conus ventricosus. Lineage (NCBI taxonomy): Eukaryota > Metazoa > Mollusca > Gastropoda > Neogastropoda > Conidae > Conus > Conus ventricosus. Next base: position 19,108,916 of record CM031627.1, read on the forward strand.
TGAGATATTTTTTGTTTTTGTTGTTGACATTTGCTGACATTAAAAGGGACATGTTCAGAGAGAGAGAGAGAGAGAGCGAGAGAGAGAGAGAGAGAGCGAGAGAGAGAGAGAGAGCGAGAGAGAGAGAGAGAGAGAGAGAGAGAGAGAGAGAGAGAGCGGGGTAAATTATTTTATAGCTGTTGACAGAACGATCTTTTTTATTTGAACACAGATAAACATTGTCAGGAGGGACACGCAACAGCACCCCCATCTAGATTAACTCGTTGAACCTGTTTTCGTAAAGGGAGGTAATTTGCGCATCCTTACGCCATCGCAAAGCCACCTATGTCGTGACGTTCCCAGTTAACGTCAAGCGAACCGTCTGCTTGAAACAGCCGACAGTAGCCCCTTAATAAGACCCAAAGCCAGTGTGCTGTCTGCTGCTGATCGTTCTGTGTGCCTCAGATGAAAACGACAGAGAAACAGGTAGAAATCAGGACGGAAGGGAGGAAAGGAAGGAAGAGAGGATGGGTGAACGTGGTCTTTGCAGAGTACGATCGAATCACCCCAACGCGGAGTCGCGTAACTCTGTGGACTGTGTGCATCAGAGTGACTGAAGTCCCTTGACTTGCGTGACGTTCTTAATCTCTGTCGAGTCAACACTGACTTGAATTGGGTGATTGTTTTGTAGTCGGTCTCCTTCAGTCTTAAAGAGTCATGCATGTTTGTGAAATGCTTTCGATTATTTTTTTTTTTTTTTTTTCGGGAAATTGGTTTGGTCTGGGGAGAGGTGAGGAGACTGCTTTTGTTGTGGTCACTTTTTAAAAAAATATCTATTCTGTTTTTGTCTTTTTATCTTTCTATTTATCCTCCTTTCAATATTTCTTCTTTTTTTCTTCTTCTCATTCATTGTTATCTACTCATTAGTTTTGTTTCTTCATTTCATTTACACTATTTCTTTCTTTCTGTTTGTCATTCTTTCTTTCTTTTCTTTTCTTTCTTTCGTTTCTTTCTATCTTCTTTTTTTTTTTGTCTTCGTCTTCGTTCCACCTCTGTAATGCTTTTCCTATTCATGTTGACATTTCTTGATCGTTGTACTTAATGTGCACCTTTTTTTTTTTTAATTCAATAATCTGTCTTTTGTCGTTTATTTATTCATCGTGCATTATTCCTTTTTGGTTTCATTAGGGGCTTAGCTGAATCACTTTAAATTAGCATTATTCTTCTCCCCGAAGAGTCCATGGATCCCTTTCCTGTGTGCAGCAAGCTAAGAATAGTTTCTGTGTAGAGACAACATGCGTGAGGACTCCGACTGTCCTAGCTTGTTTGCTTCAAACTTTAGACTGCATTACTGTACGTGAGTGCATGCAGTGAAAGTTTATAGATGTTCTTATCCTCACCCACAATATTACACACGGCCAGTTCTTAAACACGAACATACAGCCATGTAAGGTCACTTTCT
>CM031627.1:19117856-19120356 GCA_018398815.1 Conus ventricosus
CACACATACGCACACACACACACACAACAAGCCACACACACACACACACACACCCACACACACACACACCCACACACGTACACACACGTACAACTCTACAACTCACACACACACAACAACACATACACACCCACGAAGACGACTCAACACACACTACGCACGCACCTACGCCGCACGCACTGCACGCACGCACGCACTACACACACACACCAGAACACACACAGCACACAAACTCCATCCAAGCTTTCATCTTTATCTATCACCCCTACCTTGCAGGGAAAAAAAATTATTTCGATTTTCGCATAAAAAAAACGTCTTACAGCTGGGGATAAACAGAGCCACACAGAAAAACTGGAACCTTTTTTTATACCCCGTCGCTGTCAAACGGGGGAAAAACTGAAATCACCTGTGTTCCTCCCCGTGTCTTATGGGGTGCTTGCCTTAGCTGAGAGCAATGTTGAGAATCATAAACAAAACGAAACAAAAGAACCAAAAAAAAATGAAAAAGAAAAGAGAAACAAGTCCACAGCAATGCAAAAACAACAGCAGCAAACATCCCACTCACACCAATCCTCCCCATACTTTTTGTTTTCTGAACATCACGATTTAAGCTCAGATAGAAACTGCAAATCGTTTGCTAATGTTTTCTCTTCCGCCCATCGGCGAAATCGCTGGAGAAGAAAAAGAAACATCGCTAAGGTGCTGCCTTAAGCACACCCTGTACCACCCTTGGAGGCCTGCGCTGTGTTGACGATTGTACAAGGCAAAACGCTCAGGAACGCTCCATTAAAAAGATATAAGGGAACATAACAAACTTCTCCAGACCATAGGTAAATCAGACTACAGGATGCATCTCATAACAGCCTTAAAGTAGCATCCCCATTGGTGTACCACCCGTGTTTTCATGACTTGCAGGGCCCACGCGCACCGGACGACAACACCATAAACAACCACCCCCCTTTCCCGCCAGCTGTCAGCAAACACCCCACAGAAACGGCCCACATGACCCAACCAACCCACCACAACCCGAGGCCCCTGCCCACGGACAAGATGAAGAAGGGAAGACAACGGTGCCACATTCGTATGGGGTGCCACACCCAAACTACTTCACTCCAGACACAGCCAAGCTTTTTCGCCAACGGTCTAATGTTGCCCTCAAGAGAGAATCCAAGATGTAGTTCTTTCCCACTGTCAACTAAAGGACTTTTCCCTGTGGTCAGTGGGTCTTTTCCTCCACCGTCCAAATGGAATCTTTCTCCACCAGGGTCAGACCAGCCTAGTAAGGGCAAAGAAAAAAAGAAACACCCGAAGGTGCTGGGTAGACCCAGAGAAGCACTTGTCCTCATCTTCCTTTAGCGCGATGTCCTTAACAAACCTTCCGACAATGCCGTTTCATTTTCAAACGTCTCAGGATATCAACTTTGTCTTTAACATTCACATTCTATATAAAGGGGGCGTGTTGCCAACTTCATTACCGGAAACATTTTCCACTTGCCTGCTGCATAAAATAAAAGCAAAGGCTTTTTCGGGTTTTAAAAATAGGCTAGCTGTTCTCGTTCTCTTATCTGCCAGTTTAAAAACTGATAATCTTAACGATAGAACTTCGACAAGAGCGTATTCCACTATCCATTCTTTTTCCAAAAGTAACAGATATAACTGATGACTTGAGGAATAGCTTTCATGGCTAAAAAAAAAAATTGTTAGCAAATAGCTCTCTCACAACTCAAGACTGATACATTATGGGCACAGACAAGGCTTGAACACACACAACAAGGCACACCACACACACACACTCCAACACACAGCACACAACACAGACACACACACACTACCGCACACACACACACACACACGCAAACACACATACACACAGCTACACACACACACCACAGCACAAACACTCACACACACACAACACACCCACGTACCCGCGCGCGCGCGCGCGCTTACACACACACACAGTGTACACATACTCACACTACACGACGACACAGACACGCATGCTCGGGCACGCACGGCACGCATCCGCACGCTCCGCACGAACGCACGCAAGCACACCCACCATAGAACACACACACACACTACACATACACCACACACACACCACACACTCACACACACACACACACCACACAACACACACAACAGTCTCGACACACAACACACACACACCGACAGCATCGACGCAAACACACAAACACACCATGATATACACACCCAACACACACAGACACACACACGGAACACACACACACACACACCTACACACAACACACACACACAAAGGCACACACACACACACATGAATAACACACCCAACCCACACACACACCACAGTGCACACAGCACACGACACACACATCACACACCGGCACACCACACACACAAGATACACGACACAGACACACACAACACACACACACACACACCCACACACACACAGGACCACACAACACAACACACAAACCAATGCACAACGCACGCACACACACACAGCACA
>CM031627.1:19140356-19142856 GCA_018398815.1 Conus ventricosus
GGTCTTGCGTGCTTCCGGGTTGAATTTGCTTCTCGGGACTAAGTTGGCCGGGAAATAAGTTGAATGTGCCGTTTTGCGCTCTCTCTCTCCCTCTCTCTCTCTCTCTCTCTCTGTGGTATGTGTGTGTGTTGTGTGTGTTGTGTGTGTGTACACATGCAGAGGGAGAGGAGAGAGAGGAGAGAGAGAGAGAGAGAGAGAGAGAGGAGAGAGAGAGAAGAGAGAGAGAGAGAGAGGAGAAAGAGAGAGAGAGAGAGAATGACCGACACAGATACAGACAGACGGACGGACAGACGGATGGACAGACACGAGAACAGAGTAGAGAATAGGAGTGTAGAGTAGTGGAGTGGAGTGCGGCAGGTTAGAGTACATAATCATTTAGGAAAGAAATGCAACCTGTAGTTTGAGTCTATAGTTCGAGTAAATCATCTGCTTACGGAGGCCGGAAATAGCTCAGTTGGTAGAGCGCCGGACTCGTGATCCGTGGGTTGCGGGTTCGAATTTCGGTACAGGGGGATTTTTCCCTCGGAGCTAACATTGGTTCTGACTCCATTCCCCATACAGTCCTTCGAATGAGACTATAAATCGAGGTTCCGTGTGTGAACGCACGCACAACATCTTGCACACACGTAAAATCCCATCACCAACTTTCGGGGAGAGAAGGCCAGTTTGGCCGTTGGTAGGGATGACACGTTACACATAGCATGCACCTTCCCCGAGGATGCAGTATGGCTGCCTTAATGGCGGGATAAAAAAAACGGTCATACACACAAAAACTCCCCTGCCTGCCTTTATACAGGCAGTGTCCGCAGGAGTATCAGCCTGCGTACGCAGTAGGAAAGAAAAGAAAGAATCTGCTCACTCAGGCCAGATCACACCAGTACTCGTCTCACTGTATGTACGAAATGACTGGCATTGGGATGTGATATTCCTCACATTTCCATGACAGAGACATCACTGTCTGGTTACACCTACAATTACAATAAGACCTGTCAGTTCTGTGGGAGAACGGTATGGTATTTTGAGGTGAATATGCATGGGCTGAATTCTGACGATGAGCATGCCAGATAGAAGAAAATGGGAGTATGGGCAAATGGTGAAATATCTGTGGTGATTAGGAGGCAGAAGAAGAAGAAGAGAAGATGAGAGAGGAGAGAGAGAGGAGGAGAGAGAGAGAGAATGCCAATCATAATGATAAATGTTTTAATTATCCATTCAAGAATTTATTGTCTCTGTTTTAAGTGCAGTTGTGGTGCAAATACAGAAAGTTCTCTGATAACCAAGAACAACATTTTGGTAAATATACAGGATATTTGAGCGAGAAACATAGACACAAAAATCAGGAAGTGTTTCTTTTCCTCCAAAACTGCTTTGCTAACATTACCTGTCAAGACGTCTGAGTTGTGATTTACAATTCCAAACAATCGCCCTACAATATGACAATGGGAAATCTAATACCACCCGGGTCGGAATAGCTCAGTGGTAGAGTTCCGGACTCGTAATCTTGGTGATCTTGAGGTTGCGGGTTCGAATCTCCGCCGGGCCGTTTCGGTACAGGGGGATTTTTCCCTCGGAGTTAACATTGGTTCTGACTCCATTTCCCACACAGTCCTTCGAATGAGACTATTAAATCGAGGTTCCATGTGTGAACGCACGCATAACATCTTGCATACACGTCAAATCCCATCACCAACTTTCGGAGAGAAGGCCAGTTTTGGCCGTTGGTATGGGTGACACATTACACACGCATGCACATTCCCAGAAGCTGGAGTACGGCTGCCTTAGTGGCGGGATAAAAAAAAAAAACCGGCCATACAAACAAAACTCCACTCCCTTTGTTGGGTAGATGGGATTAATCCTTGCCTGTATACAGGGAATGTCAGCAGGAGTATCAGCTGCGTATGCAGAAGGAAAAAAAAAAAAAAAACAGAAAAAGAAAAACAGAAAAAATAATACCACCATTTGAGTGGTTGAAGGTTTGATCGAGCAGAGGTCGTCACAGAGGTCAAAGTTCATACGACCACATGGGCCACATCACAGATGAAGCTGAGAAGAAAGAACGAAACTCCTGTTCCATGACACTTCAGTGGATGTGTGACGTTAAATGAGTGGCAAAAGCAGGCGAAATCTTTTCACTGAGTAGATATATTAAAGAGGTGAGGCCAGCTCTGGTATCAATATTGAAACGATTCCTTCCAGCTGATGATCCATGTAAAAATATCCCCGCATGACCGTCACAAAAGCTCCAAAATGGAAACGCTTTATTCAACTCCATAGGTCACGCTTCAGAAAGTATTCTTAGCGCATACTTCAACTCCCTAAACACAGAGTATCTGTCAATCATAACATCGAAAGTTCGAGAAACATGGCGCAGCGCAGCCACTTACTTCCCTTACATGGAACATTTTCGAAAATTTGCAAATCATACTGCACTGTAATACAGCCGATCAAGATGCTTGGCTAACTTGAGCATCAGGAACTGCAATGAATCGTTGCCGATCAA
>CM031627.1:19147856-19150356 GCA_018398815.1 Conus ventricosus
AGGAAATAGTTGGTGGAATGAAGAATGTGCAGAAGCCGTATCTAATAAAAAGAAAACGTACAAAACGTGGCTCAAAGATAGAACTGATGAAAACTTTATTGAAATGAAACGTGCAAAAAGCCACAGTAACAGGGTTGTCGCAAAAGCAAAACGTCTCTATTTCAATCATTTTTGTCATTCAGAAATATCTTCATCTAAGGACATGCACAGAGTATGGAAAAAGAGTAAAGGAATTAAAAAAACAAGTATTATCTACCTTCATATCCTATTAAATTAGAAAATAATACTATTCCAACATCATCAGAGAAAGCTGAAGCATTTGTACAAGCTTTTTCAAAAAATAAACTCATCAACTAGACTACATACAGATACCAAAAAATGCAGAGAACTAGAGGAGAAAAAGGATACTTATTATGATCCCACACCGGATCCATACCATTACTTAAATGCATCTATAACATTTGAAGAATTTAAAGAAGCACTAATGTCATTCTCCTCGAATAAGACAGCTGTTGGATTAGATGGAATTTCATATCAATTGCTATGCCACTTACCTTTGTGCTGGAAGCAATTACTTCACTCTTTTTACCAAAAATGTTGGTTAAATGGAACTCTTCCTACTTTCTGGAAGAGGATAGTTGTAATACCGGTTCCAAACAAGGTAAACCTAGGTCTGCAATTGATAGTTACCGACCTATAGCATTAACATCTCAAGTTGGAAAAATATTAGAAAAGATAGTTGAAAAACGCGTTTTACATTATTGCGAAAAGAATAACATAATTCCCAACAATCAAGCAGGTTTCAGAAAGGGTAGAAGTACAATCGATCACCTTGTAAAACTTGCAAGTCATGTTAAAAAACAATTTGCTCGTAGAAAAGTACACTTGCTACTTTCTTTGACATCAGAAAAGCATATGATAGTGTGTGGCATTCTCGTTTATTTATAAGTTGAAAAATATTGGGATTAATGGTGCAAAAAAAAAATAAATCTTTCTTATCTGAGAGATCAGTTTGTACTAGGGTTGGTAACTGTTACTCTTCATTTAAAGATATTGACATTGGCATCCCTCAGGGCTCCATTATTGCACCTATTCTATTTACAATTCTCATTCACGATCTTCCTAAAATACTATCTAAAAATATGCATGTAGTGCAATATGCCGATGATATTGCAATGTGGATGAACACAAACATTAAAAAACAGACAAATAAGAGAACCATGTTATACATACAAAAACTATATCAAATTGAAATTGACAAACTAAATAAATATATGAATGAAAATGGACTGGAACTATCAGGAGAAAAGACACAATTAATGTTATTTAACAATGGTAAAAATCCAAAAGTTTTGCCGCAACTTGTGCTGGAAAATAAAACTCTTCAATATTCCAATAATGTTAAATTTTTAGGTGTTCATTTCACTCCAAAATTAAACTGGAGATTCCATATTGAATATCTTATATAAACAATGCCAGAACAAAGGCTATCTTTACTAAAAATAATCAGTGCACAATCTTGGGGTCAAGATATCCAAACTCTTGTGCATCTTTCTATTAGTCTGGTTCGATCAAATTGACTTACGGACAGGAAGTATATTTTTCAGCTTCTCAAACATTACTTAAGCGGTTACAAAGTATAGACAGTAAAGCTATTAAAGTAGCCCTTGGTGTTCCAGCGCATTCTAATACTTTTTAAAACATATAAAGAAGCTAATCTCTTGTCACTTGATGATCAACGCAAACTAGCAACAGCCAAATATTGTAGCCAGAAGTCTTTCTGTATCAAATTCAGTAACAAATGAAATATTTCTTGATTCCAAATCGGATTTTCCTAAAAGGGCACAGAATATTTCTTACCTGCAGCCCATTCGAAATTATACTGATGATTTATTTAGAAAATGTGACATCGATATTACATCCATTTCAAAACCTCCAACTATGCCCACGGTTCCTCAATGGGAGCATATTTCTCCAAATTTTGATATAGATTACACTACTTTAAAAAAAGAAGATAATATTAATTTGATATCAATAGAAGCAAAAGAACATCTTGAAACACATACCCACATCATCTTAAAATCTACACGGATGGTTCAGTTTTAGAATCTTATACAGGAGCTGGATTTGTAATTCCGATTTAAAAGTAAAGAAATCATTTTGTTTAGGAAGGAACTTTTCAGTTTTCACTGCTGAACTATACGCAATCCTTATGGCCTTATCTTGGATATCTGATCTTTAATGTGGCAATTTACAGCATTTTAATCTGTGTTGACTCTAAATCTGTACTTTGTAGCTTACGAAATTGGGATGCAAATGTAGGAAAGACCTAATTTTTGATATAAAATTTTATGATACATTCCGTTATGGCGAAAGGAACTTTTGTAGAGTTTTGCTGGATCCCATCCATTGTGGTATCTATGGAAATGAAATAGCTGATAAATTAGCAAAAGAGGGTGCTCTTAGAAAAAATCCAGATAGTAATTAAAATTGGATAAAA
>CM031627.1:19155356-19160356 GCA_018398815.1 Conus ventricosus
TACCTAGCTCTACCCCCCCACCCCTTCCCTCTCTATTGCCCCTTCCCCATCCACCCCCTACAGACGATGCAGTCTATGATCATGTTGTCCATCATCCAGAAGACAGAATATGACTGCTGCACTGGACCGAAACAGTAAAATAGACAAAAAAACAACATGACAAAGGCGAACCTCGACGAGGACCTAGAAAAAGAAGATGAAGATGAAGTAGAAGAAGAAGAAAAATGATGATGATGAAGAAGAAAGAAGAAGAAGAAAAAGAAGAAGAAGAAGAAGAAGAGAGAAGAAGAGAGGAGGAGGAGGGAGGAGGAGGAGGAGGATAGGAGAAGAAGAGAAAGAGAGAGAAGAAGAAGGAAAAGAAGAAGAAGGAGAAGGAAGGAGGAGGAGAAGGAGAAAGAGAAGAGAGAAGAAGAAAGGGAGGAAGAAGAGAAAAGAAGAAGGAGGAGAAGAAGAAGAAGAAGAAGAAGAAGAAGAAAAAAGGAGAAGAAGAAGAAGAAGAAGGAGAAGAAGAGAAGAGAGAAGAAGAAGAAAGAGGAGAAGAAGAGGAAAATGAAGAGGAGGAGGAGAGAAGAAGAGAAGAAGGAAGGAGGAAGAAGAAGGAGAGAAGAAGAAGAAGAGAGGAAGAGAGAGAGAAGAGGAGAAGAAGAAAGAAGGAAGAGAGAAGGAGAAGAAGAAGAAGAAGAAGAGAAGAAGAAGAAGAAGAGAAGAGAGAAGAAGAAGAAGAAGAAAAGAAGAAGAGAGAAGAAGAAGAAAGAGAGAAGAAGAAGAAGAAGAAAAGAAGAAGAAAGAAGAGAAGAAGAAGAAGAAGAAGAAGAATGAGAAGAAGAAGAAGAAGAAGAAGAGAAGAATAAGAAGAAAAGAAGAAAAGAAGAGAAGAAGAAGAATGAAGAAGAAGAAGAGATAATAAAAGAAGAAGCAAGCAAAAAGAACTAATAAAAAGAAAAACAACAACAACAGAAAACACGAATAAAGGAGAACAAGGAAGGACAGCAAAACAACAAAAATGCAGTGATGACGCAGAGGAGAAAGAAGAAAACCCGTGGGAGAAGATGCAAGGAGAAGGGGGCAGAGAGGAGGTGGAGTAAGGGAGAAGGCTTCAGAGCTGTCAAGTTTCCACGCAGGCATAAGATTTTTTTTTTCTCTCTCTTAATTTTTTTAATTCATTCTTGGGAAAATAAAGGGTGTAGTTTCCGGAGATCCTAGTGCCTGCACTGTCACCATAAATTCTACCGTCGAAAACAGACTGATGAAATTAGTGGTTTGCATGTTGGAGAGAGAGAGAGAGAGGGAGAGAGAGAGAGGAGGAGAGAGAGAGAGAAAGAGGAGGAGAGAGGGAAAGAGGGGAAAAAGGGGAGGTGTTGTGTGTGTTGTGATTGTCGTGTGGTGTGTGTGTGTTTTGGGGGGTTTTTGTTGTGTGTGTGTGTGTGTGTGTGTGTGAGAGAGAGAGAGAGAGAGAAGGGGGAAAGAGAGAGAAGGGGAAAGAGGGGGGAGAGAGGAGAGAGAGAGAGAAGAGAGTTAACAAAGAATAATGAATAATGATATTGATTGTGGTAACTTTTCAACCCTTTTAAAATTCAGAAAACCCAAAGGGGGGAGGATTGTCCTGCCAAATACTAAAATGAATTCACTTTCCCTCACAAAAAAAAGTTTGTCGCAAAAGTGGTTTCCCATCATTGAAATTTAGCGGATCTTGATGCGGTGGAACCCGGGCACGCTCGGACCTTTTTAGTGTTTATCAACATTCGACGTGCGATGGCCCGGGAGGACATAAGATCCGGTTTTTAGACCTCTAGCTGTTAAAGACAACACGGTCTTTCTATATCGATACAGAATGGACTACGGGAAAAAAGGTTGACATACAGCAGTTTGAATGACAAATCAAAACTGAACGAAAAGCCCTCGGATGGGGACATAAGCGGTGGACCCCTGTCCCTTCCGGGCCCCCTGCAACGGAAGAACCCACGGCAGTTTGAAAATCGAAAAGGCGGGGGGTTCCCCGCTCCCCGGGCAAAATTGATTAGTTTAAAGATAGCCGCCTGGTATTTTACAAGCCCAAAAATTGTCATTTTGTTATCGTGTGCCATCGTGTACCCGGGGGAAATGGGGAACGAAAAACCGCATCATCCTATGTAAAAATGGAGGAAAAAATGAGATAAATGAAATGAGTGACTCTATTTTAATGGCGGGAAAAATGAAAGAGCGCCTAGGCTGCTCCGGCCGCCTTAAACCTGGGAGGCAGCCCCTTGAGTGAGTGGTGGTTGTGTTTATTGTTAAAAGGCTTAGAGTTTCTGTACCCCAGGATAGGGGCTATAAAATACCCAAAATATAAAGAAATAATATTTTTTAAACCTTTTTCCTTTGTTTTCTCGCTTTCTTCCATTTGTAGATATTAACAGGATTACTCCATTTTGTAAAAATTGTTACGATTTATGGAAAAAAAAAAGAGGAGGAATTTTCTGTGGGTTTTCCCGGTGGCTGGGGTTTTTCTTTTTGAAACCCGTGTTAGAAATGTTGAACTCCACATTGGAGTGGAATTTTTCCCTTTGCAAAATGCCATTTTTATTTCAGGCATGATTTCCTGGGGGAACAATTTCGCATTTTTTTCTGAATTTTCGGATTAATTTAAGAAAACTATTTGGTTATGCCTTTTTGCCCCCCCCCCCCAAAAAAAAAAGTTTCCAAGAAACCTTTTTTTTTTTTTCTTTTTTTTTTTTTTTTTTTTTTTTTTTTTTTTTTTTTTTCTGTCCCAACCTCTGCGCCACCTCAGAGGCAGTGCACCCACGCCGCTCATTCCGACACCCCATCCACAGCTACAGCCCGGTCGGCCCCGCCGCAGCCCCGGCACCGGCAATCCACAGGGAGCAGTCAATGTCAAGTCGTCAAGAGGCAACCCACCGGAGGAGACACTGCAGTGCTGCCGAGTCACTTCGGTGGTGTTCAGTGGCGCCTGTTCTGATCTAACATACGCAGGACACCACCTACTAAGCCCCCTAATGACGACAATAATTGCTTAGTCGTGGAGCCGGCGTGAGTGAGCTCTCTCCCCCCCCCCCCCGCCCCCCCCCCCCCCGGAGGGCGCCACCACGTCCGTCCAACGACAGCCCCCATGGAATCGCCGATACCTGTGACCCCGATGGAACCAAACCAAGACCACAGACGTGGAGAGGACATCGAAATTGAGGTCACCATGAGAGCAGGGCATGAAGGCGCTACAGAATTTGAGACTTTTTATGCTGATCGATGAGAATGAGGATGATTAAGATGATGCCACGGATTTCCATTTCGGTCTGAGACCACATGACAGGACTGTACTCTACGCATCCTTTCATAATATATCCCGGCGTCAACCAGGCCCGAGAGATACAGGCACCTGCAGTGTTGGTAAGGAAATTTGAGCAACACTCTCAGAAACGCATCCATTAAGTGGATGAAACTCGACTGTGGTTGGTCCCAGTCTTCCCAACTGAGTCCGCAGCAAACTCAACTCTGGTAGGAGCCGGTCGGGGCTGAAAACCCACATGACTCTGATGGGATTCGAACCCACGACCTCCCAGCCGGGAGTCCGCGACGCTAACCACTTCGCCACGCGGCTGGTTCACAACAAAAAAGCTTCTTTCTGTCATCTCTTTGGGTTTGTAGTTGGAAAACACAAAAGAGAGAAGACGCCGTTCTAAAGTTAAATCCAACACTACTTTTTTCATTGGTAGAAGGGTTAGCCGAAAATTTTGACCTTATACCTCCACCATTTCTCAGGCCACGAGCTCGTAAGCCTGATGAAAACTGAAACTTAAAAAACAAATCCGAGGCGCACCTGCTGGATCACGCTGAGACAACAGATCACGCCCTTGTGGGTCAATAATCAGCGATTTCCATGCGTGGCCCCACTCAGCTCTCCAGGATTCTCTTTCATCCCTCAGAATCTAGAAGTAAGCCAACAACTTTGGGTTTTGCCGCGAAGCAAAAGGAGAAAAGAGAGAAAGACAATGCGCCTGATCGACGCTTCCCTATGGTGGCTTGCTGTTCAGTTACGATAAAGGAAGGTTCGGCGTCAGAACAAGTCCTGCAACAAAAGTTAAGAGAGTGGACTTCACGCAGACCAAAGCACACACACACACACACACACACACACACACACACACACACACACACACACACACACACACACACACACACACACACACACACACACACGTGCATGTACGCATGCATACACACCACCCCACACACACACACACACACACACACACACACACACACACACACACACACACACACACACACACACACACAAACACACACACACACACACACACACGTGCATGTACGCATGCATAACACTCACACACACACACACACACACACACACACACACACACACACACACACAACACACACACACACACACACACACACACACAACACACACACACGTGCATGTACGCATGCATACACACTCACCACACACACACACAACACACACACACACACACACACACACACACACACACACACACACACACACACACACACACACACACACACACACACACACACACACGGAGTCATGCACGTATCCTCCATATCCTGACCTTAAACAGACTGTCCAAAAGATTGAAAAACAATAGTGCATACCTGGAAGATACGATGGTTGGTAACATTTTGTAAAACAAGGATTTAAATCCACTTGTACGTAGGCAGAGTACTTTGCGGAGTCTGATTGTTTATCTCATGTAATTTCTTTTGCTTGTCATTTAACACGCCATTCGTTAACTTTTCAATAATTGTACCTTGTTCTTTTCAATGGCAGTGTTTAGTTGAAAATGCACAGGGTGTTGAATGAAGCGCCAGCTGGCAGCTCTTCAGTCGGCACTACCCAGGTAGGCAGCCCGTTGTGTAAACAAGTGTTGATTGTAAAGCGCTTAGAGCTTGGTCTCTAGCCGAGGATAGGCGCTATATAAGTATTCATGATAATAATGATAATGATAATAACAATAGTAATA
>CM031627.1:19165356-19166358 GCA_018398815.1 Conus ventricosus
GCGGTTTGGAAAACTGGGAGTACGTTTATATGCTTCGCATCTTTTTTTTTCTTTTTGGTCTGTGATAGCCCAGGCTTATATATGAACAAAAACGTGTACTTGTATGCCAAGTCATAGCTTTAGAAAATAAAGGTAACTAAAATTAAAATGATGGAAATTAATCATAAGACAGATCGAAGTTTGAAAACAAAAGTTTACAAACAGCATCGAACTCCACGTCTTTGATCAATAATGAACAATCAGGAAGATAAAGAGTTGGAGCCACACAACACCTATGGACAATTCTTTGTCTTATCTTTATCTTCCTTATCTTACCGGAGAGGGGGGGGGGGGGGGGGGGGGGGGGGGGGGGGGGGGGGGGGAGCGGAGTAGCTCAGTGGTAGAACGCCGGACAAGTAATCCTGGTGATCCGTTTCCTTCGAATGAGACTATAAACCGAGGTTCCGTGTGTGAACGCACGCATAACATCTTGCACACACGTAAAATCCCTTCACCAACTTTCGGAAGAGAAGGCCAGTTTGACCGTTGGTATGGATGACACGTTACACATAGCACGCACCCTGAGTAAGAAATGGAAAGAATGAAGGAATAAGGAAAATGAGTGAACGATATTGAACGATATCGACTGAATGACACGGGAAACGACTGAATGAAGCGTCAGCTGGCATCTCTTCAGTCGACACTTCCCAGGTAGGCAGCCTGTTTGTAAACGAGTGTGGATTGTAAAGCGCTTAGAACTTGGTCTCTAGCCGAGGATAGGCGCTATATAAGTATTCGTAATAATAATAATAATAATAATAATAATAATAATAATAATAATAATAATAATAATGATGATCATAATTATGATATGATGAATAATAATAATAAATAATAATATAAATAATAATAATAATAATAATAAAATAGAACAATTCATCACTGCGTTACGAACGTGGCATCACAATGAACAGTACAACTTATTCATGAACATCACATTTTGGAAAATTCCCAACGAACTAG
>CM031627.1:19173071-19175571 GCA_018398815.1 Conus ventricosus
CCCCTTTCCCCCTCTCCTTTCGTCTTCCTTTCTTCTTCTTTTTCTTTTTTCTTCTCTTGTCCTTCTTCCTCTTGTTCTCCTCTCTTAGTTCTTCTTTTCTTTTCTTCTTCTTCTTCTTTCTTCTTTTCTTCTTCTTCTTCTTCTTCTTTTCTTCTTCTTTTCTTTCTCTCTCCTCCTCTCCTCCTCTCTCCTCCTCTCTCTCCCTCCTCTTCTTCTTCTTTTCTTCTTCTTCTCTTCTTCTTCTTCTCTTCGCTGTTTTTTTTTTCTCTCTCCCCTGAACTTTTGTGTCTTCTCATTCCATTCTGCTGATGGAAATATGTCTGGAATCCCGATCCCCAGTGTATTCTCACACCCCTCCCCTGTCCCTAAAGTAACGTCTAGTGTCAACCCTCCTCTGTCCCTACAGGAACGTCTAGTGTCGTTCGTTGTTTGCCAGTCTGCCTCGAGTCCATTTACTCCTGTCCGTCGTAATTGCCCTTCAAACCAGATTGTTTCCCCAGAGCGTTGCGTTGAAGGCAAGTCGCCGCCGTGGACCACAATGAAAGCAACGTGAGAGAACGTAGGCTCTTAGACTGTCAAACCAACAAAGAAAAAAATATTACAACACAGAAGCTGCTGTTTTCGACTTGCGGGTCTTCCGCAGACAAGGAAAACGAAAATGAACAAGAAACTCAAAGAAATAGTGTCACTCGCTATGCTAAGCTTGGATTTGTCCCTTCTTCAGCGTTTATATTTACTGAGTGGAAGAACGTAAGTTCTGTAGGGAGAAGGAAAATAACAGGACACAAAGAATGTACGATAGAGAAAGTGTAGATATATTATGACAAGTCGAAACCGCCGTTTGTTTGCGATAATTGTCATTTGGAATGTATTTTGAATGAGTGTCATGCTGTAACAAAATGAAACCTGAAGCAAAACAGAACAAAATAAAACATCAAATAAGAAATGCAAAGAAAAAGAAACACCTTATGACTCTAGTGAGCCATGAGCAATTGAAAATAAGTAATTCTGGCACTTAATGGCAGCTTGTAGCTTTTGCGTCTTGACAAAGCAGCCTGTCAAAAAACAAAATAATAATAAGGACTGCTCCCGACACTAATGATACCAGTGCACATACACTG
This sequence comes from Conus ventricosus, assembly GCA_018398815.1. Classification (NCBI taxonomy): domain Eukaryota; kingdom Metazoa; phylum Mollusca; class Gastropoda; order Neogastropoda; family Conidae; genus Conus; species Conus ventricosus. The sequence continues at coordinate 19,174,193 of CM031627.1, forward strand.
GAGTCATGACTATATATTTCCATGGGTAATAACCATCTCTCTTCAAGCGTCATAATTACTGTTATTATGAAGAAAAGATGCGACGGTTAAAAGCAGGAACACACATGAATATGAAACCACAAGCTGGATACTCATAATTATTATGGTGACATGAAAACGTCAACAATCAAGGTTGATTAACCAAACAAAAACAAAAAAGAAAAGAAACAAAATAGAAAACATTTCGCTTGAAGCGAAAGACATTCCACACTTTCGAGACTAATCAGCTCTCATGAATGATGTGTTAGTGGTGAGCAGAATGTGATCTTGATGTGCTCCTTCAACCCATCTCTCTCTCTCTCTTCTCTCTCCTCTCTCTCTCTCTCTCTCCTCTCTCTCTCTCTTCTCTCTCTCTCTCTCTCTCTCTCTCCTCTCTCTCTCTCTCTCTCTCTCTGTGTATGCACGCACGTGTGTGTGTGTGTGTGTTGTGTGTGTGTGTGTGTGTGGTGTGTGTGTGTGTGTGTGTGTGTGTGTTGTGTGTGTGTGTGTGTGTGTGTGTTGTGTGTGTGCCCAGATGTGAATGTTGATGATGACGTAGGGATTAAATGTCTTAGTTTTAATCAATATCTGTCTGTCTGTCTGTCTCTCTGTCTGTCTATCTATCTATCCATGTATATATGCATGTGTGTGTGTGTGTGTGTGTGTGTGTGTGTGTGTGTGTGTGTGTGTGTGTGTGTGTGTGTTGTGTGTGTCTGTCCGTCTGTCTGTCTGTTGTTTGTCTGTCCCTTGTCTGTCTGTCTGTCTGTCTGTCGTGTCGTGACCAGACTATTCATCTATCAGTTGCTCTAGTTTCTTCCGGAACGAAGGACAGATGGAAAAAGGCATCATCTTGCTAACCTGGGGAATATAGATTATCAAGTAACCCATCAGTGTCTTTCTTCTGTCTCGTACAATCCCCCCCTCTCTCTTCTCTCTCTCTCTCTCTCTCTCTCCTCTCTCTCTCTCCTCTCTCTCGCTCTCTATTCTTGCAAGCACCGTCTTTACCTTATCGCCTTCTCTCTCGTGCCAAAGCTAATGGCGGGTGGATTGGATTGGATTACGAATCGTCACTACACATTTCTTCCTGACAAATGCGGACTGCTCTCCATCGAGAGAGGAGGCCGCTATAGTACAGATCCGCAGTAGCAGACAGAAAGAAAGGACAGAAGGAAGAAGGAAGAAAGAAAGAACAGAAAGAAAGAAAGAAAGAAAGAAAAGAAACAACAACAAAAAAAACAAAGAAAAAACCAAAGAAAGAAATGCTAAGAGAGAGAACGAAGAGAGAGAGAGAGAGAGAGAGAGAGAGAGAGAGAGGAGAGAGAGAGAGAGAGACATACGTACATACATACATACACACTTAC
>CM031627.1:19178071-19188071 GCA_018398815.1 Conus ventricosus
CCCCAAAAAAAAAAAAAAAAAAACAACAGCAAAGAAAAAAGAAAAAAGAAAAAAAAAAAAGAAGAAAAGAGGAAAGAATATTGACGAGGAGTTGATCTTTTGATCAACTATCAATTTCACATTTAATATTGGCTCAAATTTATGGTAGGCCTCAAAACTCTTACACATACATTATGCATGTGTTTTTTTTAGTGCAGAGTCCTAATTGAGGGTGTGCCCACAGTCCCCCGCATACTCGCCGATGCGTACGACTTCAAGACGACCTCACCTAAGTCACAGACACAGAGAGGGAAGCGAACCCACAAATCCCCCGTCGCCATCTGCAACGCTAACCGCGGCACCACTTTAGCTGGCTCATATTGTGATCTGCCAGCATACGCGTGGGGTTTTGCCCAAGTAGGTTTTCCTACCGGGGTTTGGCTGGGGGGAGGACTCCCTCGCTGCTCAGGATTCTTTTACGCGCGCGAAAATTGCATGCTGCACAACACAGAAACAGGAAGAAAGGTGCAGAGTGGTTAAGACGTTCGCCTGCCAATCCAACGTGTGAGAAGTGCGTGGGTTCGAGCCCTGCCTTTCTCGCCCTTTCTTTCCCAGTTTGAATGACACATCGAACTGAACGTCAAGTCCATCGGATGGGGACTATAAGCGAGTCAGACCCGTGTGCCTTCCTGGCCCCCTGCACACGTTAAAGAACCCACGGCAGTTGAAAATCGAAAAGAGCAGGAGGGTTCCCGCTGCCCTGGCAAAATTGATGTAGATTGAAGATAGCCGCCTGGTATTTCTTACCAAGGCACAAAAATTGTCACTTACTGTTAGTGTGTGCCATCGTGTACCAGTGGAAATGGATGACACGTAAAAAACACGCATGCTTCTATGTGAAAACTGGGGAATAAATGGATAAATGAAATGAAGTGACTGATATTTGAATGGTACGGGAACCGACTGAATGAGCGCCAGTAGGCTGCACTCGGTCGCCTTCTACCTGGGTAGGCAGCCCGTTGATGAGTGGGGTATTTTTTTAAAATGTAAGTGCTTAAGCTTGGTTTTGGGGCCCCGAGATAGGCGCTATATACCCGTATAATGACAAAGAGACCTCAGTTTATGGGGTCATCAAAACGTTTCCAAAAATTGATTTTGGTTTGACCTTCAGCGGACGATCGTGAGTTGAATCGTTAAGCAAGGCTGCAGTGCGTCCAAGGCGATGTTGTTGCTGTCGACAGTCTAAAAGCCGCAAGGCTTCTGCCCTCTCGGATCTTAGCAAGGTTTGTTATAAAAAGGGAAAAAATGATTGCTTTTTTTGCCATGAGAACGCTGAAAGTTGCTAATCGACATTTTTTCATCAAATGGCCCTGATGAAATGGGGAATCCAATTTTCACCTATTCCAGTTTCACCTATTTCCGTTTCACCTATTCCAGTTTCACTATTCCAATTTCCACCCATTCCATTTTCACCTATTCCGGTTTCACCTACGTCTCGGGAAGGGCCCAATTCACCTACTGTGATGTATCTAAGGTCAGTTCCACCACTGTGGTTTTTGCGCTATACGAGGGACCCGACCGACAGCCTACCAACGCATTAAACCCATGGTAAAAAAACACGTGAACATGCCTTAAATTAAAAATACTTTATTTTTACTTTTAAACTGTACATGATATCCTTTCACATATGTTGTAGTGTTCATCAGCTACATTATTGCGAGAATCATTGTCTCCTCACCACCTCTCATCCCTCGTCTGTTAGTCATGGCATCATTTCTTCACTCACCAAACACCTCAACCAAATGTGAGACCACAGAATTAATGTTCAACCACACCCCCCCCTCCCCCCCCCCCTTTGTTTGTCTGACAAAGTTCATGCTCCTGCTTGCAGAGAAGACCAATGAACCATTTGTGTACGAGTCGGTGAAGGGACTGAGTACTTCACATTTCAAACACTTAACAAAAGTTCCCGAGTCAGTAAGTTATGAGAAAAGGGACTGAGTCCATTTCACATTGAAAAATTTTTAAAAAAAAAAAAAAAAAGGGGGCAAGACACAAGAGAAACAAGAAAATACAGTTTCACAGTCGTAGGTAAATTGACGGCTTGCCAACCCCGGGGTAGGGAATTGGACTTTGGCAAATTCTGTAAAAAAAAAAAAAGGAACAACTGAGTAGTGAAACTGCCCGAGTCGGGGGGCAGCCATCGGGGGCTAATTTGGAATAAAAAAGCGTAGTGAAACTGGATTAGGTAAGTTGGACGCCCCCACTGTAACCAGGCCGGGAACGCGGGACCCGGGGCTGGTCAGGAACGGGGCCATGACAAGCCTATGAAAGGGCGTAAAAGAACTGGTGACCCCTTCTTTTCAGTGACATGGATTAAAGTAGCTTGGTTGTGCCAGCATTCCGGAGAAAGAGAACGTGGTTGCATTGGAGTCCAGTTCTTCCTCGTGAAATAGATTACACTGGACTTAATTAATCACGTTCTACCCAAGAAATAGACTAAAGATGAGATGGTAGTCCCATTCTTTCCAGGGGAAGTGGATCAGATTGATTTTTTCCCTTTCTTTCCAGTAGAATGGATTTAGGTGGATCTGGTGGTTTTCAACCCCCCAGTTCACACTGTGCTTTTTTTTGAGCTGATGGATAAACGAATTAATAACTAAGATGAAGAATTTAAGAAGAGGGTCTCGTGCTCGACTTAGCAGATGTTTGACCTTTTTATATAGCCCCAACATGCGGGTCAGCCCAAAGGGGAAATAGATTGTGGTCAGATTATAGTCAAAGGGACTATAGTGGATTTGGGTCGTTTCTTTTTTTTTCACCCCAGTCAAATGACTTTGGTAGATTTGGTGATTTCGTGTTTCCTAATGTATGAAGGGAAGTCCCATTTTTCCCCTAGGAAGACTATAATAGACTTAGGGATCTCATTCTCTCGGGTGAAATGAATTGAATGGATTTTGCGGTTCCTTCTTCCCAGTGCAGATCGATTATAGGGGACTTCGGGATGTCCCATTCTGGTTGACACAGGGGGGAAACGGATGGTGGGAGGGGGGGAGGGGGGGAGGGGTCCCGGGGGGGGGGGGGGGGGTCCCCTGCTTCCCAAGGACGGGAAAAGGAATGAAGGGATTGTGGGATGCCCAGCTCTTCCGTGAAGCAGATCAGAGCGGACAGCGCGTTCCCTCCCTTCGCAGAGAATGGATTATAGTACATAGTGTTATCCCTTTCCCCAAAGAATGGGTGACCCGCACTATCGGGGGGGTAAGCTCGGGGTACCTTTTTCTCTCTCCTCCCCCTCTCTCTCTCACTCTCTCTCTCTCTTCCCCTCTCTCTCTCTCTCTCTCCCCCTCTCTCTCTCTGTGTGGTGTGTGTGGTGTGTGTGTGGTGTGTGTGTGTGTGGTGTGTGCCCCGCGCGCGCGCGCGCGCGTGCTTGCGTCCGTACATGTCGTGTGTGGTGTGGTGTGTGTGGGGGGGGTGTGTTGGTGTGTGTGTGTGTGTGTGTGTGTGTGTGGTGTGGTGTAGTGTGTGTTGTGTGTGTGTGGTGTGTGTGTGTGTGTGTGTGTTAGCATGTTAGTGTGGGGTGGGGTGTGTTGCATGTTAGTGTGGGGGGGGGGGGGGTTATGTTTTTAGCGTGTTAGTGTGTGTGGGGCCCGTGCGTGCGTGTGTATGTGCGTGAGTGCGCGCGCGCGGTGCGCGCGTGTTTTGGTGTGTGTGTGTGTGGTGTGTGTGTGTTGTGTGTGTGTGTGTGTGTGTGGGCGCGGCGCGCGCGCGCATGATTACGTGATTACGTGGGTGCGTGCGTGCAGTGTGGGTTGTGTGTGGTGTGTGTTGTGTGTGTGGTGTGTGTTGTTGTGTGTGTGTGTGGTGCGCCGCGCGCGCGTGCGTGCATGTGTGTGTGTGTTAGCGTGTTAGTGTGTGTGCGTCCGTGCGTGCGTGCTTACGTGCTACGTGCGTGCGTGTGTGCATGTGTGTGTGTGCGTGCTTACGGCTCATGTGCGTGCGTGTGTGCAGTGTGTGTGTGTGTGTATGGTGTGCGTGCGTGTGTGCGCGCACGGGCGCGTGCGCGCACGCTGTGTGTGTGTGTGTTGTGTGTGTGGTTTTCGTGTGCGTGCGTGCGTGCGTGCTCGTGCGTGGTGGGCGTGTGTGTGTGGTGGTGTGTGTGTGTGTGTGTGTGTGTGGTGTGGTGTGTGTGTGGTGTGCGTGTATGTGTGTGTATGGTGTGGTGTGTGGTTTTGGTGTGCGCGCGCGCTGTGTGTGTGTGTGGTGTGTGTGTGGTGTGTGAGTGTGTGTGGTGTGTTGATGCGCGCGCGGTGTGGTGGTTTGAAGAAGATTGGGCTGGATCGGAAGATCTGCTCTTCCTGGCAAGTTGGGAAATAGAGCTGTTAGTGTTGTTGAGAGTGGGCGGGGCGATCCTTGAAGTGGAGTGCTTGGACCTTTCACAGCGGAGTGGATGGTCATTACTTGAAGTGATTATTGCCCCTACTCCCCCGAGAAGAGGACTATAGTAGAGTGGGATTGTTTTTTTTGTGGGCGCATTTTCTCTTTTGCCAATCCCCCCCCCCCCCCTCTCCCTTCCCCCGTCGTTCCCATTTGTGAGGCAGTTCCAATTCTCTATTTTTCCCATTCTTTTCCACCCCACCCCTTTTTTTCTGCAGCTAAACACAAAAATTTAATAGTTGTTCATTATCTTCTTATTGGAATGTTAATTTTTCTCTTCTCTGTCTCTGTCTCTCCCTTTCTCTCTCTCTCCTCTCTCCCTCTCTCCTCTCTCTCCTTTTCTCTCTCTCCAAACATTAAAGGAACTGAAAGCTGCAATTAAAAAACTTAAAATAGTTGGTTCACAAAATGTGTCTTAACTTGACAAAAGTGTATCTGTCAATCAAATTACAAATTCTTTTAAACTGGTCTGAAAAAATTTCAAGCAGTAGAATTTTGTCAACAACTATTCATACTGTGAATTTTTTCTGTTATATTTTGAAAAAATGTGATGATATTCAGCCGTTTGAATTCAGTGGTAACTTCCCCCACCCACCCACCAACCCCCACCCCTCACAAAAAAACCAATCTCGAACTTGTACAGGTATTTCCACAAACTCAGTCTTCTTTAATGTTTTTCACTAGACGTAAATATTATAAAGAACTTTAGCAAACTTCCCCTTAACTCAAACGTATCATCAACGAAGGTTTCTTTGGTTTAAATGAGAATAACCCTGCGCCATTTATCTCCCGGAGAATGTTCAGAATCTGGTCATTAAACTCCTTAATCTCGTTTTTTTCATTTCGAAATTATCCACGCCGAATAAGATCTCTTCTTGATATGGCTCGTAAATTCAAGTGGAAAACGTTTGTTGTGTTGTTGTTGTTATAATCGATCTTGGGGAAAACGAAATGATTTACATCATTTCACTTCAGCTCCCGTCTCACACTTCGTAACCAAAACATTTCCTATTGAAAAAAAAACAACAACTGTTGAACAGAAATATTTTTCAACAGCCTGGCAAATGATCATTTGGATCAAAACAATAAAAAAAATAGATTCAGGAATGAAAACAAGAGAGGTAACCCTTAAATGTCGCTTGTTTAATTCTTTAAAGCGAATTAACTCTTAAAGTTCGACATTTTTTCTCTTTTTTTTTTTTTTGTTGCTCTTAATTTGGAACACAATAGGTTTACTACAGTTTTATTGATAATAAAGATTATGCATGAAAGTATCTCACATGATGTATTAAAACAAAGTAAATCCTTTTAGGCTTCGATTTCCTGGACAAATCGAAAGAATCTGACCACTGAAAGATAGGTAATACAGTAAAAGGAAAACATTTCTTGGGTATGGTATCGAATGTCCACATCCAACAACAACAACAAAAAACGTAGCGAAGTGGGTAAAAGTGACAAGAATAACATACATGGGACAGTAGAAACAAACGAACTGAGAACATTTCATTAAAATGATGCTGAACAATTAAGTAGTAGAGGGAAAACAAGTGCAGGCTAACAATTCTTCAGTCGTTATAATAATGACTTTGCAAAGATTTGAAATTTTAGAGGAAAAAATAAAAATAAAAAAGGAAGAAAAAGGGGAAATATATTATAAATATGAAAAACCCTTCACTAGCTGCTTGAGGGAACCCATCGTGATCCCTTCTGAAGGCAGATTTATTTGTATTGCCTGCTCCAAGGCCTTTCGTCCGCTGGATCGGACTCATCAGGGAGACACGGCTGATTGTGTCTGAGCTCCTGGTGTCAAATAGAGGCACACCACAGTTCATAATTCTGTGGTGTTCTCACCACCAAGGGTTCAAAAAAGAATCCAACAGCACCCCCAAAGCAGCCAGTGAAGGATAGTAAAATGGAATAAAACGAAAGTGTGGAGAGGGAAAAATTTGCTAAAAGTCATTAAAACATAGCTTCTCATGGTTTGAAACGAAATGAGAGTTTAGGACAAGATTGTTTACCAATGGTTGAATTAGTTGCATTCAGGTTGAACGTCTACGCGTAGTTTATGTGATACGGCTGACACGGATAAATGTCCATGAGAGTGGGGGGGGAGGGGGGGGGGGTGGGGGGACGAGAAAGCGTCAGGGGGGTATGCGTACATACGCTTTTAGACAAACCGATCACACATTAACCGGGCAGCGTAAAATAAAAAATGCCACAGTGGTGCGTAGACAAAAACACACATTCGAAACACGTAACACGTGGCTGCTACTGCATGTTCCAACCGACCGAACGATGCCCCTACGTCGGCTCCCAGTAAATTCAATATATACAGGCAACAGTAAAGATTGAAAAGAAAAGCTGACTATCACCCCCCACCCATACGTCACCCCGCGCCACCGACTATCCCATCCAAACATCCCCCCATAGCACCCGCGCACCCAGGTAAAACACAACAAGAAACGTCTCACCAATCCCCCCCCCTCCCCCCCCCCCCCCCCCCCCCCCCCCCCCCCAAGCGCACACAACGAGAGGTGGTAAACATATCAGGCGAGCTACATCAGACAATGTGATATGTAAATTCAAAACTCAACCGCCAGCATTTGAGCTCTTATAACGAGATCTGAGTGGCGGACGACGACAAAGATGAATTAATTCAAAAATATCAATTGCTGACAAACGAAAGAAGCCTGATAGGGTTTTTTTTTCCTTTTCTTTTTTTTTTCATTGTGAAGTCGCCAGCCAAAAGGCTGGCACTGCAATGAATTATGGAGGAAATGGGGGTAGAGTCCTTTGGGGGAGGGGAGGTGGTCACTTACATTCTCTTTCCCAGGCAGTTTATTGAGTGCAGACCGGTTGCTGTTCTTTTGAACCAACGATTCGGGTCGTTGCTTGGACTAACCGCAGCAGTCTTGCTTGACTTACGGCCGTCGAATTTTCATAGCGAGTGATCTGAGAGCGGGGTGGGGGTGGGGTGGGGGGCGGTGGATTTTTGCACCCTGAGCTCTCGCTTTTACAGACACCCCCCTTCCCCTCCCACCCCTACCTCACCGCACCCCTTCTCGTTCATCCGCCGTCTATCTTATTCACAAACATGCAAAGAATGTCCGTTTCTATGTCCAGTTACTTCACCGGCTACTAACCTCGGAACACACACACACACACACACACACACACACACACACACACACACACACACACACCACACACACACACACACACCACCACACACACACACACACCACTCACACCACACACACACACACGCACTCACGCAGGCACACACACCACACACACACACACACACACACACACACACACACACACACACACACCACACAGACGCACACACACACACACACACACACACACACACACACACACACACACACACACACACACACACACACACACACACACACACGCATGCACGCAAGTACGCACGCACACACACACACACACACACACACACACACACACACACACACACACACACACACACGCGCGCATGCACGCAAGTACGCACACACACGCATACACACAACGCGCGCACACACACACACACACACACACACACACACACACACACACACACACACAACACACACACATGGACCACTTTCTGCCCATGCCGCCTTTCCCACCGAGAAGACCTGACATCTTTTTCGATTGGTTCCCGTGTCGTCTTCTACCAGCTGAATGACAGTATCTCTCCAATTCGCCATTATTGATAACCACTCTACAACTGTAGTTTAATTAAATCTCGTGTTTTCTTTTCTTTCCATTGCTGTGCTTGTAGTTTGTTTCAAGTTTAACTTGTATTTATCGAGACTTATTTTTATTTTTATTTTATTATATTTTTATTATTATTTTTTTCTCTTTAGCTTTTGAATGTCATCTGTATCAATGACTAACAAATCAAAAATAGAAATTTTACAATGGAACTGTCGATCAGTGTCAACCAATATCGTGAACTTTTAAGAACACATAGAGAATAACTCCTATACAGTGCTTGTTCTTCAGTCACTAAATGTGTCCAAGATGAACTTACCACGTCTCGCTCATTACTTCTACCCTCCAGTGTATCATCTCTCTGACGAAACAGGAAAAGTGAACTGTGCCATCTATATACATGAAAAGCTATCTTACCATCCAATTTCAACGCCAGTACCATCGACTGCGCCAAATATCCACTCTTGTGCAGCTTGTGTCAAATTTGATAACTCATTAATTTTAAATATTCTTTCTGTTTTATCTCCCTAAAGGTGTTGACGATTGTAACAGTGACTGGCTACGTACCCTGGGTACCCAAAATGAAAGTGGCTAGTAGCCGGTGACTTTAATGAACACGCCCATTTTGGTATGTGGCTGCTCTAAGGTCAGCTCCAATCGTCTAGTGGAGAATATTTCGGACTCGGCACTCTTTCTTCTAAATGATGGAACCATAACTAGATTGCCTGATGTTCTAGCCACAAACGATCTGCTATTGACCTGTCTTTGATTTCGCCATCACTAGCGACAAGCTGTACTTGGCAAGTTCATAATACACTTTAGGTAGCGATCACCTCCCAATTATCATTTCCTTAAGAGGATTTACAATTTTGCACGATGATACAAGGGATAAAATCCCTAAATTTAATTATAAACGAGCTGACTGGGATAAATTCAAGTCCATTTTAATGTCCTTTAATGTTAGCATGCTGGAGAACCCAGATATGATAAAATGTATTGTAACTTTTCTGAATCGTCTTGAAATCTGCAACCGAGGCAATTCCAAAATATAGTCAGAACAAAATCCTCTAACATGCTGGCAGGTCTGGTGGACGGAATCCTGCAAAGATGCTGTTAATAAAAGAAATCAAAGTTCAAAATACACGCAAAAGAAAAAAAAGTAGATGACATACTCCCCATGAAACGGGCAAAAAATGAAAGTACTAGGATTATGAGAAAAACCAAAAGCGATTACTGGTCATCATTTTGTGTAAATGAAGTCAATGATAACAAGATTTCAAAAAGGTATGGACAAAGATACACGAAATGAAATATGGAATACATTTACCCGCTTATACAATCACCGTCGGGCATGAACAATTCCCAACATCAGCTCAAATAGCTGAACTTTTTGCTGATTTTTTTGCAAAAAATAGCTCCAAAATTAGTCTCTCAGAAAAGTGCAGAACTTTGAGGGAAGACCAGTCAAATGACCATATTCTATTCTGACCCAGAGAAAACAACGAACATTATTTAAATGCAGAAATAACGTTAGAAGAATTAAGAAATGCTATATTGTCATTGCCAACAAAGAAAACTTCAGTTGGTTTAGACGCAGTCTCAAACAAAATGTTAAGGAACCTTCCAATCAATTTTACAACATTTCTGTATACCATTATGAAATAATGTTGGATAGATGGGAAGACTCCGTCTGTTTGGAAAGATTCTATCATCGTGCCCATTCTCAAGCAGGGCAAACCTAACTCTGATATTAATAGTTATCGTCCTATCGTTCTCACGTCTCATACTGGTAAACTAATGGAAAAATTGTAATTAAATAGACTTACTTATCATTGTGAAAAACCGGACATATTCC
>CM031627.1:19203397-19215897 GCA_018398815.1 Conus ventricosus
AAGGCCGGGGGGGACTTTGGGTCCCCCCTGGGTGCCAAACCCCAAAAAAAAGCCCGGCATGCGCACGGCCCATGGTCAACAGAGACAGCAAAAGGCAATGGTACGCTTGTTCTCGAATACGCACGATCCGTGCGGGACCCGTACAAAGAAGGACAGATCACAAAAAACTGAGGCCGTGCAACGAAGATCAGCGCGTTTCGTTTTAAATTGTTACGAAAGAACCGCTAGCATCACCATGTTCCACCACCTCGGATGGACATCCCTACAAAGCCGACGTAAGATCGCAAGGCTCACCATGATGTACACAGAACGCTAGCGTCTCCAACATGTTACACCACCTCGGATGGACATCCCTACAAAGCGGACGTAAGATCGCAAGGCTCACCATGATGTACAAAATCATTAACAACATGGTCCAGGGGGATTTTTTGTCAAACTCGTAAACCCCAGCAGCCAAAGTTGAGAGCACCTAAGGAGAGGGACAGAAGAGCACACTCAGGACAGCTCGCTAGACTTCAGTGTCAACGGGACTACCGGAGTTATTCGTTCCTCCCGCGAACCATCCCTGAGTGGAACGATTCACTGACTTAAACTGTGTTGTGGTTGGAGCCGCGTCTCTTGGGCGTGTTCACGTGGGGAGTCGTAAACGCCACAGTATTCAGTCACAAGCTGCTCTTTTTTTTTTCTTTTTTTTTTTCTTTTTTTTTTTTTGCGCCTACCCTCCGTTACAAGTGTCACTATCATCAGCTTGTTGATTGAGGACACTATGTGGATGAAGATGATGAAGATGAAGGTAAAACACTGCCCCTGACGTCCACAGCTATAGAGACGCGTGTACTACCAGAGTCCAAAGACTACTGAGGTGAGCAGACTGGCCACACGCACGCCACAATTAGGAATTTGCTCTAAATCACTATAGAATCCACGTGAGCGTTTTGAGGCCTAGCATAAGTTTTGAGCCAGCATTTGATATTACCCTGAGAATGGATCAAACAAACCACCCTTCTCTCACCCCTCCCCCTCCTGATCATTTTACCTGTTGTTGTTTGTTGTTTTTCAACAGGTAACAACATTCACAACCTTCAACTATCTGACCTAACCCTCAGCTGATGTCACATTTCAGCCTTCTGACTCACACCGTGACCCTGACCTTTGCGTCAGGTGATCTTTCCCTTCATAGTCCCATTCCTTACCTTTGAATCGTCTGCTTGGACCCCCCTGGAATGTACGTTGATGGGCATATATATGTGAAAGAAAATGTAGCTACATCAACGTTCAGACACAATGAAAGTATTCTCGACCAAGGTAACTGTGCCTGTCTTTAATTACCTGAATCTTTTAGCAAGGCCTCAGCGCATTATTTTTTATTTTATTTATTTATTTATTTTTTTCTTGCTGTGCAGCCGCCAGTAACTGCCACCCAGGTAAACTGGAACAGAAAAATGCAGAGCTGCACCACCCCGAGTTCCTTCCCTTGCATTGCCAGTGGCCACCTGTCTGTAACAAGAGACAGGCTTCCATTGGCACGTGAGGCGCCAGTGTGGCGACTGACCTGTGTCAGAAACTGTTTCGAAGTTTTTGGTCGTTTATATGTGTTGATATCATTATAAAAATACATCAACAACAAACAAACAAGCAAACAGATATATAAATCTTAACCTTTGGTAAAGCATTATTAAAAACGCTTCACTGAAACTAGTGTGACAATCGCCACAAACATCTGTGTCTTCACACACACACACAACACACAACACACACACACACACAACACACACACACACACACACACACACACAAAACGCACACGCACAACACGCACGCACGCACGCACGCACGCACATACGCACACACACACACACACACACAAACATACACGCGCGCGCACGCACGCATACACGCACTCTCTCTCTCTCTCCTCTCTCTCTCTCTCTCTCTTCTGTCTCTCTCTCTCTTCTCTCTCTCTCCTCTCTCTCTCACACACACACCACACACCCCACACACACACACACACACAAGAATATACTTGCGCCTTTGTGCATCCATGCACGCAAAACACACACCACAACCTTTGTTGTCATATATAATGATAATTGTAAAACAAAACAAAACGCTCTAGTTGAAGATCTGAAAATCACCTTTTGACACATCAGTTCAGTTTCGAACAATATTGCGTGTGATTGTATTTGCTCGAGATACTACTGAGAAACGAATACAACTGTGGGTATATCCGTAACTGCAAACTCAGTAACATACACCGTGGGGTATGTTTGCAACTGCCCACACAGCAGCATTCAACTGTGGAGTATGTCCGTAACTTCACACGCAGCAGCATACGATTGTGGAGTTATGTCCCTAACTTCTCACACAACTGTGGAGTATGTCTGTGACTGCAACCGTGCAGCATACAAACTGTGGAGTGTGTCCGTGACTTCCACACAGCGCATACAACGGTGGAGTATGTCTGTGACGGGCAAACGTACCAGCATACAACTGGGATTATGTCCGTAACTTCACACACCAGCATCATACAACTGAGGAGTGTGTCCGTAACTTCCCACACCCCATCATCTTACAACTGTGAGTATGTCCGTATTCCCACACACCATCATATTACAACTGTGGAGTATGTCCGTAAACTTCCACACACATCATCTTACAACTGTGGGAGTATGTCCGTAACTTCCCACACAGCATCATATAGCTGAGGAGTATGTCCGTTTAAATTTTGGGTCTCCCGATTCACACACCGTTTATATCACTAACATTCACTCCTACAAGTTTACTTTTCAATCAAGGAGCCCGCAACTTTAAACTAACTCAGCTCGCAATTACGCTATCCGACTCCAGAAATTAATACTCAAAAGACCCAATTAAATACCACATTTTACAAATTTTTTAAAAACAATATACAACTCATTCACCCTTTCCCTAGCAAAACAACAACTTCCGTAGTCACAGTTAAATAAACTTTCATTTCAATTGGAGATACTGGTGAGATGCAAGTATCTAGCTATCATCACAGACTTAACAATCTCCTGATATCAAATCGTCCCAAACTGCCTATGCCTGATGAATCCTTTCCAATTTGGATATCAGACTTATGTTCAACTGCAGTCAGCACAGTAGATCTACAGAAGAGTCCAAGGGTCAACTTACTGGACCTGGCAGGAAAAGAAGGAAGGGCAGTTTGAAGTCTCCTGAAGCTAAAGCTCTCCATGTCAGTCTCAATTCAAACCCAAAACCCACCACAAAACACACAACACACACACAAAAAAAAAGATTAATACATTTGGAAATCACATCAGCTCCTCCCCTGGCGTGTATGATCTTCTGACATTTCGAATACAGTTCACAGCACAGTAGCAGACACTGTCCAGTCCAACACAGCTCCTTCAGCTCGTCGTGAAATTGCACTACCCCGCACAGCCGATAAAGTAATGATTCAAAAGATGACCCAGCTTGTCACACAATACGGCTGGACCCAAACAGTCTACACAAGTTCAGTTACGTATAAACATATACTCTCTTCTCTTGAAAGCCTAAGATTTCATCCACCATATTTGGTTGTCAAAGTCAACTGACAAAAACTCCATCTCCCTAGTATTCCTTCCAAGATGTCATTAAAAAACAACAACCCGCTCAAGCTTATTTTGACGTCTTTTTCATTTTGCTACGTAATTCTGCGTTCACACCTCTTTAAACCCCTTTATCTTCCTTTCACCTTAACTCTTTCTGGTTTATTCATCATGCATTCCCATCATATGACAGTCCGTAACTTCCCATCAGCATCAAAACAACTGTGGGTATGTCCGTAACTTCCCCACAGCTTCATACTACAACTGTGGGTATGCCCGTTATCTTCCCACACAGCATCATACTAAACTGTGGAGTATGTCCGTAACTTCCCACACAGCTCATTTTACAACTGTGGAGTTGTCCGTAACTTCCCACACAGTATGATACTACAATGTGGAGTATATCCATCGCTTCCCAACACCATCATGCAACTGTGGAGTATGTCGTCAAAACTGTCACTCTTGCATCCCCGCATTCATGACAGATTTACTCCATACGCACACGCAATCTTTCAATCACCCAAAAGGAGCACTACCGAATGTTTTCTTCTCCCCTCTCCTTCAGGGAAAACACTTTACTAATCACAACAACAACTTGTAAACAGATTTTACACCTTTTATCTCTTCCGCCTGAGAGACAAATAAATCCGCACACATGTTTCTCTGCCTCACACGAGAGACAAATCAATTCTTCAACTGTATCTCTCTTTACACGAAAGATAAAATAATTAGTTCCGCTTCTATAAAGCTATGGCCTTCACATTCCGTTTTCCCAAAATTCCGGACCAGGAAATACATAAACCCCGAAATCATGAGGACCTTCCCTGGCCTCAGTAAAAGCTTCCCGTTTTCTCAATTCCCTGCTCTCTCTCTGGGGACTATATCTGTGGCCCCTCGAACTCCTCCCCGCCTGGAGATACGAGTTCGACTTCTCTTCCGCGACTTCTTCTGTCTCTTTGCAAACGGCGAGCTTCAACTCCCTCCTGGATTTTTACTTGTGGGCTGAACTAAAGTGTTCCCCACACCATGGCCATCTTCAACCAACCTCACGGGTGAAAGACAAAAGGTGAAGGGCAAAGGGTAAAGGGTGAAGGGTGAAAACACACTAAGGTTCGTGTAAGTAACTGCTTCTCAATTCAAATATAATTCCCCTTCTTAAGTTTCCCCTGTGCCTTTCCCCAACTATCAATCGTTTCCCCTGGTAATGACGGTCAGCAAAGAGGACCACCCGTCCTGACAGGTTCGAGTTCTAGGCCATTGCGGGGTAAATGACTCTTCCCCCCTTCCCCTAGTGAGTGCAACTCCAGTGTTCAAAACACAGACCAGCACCTTCCCTTACCCCCTTGTTAAAACAATCCTCAGTGGTCACTTTACCCCAATGAACCACATTGTTCTTGAATGAGTCATATCAAAAATTTTGGGACGCACCGCAAACAAGACAACCATAATGAATAATCTCCTTAATGTGGCACGGGAAATGTTTCCCTACACTAACACATTGATGGAGCGCCAAAATGCTTGAGTGAGCTACGTCACATGACCCCCCCCCATCCTGGGATGAAAAAATTTTCTCCAAAAATTTTTTAAAGGATTTTACACTTAAATTAAAAATCTTCAGCCATGAATCTAAAATGTGTAACCACACCATGATTCACCCCAAATTAAAATCAACGTATAGATCAATCATCATGATCCACCTAATAGCATATTTCAAACTTCAGTCTTTCTAAAAAAAACATCATAATGATCACCATATTCCACAAGATACATTCCAAATTCTGGATAAACAATTAGGATATCAACAATTCAAGCACAAATGTGTTCATACATTAAGAGTGACACATTTCTGATCTTTTCTCCCCATCATTGTTCCAAACCCTAAAGGGAATATTTCCAGTGTAAAGTTCTCAATAGACATGTAAACAAAATAAACATATTTAAAAACATAGTTTCTTTTTCCCACATTATGTTTAGCCATTGAAAAGTACCTGCTTTCCCAAATTGTTGACAGTGCAAATGAAAAACAATTGGTTTGTTTTTTTGCACAATCAAAACATGTGTATAACATTTCCAAAGAGTCATTTGCTCATCACACATACATATAAATTCATCGTCACCAGCAAGTTAGACATAAATAGTACTTGATTTTTTTCCATTGTCTACCAAAGAATAAAATGAAATTACATCAACATCAAGTAGTGTTTGCTTGCAAAAATATAGTCACTTCAATAAGCAAATTATGCATAAATTTACCACTTGATTTAAATCGTCAGTAGCATACAAATGCACCGTCAAAAGTGATCCAAAACCGTAATCATTAAGAAAGACAAAAAACGGGAATAGTCTTTCCCTTGAAGACAGTTTATTTGTCCATGAATATTCATACACGTGAAAATTTAATCTGCCATGAATTTTGTGTTCCAGGCACGGGTTCAATGGAAAATTGGGAAATTCCTTTAGTCAAGTCTACTGTCACAAAATTTCCTTCTGAGAGCTGACACAGAAGTTCTTCAATGTCTGGGATGGCTCGGAATCGAACACAGTGATCTTGTTTAGTTTCCTGTAATCGATGAAAGAAACGCACCGATCCATCGGGTTTGTCCACCAATACAACTGGTGAGTGTACGGAGACGTAAAAGGGTTCTATCACCTTTAAATCCAGCATTACTTTGATTTCTCTCCCCAACACCTCTTTTTTTGCAAATGGGAGGGGGGTATGGTCTGGTTCGCACTGGTATTTCAAAGTTAACTGAATACAAAGGGGTTCAATCCCAGTTACTGTACCTGGGGTATCCTCACCAATCCTGAAGTCTTTCAAAATGTTTTGAGCGGGTTCTGTTTGACTTGTAGACAAATCATTCGACAGAACCACACCCCTATAGGTTTCCCCTTTGATAGACAGATAGGAAGGGGTACAACATCATCTGCACTGGTAGATGTTACATTCCTACATTTGCGGTTTTCATAACCTTGATCTGTCCTGTACGTTACATTGGGGTACAAATTCATCACTGATATGTCTGTCATGTTGCATCAGTTTCTGACACGGATATATCACTCAACTGACTGGTTGTGGCAACATTTGTACGTTCAACATACTTCTTCAAATGTTCACATAAAATACCTTCTCAGTGTTGCCATTTTGATCTTATAATTTTACTGCAGAAATTTTTTCGACCACTGAAAAGGACCCTTCCACAAAAACACGAAGCTTGTTATGTTCTCATTTTAGTAGCACAAGAACTTTATCCCCTACACTGAAGGAAACGTGCCTTTGCTTTTCTGTCTGCAAAGACCTTGTAACACATCAGTTTTCCTATCAGCTGACTGTTGAGCAAGCTACCATGCTTCCTTCAAACGATTATCAGTTATAACGTATTGGTAAACAGTTTTTACTGTCAGGTATGTCCGTCTTTTCCGTCCTTGTGTCATCAACAGATCTAAAGGTCCCTTGGTGATGTCCAAAAAGAAGCTCAAATGGTGAGAATCCAGCGTTTGTTCGGCTTTTCCTGTATGCAAAAGCAAAGCCGGTACGAAACGATCCCATTCTGGGGCTCTTGGGCCTTGCAACCTTCTCAACATGGACTTTAACGTTCCATTGAAACGTTCAACCATGCCATTCGATTGGGGATGATATGGCGTGGTTGAAATGGAAGAGATTGACAACATCTGTAAATTTCTCTCATGAGATCAAAATGAATTGCGTTCCACAATCCGAGAGAATTTCGTCTGGAAGACCCACTCTGGAAAAATTGCAAGTAAGGCTTCAGCGACAGATACTGTATCAATTTTCTCAGTGGAATCGCTTCTGGAAAACCCTTGTTGCTGTATCCACCAAGTCAAGTATAGCGATATCCGAAGAAGACAGCGGTAGCGGCCAACAAGATCAAAGCTACCTTCCGAATGGAACGGAATGAGAGGCATTTTGTGCAAAGGTGCCATGGGACGCGACCTTTCTGAGATGTCTTTTGGCAGATGTCACATGAGCGGCAGTATTTCGTAACTTCCTTTGTGACACCTGGCCAATAAAAAAAATTCAAGAACTCTCTTTAATGTTCTTTTGATTCCGCAGTGACCAGCAAAACAATGATCATGAGGGTGGCAGCACTGTTTCTTCTAAGTGGTTTTGGAACCACAACTTGTCTGTTGTCCTGTCCAGGTACCACCTGTAGAGAATGTCGAGTCCAGTATTGTTACGTTGGTTTGTCCTTTGGGTTACGTCACTGACAGACTGTTTAGCAGCAGAAAGTATTGTCGTCAGCGTCTCGTCTTTTCCCTGCATTTTTTTTAAATCATCTGGGGTAATCTGGATTCATCCAGTTTAAAGACTTTTAGCGGCTTTGTGCCTTTCCCTGCTCTATGAGTTTGTTCTAGTACTCCAAGAAAAGGAACAAACGATCCTCCAGCACCACCATGTACTGTTAGCGACACCTGGCAAATTGCCAAGATCAAGTCGCGACGGGGGTTATCAATAACACAGGCGGTAAGAAAACCGGAGTGTACGGTGTATCGCTGAATTTTCGCCAGCGGAAACGTTTCAATCTTGCCTTTCCCAAATGACCAAACAATTTTGGACAGTGTTGAGATACTGGTCTTGAAGCACGAAAGATTTCCGTACACCAGCAGTAGAGCACCCAGTGTCTCGCAAAACCCGAAGCCTGCAATCCATTGATGGCTCCGTTTTCTAACACCAGTCCATCAACAGATTGGATCTGGTGCCAAAAACAAGGCCTTCTTCCCCAATCAGTGGAGACTATGCGGGTTTTTGAATCATTTGGTTTGAAAGGGCAATTTTCCTCAAAGGGAAACTTGCCATCACAAAAAAAACCCATCGCATTGTCTGATCGGCAGCCGACTGATTTTGTGAACTTCTGTTCGTCCACGAACGGGCCCAAAAAGGTCTACGTGGTGGTCGCTGTCCACGACCTCGGAACGTTTGCTGGGGAAAGTAACGGGTCTTTCCGGCGGTGAGTACTGGCATTGACGAAAGTCACTCGAACCGCGGAAAGATCCCTGCCCGTTCCTAGGATAGGTTATATTCCTTGAGGACTAAAAAAAATGACCCACGATTTCCTTTCCTGTAACTTCTGTCCTGAGGGATAGTACATGACGCATGAGACTCAAAGAGGGAAAAAATTCTCCTTTCCTAGCCACGCCCTTATCTGGGTGGCCGATACAATACTGATCAGCCATCTGACACATTTCCTCCACGTTTCAAATTGCCTTTCTTTAAGGAAAGTGGCCAGATTTTTGCTCACGCTCTGGAAAAGTTGTTCTCTAAGAAGGAGATCTCGCAGTGATTGAAAAGTTTTGTTCGTTTTAGACAAATCGATCCATCGATCCAAACAATGACTCATACGGATCAGAAACGACGGAACGATTCTCCTTTTTCAGGGCGCACAGAACGGAAACGTTCGTGAAAACGATCAGCAAACATGAAATTTTTATTTTTGAGAGTTCTTTTCAACTGATCCCAAGTTAAATTTTTGTTTCGCTGCAAGTGAGTGGTACAGTGTCAAAGCGCTACCCTTAAACAACGAAGCAATATACAATGTCCATTTTTCCCTTTTGGGCCCAACCACAAGACGTTGCGTGACTTTCAAATGGGAAAAAGAAACTATCAATGTCATCCTTTTTTTTTTTTTTTTCCTCAAAAGGTGGCAACTTTGGAATATATGCCGCTTTTGGTTGAGGCAATGGCTGCGGAACCGACTGGTGGAGGTTCTCTCGATGCCTGTATTCTTCTAATTCAGCATCATCTCTAATTCTACTGTTTCAACTTATAATTCCCCTTGTAGTCTATTTTCTTCAGCTTAAAGCTTCCCTCTGTAGTTTATTTTCTTCAGCTTCAGCTTTCCCTCTGTAGTTTATTTTTTTCCCCTCTCTCTTAGCGGGTCTGCCCTATCTGGGGAAATTGTTGCACATAATTAGTAAGTTTTCTCCCCCTCAAAACCCAAGCGTTCCGCTGTTTTAACAATTTATCAAATCATCCATAATGAATCGTCAAAATAAAAACACCAAAACAATCTCAAAGTATGAATAAAAATAAGGCGATATATGATGATATTAATGTTTCAAAAAAACCGAAATTATAGTATATACAAAAAACAAAATTTCATTTCCGGTGAAAAACAAAAAACCAGCTTACTTAAACAGGGTAGATATGAAATCCAAGGAATGTATTTTTCCAAAAATAATTTGCAACTGTTATAAATTTTGGGAAATTTTACAAAACAAAATGAAGTTTTAATACAAAACTGTTTTCCCTAAGAAAAAAAAATAAAAACAATAAAGTTTCTGAAAATAATTCTTTATAAAGTTTTAGTTCTCAAATGTTCTTGGGTTGTCATTTCTTTCTTTCTTACTTAATTTCAAATGAATTTAACAAAACAAATGTACCGCCTTATCCAAAAAATGAAATAAATTTACAAAACAAATGGAATCAAAAAACCAATTAAAAAGAGGGAAGAAACACAAACTAGCGGAAATCCTACCTAAAATATGAAATGTTGAAAAGAAAACTAGATAGGAGCCTATTGAGGAGAAGGTTTAAGAGTTTTTGAAAAGGGAGGGTGAAAAGGAAATGAAAGGATACACAGGACCGGAATAGTGAGCAGAAATCAAGAAAAGCCAAAGAAGCCCAGGACAGCACCCTAGTGGTCACTGTCTCCCGTGAAACTGGAACGGGAAAAAAACAAATCACTGCACAATATACACACATTTACAGTAAAAATACAAAATACTAAACAATCAATCAATAAATGCACTTTCACCCAAACTCAAGAAAATCTCGCACCACACCCAGAAAAAAAGTGATCAAAAGATAAGTGTTTATTTGGGCAGAGCGGTAATCAACTCCACCACTACATACTAGCGTGACGGAGGAAAAATTTTGATCCCACACCTGAGGGGCAAGGGGGAAAAATCAAACTGAAACAATAGGAAAGGGGAAAGAAATAGATATTTATCAAAGGGAAAGACTATTGACTCCCCAACGCCATGTCCCCCCTGCTAAACGCAGGAAGAGGTTGGGGCTATCAGTCCTGGGAAAGGGACAAATTACTAATCCTCTAGGGAAGGACAGCGATTCCTCAACGCCCTGCCCCCTGTGCTGCCAGTTCGAGCAAGAGGAGGTTGAGGCTATCGGTCCTGAGGTGGGAAGGGTCAAAAAGAATTCCTACCAAAAAAAACAACCCTTAACGGAGTAGAGCAACCAAAAGAAATGTCAACCACCCTAACACATATAGAAATAGAAAAAAACAACAACAAATGCAAATATTTATACACAATAAATAATTAAACTTTCTTCTTATTTTTCCTTTCCTCAAACCTTGAGGGCACAAATAGAAATCCTTTTTTTTCTTCCTCAAACCTTAGGTACAAATCTTTTTTTTTTTAAACTCACAAGGGCACAAATGAAATCATTTCTCTTTTTTTTTTCTTTTTTTCCGGGGAAACAAACGGCAGCTACGCCGGTGGAAGCTGAGTCGGGGTCACCACTGTCACACTGTCACTCTTGCATACCCGCATTCAATGACAGCATTTAACTCCATATCGCACACGCATCTCTTTCCAATCACCCAAAGGAGCACTACCGAATGTTTTCTTTCTTCTCCCCTTCCTTCAGGAAACACTTACTATCACACAACCAACTTGTAAACAGATATTTACACCTGTATCATCTCTTGCACTGAGAGACAAATAATCCGCACACATGTATCTCTCCTCACACCGAGAGACAAATCAATCTTCACACATGTATCTCTCATCTTTAACACTGAGAGATAAATAATCTAGTTCCGCTTCTATAAAGCTATGGCCTTCAACATTCGTTATCCCAAAAATTCCGGACCAGGAGAAATACATAAACTCCCGTAATCACTCGAGGACCTGCACTGCCTCAAGTAAAAAGCTTCCCTGCTTTCTCAATTCCTGTCTTCTCTCTGAGACAATATACTGCCCCCTCGAACTCTCCCGTCCTGGAGATACGAGTCTCGACTTCTCTCCCGCGACTTCTTCTGTCTCTTGCGAAACGGCGAGCTTCAACTCCTCTCCCTGGAGTTGGTACTGGCTGGGGCTGAACTACCGGTGTGTTCCCCACACCAGGCCATCTTCAACCACCTCACGGGGTGAAAGCGAAGGGTGAAGGCGAAGGGTAAAGGGTGAAGGGCTGAAACACGAATAAGGTTCGTGTAAGTAACGCTTCTCAATTCAACATATGAATTCTTTCTCTCTTCTTATCAAGTTTTCCCCTGTAGCTTTCCCCAACTATCTACGCTCACCTGGTAATAATGTCAGCAAAGAGGACCCAGTCCTGACAGGTCGAGTCTCTAGGCCATCTGCTGGGTTAAAACTGACTCTTTACCCCTTCTCCTAGTGAGTGCATACTCAGTGTTCAAAACACATGACCACGCACACTTACCTTACCAGCCTTGTTAAACTATCATCAGTGGTCACTTTCACCCATTGACCACATCGTTTCTGAATGAGTCATACTCACAATTATTTTGGGGACGCCGCTACACTAGACAAGCCATATGAATATTCTTCCTTTAATTGTGGCACGGGGAATGATTCATATCACTAACTACATGTGATGGAGCGTCACATGCCTTGATGTGAGGCTACGTCACATGACAATGTCCGTACCTTCACACACAACATCATACTACAATCGTGGAGTATGTCCATACCTTCACACAACAGCATCATACTGCAACCGTGGAGTATGTCCTACTCTCCATACGAATCATACTTACAACTGTGGAGTATGTCCGTACCTTCACACACAGCATCATCACAACTGTGGGAGTATGTCCGTAACTGCAAATCAGCAGGATACAACTGTGGAGTTTATCTGAGACTGCAAATAATTCAGCATGGAGTACTGATGGGTACATGAGTGACGTGTTGCTTCATCGGGGA
>CM031627.1:19218397-19220897 GCA_018398815.1 Conus ventricosus
ATAGGCCTTGGCCCATTATGAAGGGGTTGGTGAACATGATACATCATATGAAACAAATACACATGACTGTATAACAAATTAAACACAATTAATTTAGGACTTCAAGAGGTAGTTATTTCTCTAAATTCAAATGCTTTGTATAGAAACAAGGACAACTTTCGAACAACATCTGTTGAAGTTGATGACATCAATATAGTCAATTTAAACAGAGAACGTTGTCTATAAAACAATTGGCAGAATGAATTCAGTTATAATATTCCTTAAGGCTGGACAGCAAAGAACAGAATGGGTTTCATTTTCCTGAGACTCTTTACAAAGTGGACACAGCAGATCATTGTCATCAACAGTGGCTTATTATCTTAACTATACCAATTCTGATATTCCAAATCTGAATTTGGTCATGGCATACTTTAAGTGTCTGTCCATTTCTAAAGTTAAATAAGGTTTCAAATCATGAAAATTACAAACATGTCTATAGAAATCAAACCTTTCCTATACTGCACATGATTTGACCATCTTTGCCAAGAGCAGTCAATCAAACGTTGACGAAAGCAACGTATGAATTGCTTAACATTGCCAATACCTTGATTTAATCATGCAAAACCAAAACCATATTCAAAGAGACAAACACGTACTTTACTGTCCCAGTTGTTTTTACCCTCTAGCATCGAGGTCATATAACATGTTATAAGCTTTGCGTGGTAATCTGTGCTCCTGCATGTAAAGTAAACTCAGCCAATAACGGATGCATTTAACTGTTGAATATATGTACAAGGGGAATATATTAGTCTCACCATAGATAAGATCATTAATCGTTCACCTGTCTACATCCAAAAACCTTTTTAATGCGAACAGGTACACAAATTCACAATATACGGCAGCATTGTCTAATCCCCACAATTCGGACCCATACTGTATAATTAGTTGAATTTGACTATTAAAAAAATGATAAAACATACAAAGACGTATTATTGAGATATACAGCTTTTTCATGATACTGAACAACACATTTCTGGCCCTGCTTGCAAGATCCTTGCACGCACTAACAAAACTCAGACGTGCAGAGAAAAATATATCCAAATACTTATAAGCATTCACAACAGGCATGGGGATGCAATCATAAAACCACCTTTCTCTTGCACTCAAATAACCACCCTTTCAAAATACAATAATGTTACTTTTGGACAAATTAACCTTTAGTTGAAGAGAAGCAGCTGCGCGATGCAGACTATTCAGTTGAGTCTGTATACCAATAACAGTCTCTGATGTCAAAAATATATCATCGGCTAATAACAGAATAAACAACTCAAAAGCATCCAAAGTCAGCAAAGCCCCATGTTTTCCATTGTTGATCACTTCAATTGCTAGCTCATTGATAAAGAGGGAAAACAGAACAGGACTGCAAGCATCACCTTGCGTAACCCCAGCTGCACAGTTAATGTAATCTGTCAGTATATCCCCGCAACGAACTCTGGCCCTAACCACCTCATACATGCTTCTGATACATCGACAAAGTTTACCCTTAATACCATTCTTAATTATGACTGGCCAAAGAAGATTTCTATTGATGGAATCGAACGCTTTTTCAAAATCTATAAAGACGGCATACAATTTTCGATTATGAGAAAACTGCTTCTGAACAGGAGCCATTAAAGTAAACATGTGGTCTACAGTCGAATACCCCTTTTTGAAACCAGCTTGGTGATCACCAGTAATGTATTTTTCCTCAACCCACTCTTGCAATCTGCTATTTATTATCTTCCAAATATTATATTGCTTATATCATTGAGACATATAACCCTATAGTTGTTTGGATTATTAGCATCACCCTTTTTAAAGATGGGTATTATTATTATTGACTCCGTCCAGTTATCCGGAAATATACTGCCATCGTTATCTGACAGTTTATTAACATATTTCAAGCAAAACTGCACAACTTGGGCAGAGCAGTGTTTAAAAAGTTCCCAATTATGCCATCGGGGCCCGCTGCTTTACTGTTTTCTTTTTTTTTTCTAAAGTTTTTTAATTGCTAATAACACTTCTTCTTCACTAATGGGACGGTTCATACAGACATCAGACTCATCGTCAACCCCCTCTTGACTTGGCTCATTGCCAGTATTTAACTCTAACAAAGCTTGAAAATGTTGAAACCACACGTCAGTTGGAATGTTATTTCTAGGCTGTTTTCTTTACGGCGATATCTTGTGAACTACTATCCAAAACTCCCTCTGGGATTTTCTTGCTGCTACTAACTTATCTATCAATGATTTATCATATTCTTTCTCTTTTCTCTTAAGTAAATGTTTATACTCACGTCCGGCTGTTACACACGCAGTTCTATGAGTGTCTTTTCTGTGGGGTGACTTATTCTCAGTAACCTTCTAGCCTTTCTTTTATTAGGAACACATTCTTGATCATACCAGTCCTTTGATTTCCTGTCGTGACCCTGTATACGTTTTTTCATACAATCAGCACATTTCATGATACATTCAGTAAACAT
>CM031627.1:19228397-19230897 GCA_018398815.1 Conus ventricosus
ACTGGATTCGCTACATCTTTGTTTGTTCTATGACAAAGGCAAGAAACGTTTGAGTACAGGAAGAGGCACGCTTGTGCCTGTCAGGACTATGCAGTTTCAGCAAACAGTCATGTGTAAATGGTGAAAACAGAGCTGATTCTTGGGCACAAAAATTGAGTTTGTATAGGACTGTTTCGCTAGTGATACAGTCTATCACAATATCTGCTACACCAGCTTCCGTTCAGGACTACAGATTCCAAAGGTATTCATGGATGAAGAACCTCAACAGAAAAAAAATCATGCATGGGGAGACGTGAAGACAAAATTCGCCATGACGCATTTGATAAAGTTATAGCTCATCTTGATTCTCTTGATGCTGTTCAAATCACTGTCAAAGACCTGACACAAGTAATGCAAACTGTCCTGGAAAATTCCGGTTGTGATGCTTACAGTGCACTATATTTGAAGAACAAATTGATTGAACATTATGGTGACAAAGTTGTATTTGCGCAGTAGAGTAAGAAGGCTGATGTCATCACACTGAAACAGACAGCAGCTTCAATTCTTCTTGATTTTCACAAGGGAACATGGCTTTCTGATCCTGAGGCTGAAAAAAAAAGAGATAAATTAAAACTGCGGCCAGTCTCATCAAAAATGACATTTCATTGTTACCGGTCTCAAAAGATGTGTGTCCTTACACAGAAGCCATCACAGATCACGTGAGCTTTGTGCCAGAATCTCTAAGACAATTTCTGCAGCAAGCTACAAAGAAGGATAGCGACCTGAAGATTTCTGCAACTGGACAAGCAATCATTCAGTGCACAGACCAAACAGTGCTATTGCCCCATTGCAGATTGGATTGGCTGTGCAGATGCATCGATCTTTTGGCTCCAGATTCCTCATTGATACTCTGTCCCACCTTGGTTTCAGTGCTTCATACACAGAAGTATGGAAATTTGAGCTTAATGCTGCACAGCCTTGTGGAATTGATCTTCCTCTAACCACAGAGAGAAACAACATTCAGTTCATTGCTGATAATGTGGACCACTACTCTGTGACACTGGATGGGAGGAACACAAACACATTCCACGGTATGGGCATGATGGCCACAGTCACTCCAGGCGTCTAAACAAGAAGAAGAATCCCCAGCGCTGGTGACCTACTCGTTTTTGAGTGAACCAGTATTTTAGGAAGAAGAAGAAGAGACAAGACATAAGCCTGAAAGACATCAAAGCCATTGGACAGATTGGCATTTTTTTCTGCAGGTAAACTCTCTCTCTCTCTCTCTCTCTCTCTCTCTCTCTCTCTCTCTCTCTCTCTCTCTCATTACATACGTTCTGCTCAGTCTCTCTGAGCCATGGTAGGTAAATTTGTGTTTTCATTAAGTGTGTGTGTGTGTGTGTGTGTGTGTGTGTGTGTGGTGTGTGTGTGTGTGTGGTGTGGTGTGTGTGTGTGTGAGTGGTGAGTGAGTGAGTGAGTGAGTGAGTGAGTGAGTGTGTGTGTGTGTGTGTGTGTGTGTGTGTGTGTGTGTGTGTGTGTGGTGTGTGTGTGTGTGTGTGTGTGCGTAAGTGATGATGTGAGTGAGTGGTGTGTGTGTGTGTGTGTGTGTGTGTGTGTGTGTGTGTGTGTTGTGTGTGTGTGTGTGTGTGTGTGTGGTCGTTGTTGTTATGTGTGCATGTCCATATGTGTGTGAGATGGTGATGTGTTGTGTGTGTGGTGTGGTGTGTGTGTGTGTGGTGTTGTGTTGTGTGTTGTGTGTGTGTGTGTGTGTGTGTGTGTGGTTGTTGTGTGATGTACTTAGATTCAGTTATTTGTGATCAGTCTGACTGGAAGGGTCTTTCAGCTTTGGCTTTCAAGGAAATTCCTGCTATCTCTTCAGATGATGACACCTTCAACATTGAGCTGTTTGGAACATTTCCATGCCACTCAAGTCCCCCTGTCCAGCTTGGAGTGGAATGATGCAGATGGTACAAGATGGAGAACATCCTGGAAAGTCCAGCTTCACCTTCCAGCCAATGACTGATATGAGCTCCAGTGGTGTTTCTTGTATCTACTCTACACTGACGTTTGGATGTTGTCAAGCCCTAAAGAACAGAGTTTCTCCCATTGTAACCTTTGATCAGCCATTATATTACAAGTCACTTGCCACATCTGCTGTGAAAAAGCAGATAGTAGTTGAAAAACATCGCCCTCCGTCTTGGTACCTTACATCTACTGATGAGTTTCCTGGGCGCCATTGGGCATTTGATGGCAGGATCTGGTCTTCAGGAGATGCTCGAGATTCCCTTTGCACCAAATGCAGGTGTGCACATCCTCAATGGAAACGCTTATTCAAAAGCAGTGCGTGCACATTTGCTCACAGACTCTGCTCTCAATACCCCGTTGACGGCGGATGCTTTTCAATTACCTCAAATTTTGTTTCATCCTGATGAAGAAGAGGCCAAGAAGGAGGAATCAGAAGAATCTGTGTCAACATATGCATCTCTCACTGAAGTTTTAGGACTACCACTCCAAAATGGTG
>CM031627.1:19245897-19255897 GCA_018398815.1 Conus ventricosus
AAACGAAGAAATCTAATGATCGACTGCTATACGTTAAAGCTCGCAAAGAATATAAAGATCTAAGTAGGTCAAAGCAAACGAGTTATAAACGCGATAAAGCTAGGCAGCTGGCTTCCATGAGCAACAACAGCAAACAGTTCTGGAAAGAACTTAAACAAATTTCAGGAAGAAATAAAACGGGACTCTGTAAAGAAATAACAGAAAACCAGTGGTATGCTCACTTTAAACGGCTGTTTAACGAGAACGAAGTCATAACTGGTCAGGATCCAACACACGATCAAACACAGGATGAGCAAACTAATAACGGTATCTATGAACTTAACAGAGCCATTTCAGAACAGGAAGTCTACAGCGCTGTACAAAAATTGAAAAAAGGGAAAGCCTGTGGGCCAGATAATATCTTTGCGGAAATGTTAAAATCGGCAGACAGCACTGCAGTGAAGTTTGTTACAAAGCTGTTTAACATACTATTTGATAAAGGAATATACCTGGAGCAATGGGCTAAGGCAATTATTGTACCTATCTTTAAGAAAGGAGATACCAGTTTACCAGATAACTACAGGGGTGTTTCTTTACTGAGTTTAATAAGTAAATGTTACACGTCTGTATTGAATCAGAGACTGGTCAAATGGGTTGAAGAAAACAAAAGTTGACTGAGTCACAAGCTGGGTTTAGACGTGGCTACTCCACAACAGATCACATTTTCACACTTAATGCTATCGTTGAAAAGTGTCTATCTAAGAAAGGAGGTAAACTCTACGCTTGTTTTGTAGATCTGAAGAAAGCATTTGATTCAGTTCAACGCCAACTTTTGTTCGATGTTTTATTGCAAAATGGAATACGTGGAAAATTTATGAATGCTGTAACTGCTATGTATAAATGTGTCACTTCTTGTGTGCGTATCGAAGATATATTTACAAAGTATTTTCATTGTCCAGTTGGTGTAAGGCAGGGTTGTATCTTGAGTCCAGTGTTGTTTTCTTTATTTATAAATGAAATTGCATCAAGTGTAAACAATAATGGGATGCATGGAATTCAGTTTTTACCCAGTCTGGTAGATCTGTATTTGCTTTTGTTTGCAGATGATATTGTACTAATGTCTAACACTGCAGTTGGTTTGCAAAATCAAATTAATTTGTTGAATAATGCGTGCAAAAGACTATTTCTGAATGTTAACACTGACAAGACTAAGGTAATGGTTTTTCGGAAGGGTGGTTTTTTGGGAAAACATGAAAAGTGGAATATTGATGGTGTGCAACTGGATATAGTTAACGAGTATAATTACCTGGGATTTGTATTTACAACAAAAATGAGTATAACTAGAGGAGTAGACGCCCTTGCAGTGAAAGGTAAGAGAGCATGTCTTGATTGCACCAGATATATCACGAAACTGAATGACATTTCAAAGAACTGTTTTTTTCGAATATTTGATGCGCAGGTACAGCCGTTCTCCTTTATGCCTCTGAAATGTGGGGACTCCATAGACTTGATTCTATTGAAAAAATACACTCGTTGGCTTGTAAGCGCTTTTTAAGTATACCCCTCAGAGTACCAACAAGTTTGCGCTTGGCGAACTGGGCCGCTATCCTTTGTATGTAAATAGTGCAGTAAGATGCATTCGTTACTGGCTGAGGCTGACAAAGATGGAGGGGTATAGATTACCCAGGCAAGCATATTTAATGTTACGAAACCTAGACGAGAACGGTAAAAAATGTTGGGTGTCTTTAGTAAAGAACATTCTTTTCACGTCTGGGTTTGGATGCGTGTGGCTGGAACAAGGTGTAGGTTGTGAACAAACTTTTATAGGAGAGTTTAAACAGAGATTAAAGGATATTTATATGCAGGAGTGGAACGGGTCTGTAACAAGTAAAGAAATGTACCGAAGATACCGACTGTTCAAGACAAACTTTGCTTGTGAACGGTATTTCGAATATATGGACATAAAATGCTTCAGGAATTGCTTGACTAAGCTCCGACTGGGTTTGTTGCCAATCAGTGGTTCATTTTTCCGCAGAACATTTAAGAATAATGGAAATTTTCTGTGCAAAATGTGCAATGTATTAGAAGACGAGGAGCATGTTATAAACCGTTGTATTTTATACACAAGATTGAGGCAGAAATATTTGACTCTTAATGATCAGCCATTCATTAATATATTACAAAATGACTCTGTTTGGAAAATCCGTAGGTTGTGCATGTTCCTTTTTAATACTTTAAAGATAAGACAGGATTTCATGGAAAGTTTAAGAGAAAATCAATAAGAATGGGACCATGCAATACATATGACACAAGTTAGATCAGCTTCATACTTTTGTTGTTGTTGTTTTTCCACGATCGCTGAGATATGTAATTTGTTTGACCCCATTCTAGGGGCTGGTGGCCTGAAGAATTAAAATTTGTTCTTGTTCTTGTTCTTGTTCTCTCTCTCTCTCTCTCTGTGTTTCTGTGTCTCTGTGTCTGTATCTTTGTCTCTTTGTCTCTGTCCCCCCCTCTCTCTCTCTCTCTCTCTCTCTCTCTCTCTCTCTCTCTCTCTTTCTCTCTCTCTCTCTCGTTTCTGTGTCTCTCTGTCTGTGTCTTTGTCTTTATCTCTTTGTCTCTGTCCTCCCTCTCTCTCCCTCTCTCTCTCTCTCTCTCCCTCTCTCTCTCTCTCGCTCTCTCTCACTCTCTCTCTCTCTCTCTCTCTCTCTCTCTCTCTCTCTCTCTCTCTCTCTCTCTCTCTCTCTCCCTTTTGCCTTTAGTTGACATATGACTGTATACTGTTGGCTGAAACATTTACAAAAGCAGTTCCAGACACAATGTTCCCTTCTCATAAAGTTTTCTCTGGCCCAGGTGCTAAGGTGTCAGATAGTGTCTTTGGTCGTTTGTCGGGGGTGGGGATGGTGGGGGGGGGGGGGGGGGGGGTAGCTTTCTTAATTAGGAATGAATTTGCAAATTATGATGAAAGAGTGGACAGTGAAATTGACAATATTATTGTTCTGAAGGTTTTCTCGCCGCCTTCTTGGATTGAATTTGGACTGTTTGATAATAGGTTGCTTATCTCCCACCTGACGGTTCTAAATACTATGAAGAAACAGATATCTATAACGGCATATCCTTGTTAGAAGAATGCTTGTTGGAAGTTTCTAGAGAAACTGGTGGTTACCAATTATAATTTGTGGTGATTTAAATTCAAGAACTGGCCTACTTAACCTGAATAATTGTGACCCCATTGATGACGTATAAAGAAGTATTTGTAGAGAATTATATGTCATATGATATGGATGCGTCCCTAAGTGAGGAACCCTTTCGAGAATCTCCAAGGATACTATGGTAAACCCTTTTGGTCGATGTTTGTTAAATGTATGTCACGAATTTGATCTGTGTATTCTTAATGGTCTGAAAGCATTGAAATGTTCAGGTGACTTTACTTATGTATCTGATAGTGGTTCTAGCGTAATTGATTATATGATTGCCTCAAGTTCCTCACTTCCTCATTGTCAGTGCCTTAATGTAAGACCGTTAATGGAAACTAAGCATGCGATTGTTGTTTTGTTTTTCTCATTGTCTGAGATGACTGTTTACCTGTTATTGAGAATGATGCTCACCAAGTTGTTTCTGTTAGTAAGTACAAATGGGGTGAAGAAAGTTCAGCTGCTTTTTATGAACGTATGAACTCTGACCATGTCTCATCATTAGTTAGTGAAGCTGCTGACCTTGTTGATGTTAACATTAATCAAGCCTTGTCCAAGTTCAATGAATGTTTTGTGTATGCTGGTGAATGCATGATGAAAACTATTAGATTTGGCATAGGTATGAGAAAAGTTTGGTTTGACCTTGAATGTAAACAAAGCAGAAAAGTATTACGAACACAGATAAACAAGTTTCATAGAATAATGATGATAATGATAGACTTGCCTATGGCCAGAAAAGGAGAGAGTATAAGGAATTGTTAAGACAGAAAAGGAAGCTACATAATGAGAATATCATTGCATCGTTACAAAGTAGTATAAATGACTCAAAGAAATTCTGGGAAGTTGTTCGTTCAATTAGACCAAGAACTCAAGGTCAGGGGTTGATTTCTAGCGAACAGTGGTATAATCACTTTAAAGGTGTTTTTAATGACTTACCTGTTGAATTAAACACCAGTTCAGATTTTGATGAATATTATGATAGAGAACACGTACATACTGACTGTGACTTTTTGAACCAACCTATGTCTGTTACCGAAATTGAAGCTGCAATTGGAGCAATAAAGAGTAATAAGGCAGCTGGCCCAGATAGCTTATTGGAGAGTTTTATAAGTACAGTAGACAAGTCATTATGCCTTTCCTTGTTAAATTTTTCAATACACTTTTTGATGAGGGTTTGTTTCCGGAAGATTGGTCAGTCTCTATCTTGCAACCACTATTTAACAAGGGTGATAGGAATTGTCCAGATAACTACCGTGGAATCTCTTTGTTGAACATTTGTAGTAAAATATGTAGCCTTGTTCTCAGTAGAAGGTTAACCAAATGGATTGAAATGAACAACATTCTTTGCGAGGAGCAAGCTGGTTTTCGTGACAAACGATGTACAACAGATCACATTTTCACTTTACTGGCAATGATTCAGAAGCAGTTGTTAAAAACAGGAAGCTCTATGTCGCATTTATAGGCTTTAGGAAGGCTTTTGACCTGGTAAGTATGGATAAATTGTGGAAGGTTCTCTCTGTTAATGGTCTTAATGGAAAATTCTTGAACGCATTGCAAAGTGTGTATAATGTTGTGAAGACATGTGTTCGAAACTAGTGGTGACCTTACTGACACTTTTCTATGCCCACGGGGCCTAAAACAAGGTGAGGTGTGTTCACCTGTGCTTTTTTCACTGTTTATCAATGAACTAACTAAAGATATAAACACTTTTAGTAGACATGGTATTCAGCTTTCTCCAGACCTCATTGAACTTTTGATTCTGTTATTTGCTGATGGTGTTGCATTATTTTCTGATACTATCATTGGTTTGCAAACCAACTGAATGTCTTGTATAATACTTCAAAACGTTTAGATTTACTTGTGAATCTGGAAAAGTCAAATGTTGTTGTATTCAGGAATGAAAATTGGACTTTTGGTGATGCTCAACTTTTGGTTGTTAACATGTATAAGTATCTTGGTATAACACTGACTACAAGATTATCTTTCCACCAACTATGTGTGACCTAGCAAACAGAGCAAAGAAAGGATTAACTGCTATCAACAGAATGCTATGGTCAATAGGTGAACATTCTCCTGGTATTTTCTTTAAGATATTCGATTGCCAAATACAACCTATCTTTACTTATGGAGCAGAGATTTGGGGACTGTCATCTAACCAGGAACAAATTGAAAGGGTGCACTTAGCTGCTATTAAAGGATTTCTTGGTGTAAGTCCAAAAGCTCCTAGGCACTTAGTGTATGGCAAATCTGGAAGACACCCTCTTTATGTTAATACTTATGCAAAATGCATCAGATTTTGGCTTCGTGTTGCTTGTATGGATGATAACAGACTCCCGACAAAAGCCTATGATATGTTGCTGCATCTGCAGAATCAAAATTATATTACCTGGACAACTAATGTTTGCTATGTTCTTTATAAGTTCGGGTTTGGAATTGTATGGGAAATGCAAAGTATTGGTAATGTGAAAGCTTTCATTGTAGAATTTAAGAAACGTTTAAGTGATTGTTACATCCAAGACTGGCATTCAGCTCTTGAATCGCATGAGTTGTACGATGTTTATCGGTCATATAACCAGTCTCTTGTTCAAAGTTCCTACCTCTGTGTAATTAAACATGTTAACATCCGCAGGTTACTTTCAAGGTTTCGGTTAAGAATGTCGCTTTACGATACCACTTTTTACGATATACTAATCACAATAGAAACCATAACATTTTCTGTCCACACTGTAAGGAAGCACCGGAAACTGAGCTTCATTTTCTGCTGATTTGTCCTTTGTACGAGAAGCTGCGCCTTGAGTTGATTCCAGCTAAATATTACAAACACCCTTCTCTATTCAAAATGTCCATGTTGCTAGCCTGTTCTATTGAGGCCACTATTACGAGTGTTGGTAATTTCATTTATAGAGCAATGGCTGTTAGGAACGGAGTACTTAATGCTGCAGTTTCTTCATGAATGTTTTCTTTGTTAACATTGAACACCATTCAGCTGCGTTTTCGTTAAGCGTAGCTTGGACCGATTTATTTTGACCTTGTTCACTCACTTTGATATGGGCCTGTGGCCTGTCAAATAAAATATTCTGAGTTCTGAGTTCTCTCTCTCTCTCTCCCTCCCCTCTTTCTTTGTCTGTATCTGTGTCTGTCTTGGTCACTGTTTCTGTCTGTCTATCTGTCTGTTCCCCCCTCTCTCTCTCTCTCTCTCTCTCTCTCTCTCTCTCTCTCTCTCCCCTCTCTCTCTCTCTCTCTCCCTCTCTCTTTGTCTGTATCTGTCTCTGTCTTGATTAATGTTTCTGTCTGTCTGTCTATCTGTCTGTCTTCCTGTCAGTCTGTCTGTCTCCCTGTCTGTCTGTTTTTCTGTCTGCCAGTCTGTCTGTTTTGTCTCTGTAGCTCTCTTTCTCTCTATTTCCCTCTCTCTCTCTCTCTGACTCTCTGTGTGTTGTGTGTGTGTGTGTGTGTGTGTGTGTGTGTGTGTGTGTGTGTGTGTGTGTGCGTGCGCGAATGTATGTGCGCGCGCGGGTATATGTGCGTGTATTTGTGTGTGTGTGTGTGTGTGTGTGTGTGTGTGTGTGTGTGTGTGCGCGAATGTATGTGCGCGCGCGGGTATATGTGCGTGTATTGTGTGTGTGTGTGTGTGTGTGTTGTGTGTGTGTGTGTGAGAGAGAGAGAGATAGAGAGAGAGAGAGAGAGAGAGAGAGAGAGAGGAGAGAGAGAGAGAGTCTGTCTATCTATCTGTATGTCTGTCTGTCTGTGTCTGAGTGTGCGCGTGCTTTTGCTTGTTCGTTGGTTTCCCACCAGCTGAGTCAGCGGTGATACGGACGTTAACGAACTGTGTGAAGAAGAAATTTGACCAGTGGTCAGAGGTGGATGGTCATGTCCGTCGGTAGGTCAGTGTCAACGGCCCACCCTTGCTTCCCTTGTTTGTGTATATCTGGAGAGAGAGAGAGAGAGAGAGAGAGAGAGAGAGAGAGAGAGAGAGGGGGGGGGGGGTCAATGTCAACGGTCCACCTGCGTTCCCCATAGGTGTGTATATGTGGGGTCAAGAGAGAGAGAGAGAGAGAGAGAGAGAGAGAGAGGTTTTTGGAACCTAATGCTTTGGCAAAACAGGTGTGTGTGTGTGTGTGTGTGTGTGTGTGTGTGTGTGTGTGTGTGTATGTGTGTGTGTGTGTGTGTGTGTGTGTGTGTGTGTGTGTGTGTGTGTGTGTGTGTGTGTGTGTGTGTTGTGTTGTGAGAGAAGAGAGAGAGAAAGAGAGAGAGACAGACAGACAGATAGATACACAGGCAGACAGACAGATAGACAAGCAGACAGACAGACAGACAGACAGACACAGACAGACAGACAGAAAGACAGGCGGACAGACAGACAGACAGACGGACAGACAGACAGAGCACGTGCCCCTGTATGTGTACTATAGCAATTCGCTCCATTACGTGTGAGAAATGTACAGCAAACAAAACCCCTCTTGATACTAGGAATTGACCATCCTTTCTCTGAATCAGACGCCCAATGGACAGAGGTGTGGTGCCAGACCGCGGCTACGCCTGGGTGGTACTTGCGGCCAGCGTGGGCTGTAACTACCTGTCCGGGGTGCTGGTGTACTTCGTGGGCGTCATCCACGTGGAGCTCCTCGACAAGTTCCAAGGTGACGTCACCACAACGGCCTGGGCTGGTTCCCTCTACTCCAGTCTGCAGATGTTGGGAGGTGAGACACCGGCCATGAAGGTCATCATCATCATCATCATCATCTTCTCATCATCATCATCATCATCATCGTCGTCATCATCATCATCATCATTCTCGTCGTCATCATCATCATCATCATCATCGTCGTCATCATCATCATCATCATCACATCGTCGTCATCATCATCTCATCTCATCATCGTCGTCATCATCATCATCATCATCTCGTCGTCATCATCAATCATATCATCATATCATCGTCGTCATCATCATCATCTCATCATCATCGTCATCTCATCATCATCATCATCTCGTCATCATCATCCAATCAATCATCATCATCGTCGTCGTCGTCGTATCTCGTCATTCATCATCATGATCATCTCATCATCATCACTATATCATCTCCATCATCATCCATGCTCATCATCATCATCATCATCATCGTCATCACTCATGTCATTATATCTTCGTCGTCATCATCTCATCATCATCATCATCATCATCATCATCTTCATCATCATCATCATCATCACATCCACTCGACACCTCATCATCACAACAACAGCACACATCGTACGTCGTTTGTCGTTCGTCATCATCATGATCATCGTCACCATCTATATTTCCATTACCATCGCCATCATTATCATCTATCATCATCATCTTCGATCCATCATCATCATCATCATCATCATCATCATCTCTCTCATCTACAGCTTCATCGCGCACAGCGCAGCAGTAGCAAACACATCATTGTCTTCGTCGTCATCGTATTGTCGTCGTGGTCAATCTCATGCATTTATCTATCATCACATCTCATCTATCATTGATCATCTCCATACCGCCGTAGTCGTCGTTGTACGCTATGTCCCATGGGTAAAGTCTTCGTGTACTGTTCAGTCCTTGACATTGGTCTTCACAGACTTCTGTCTTGGTCTGCGCAACCCCCAGGTGTTGTGACCTCAGTTATCACGTGTCCATTGAGACTTCAGCAATGGCATGTGGATGGTCAAGCCACCGTGTGCCTTGCCTGTGGATCTTGGACAGGCAGAAGCAATGGGGAGAAGATGTTACCATCCGTGTAGTCTGTAGACTGGTCTTGGACAGGAGCAATGGGGAGACAGATGTCTACCATCCGTGTAGCCTGTAGACTGGTCTTGGACAGGGAGCAATGGGAGACAGATGTCTACCATCCGTGTAGCCTGTAGACTGGTCTGGACAGGGAGCAATGGGGAAACAGATGTCTACCATCCGTGTAGCCTGTAACTGTCTTGGACAGGGAACAATGGGGAGATAGATGTCTACCATCCGTGTAGCCTGTAGACTGGTCTTGGACAGGGAGCAATGGGAGATAGATGTCTACCATCCGTGTAGCCTGTAGACTGGTCTTGGACAGGGAGCAATGGGAGATAGATGTCTGCCATCCGTGTAGCCTGTAGACTGGTCTTGGACAGGAGAAATGGGGAGACAGATGTGTACCATCCGTGTAGCCTGTAGACTGGTCTTGACAGGGAGCAATGGGGAGATAGATGTCTACCATCCGTGTAGCCTGTAGACTGGTCTTGGACAGGGAGCAATGGGGAGATAGATGTCTACCATCCGTGTAGCCTGTAGACTGGTCTTGGACAGGAGCAATGGGGAGATAGATGTCTACCATCCGTGTAGCCTGTAGACTGGTCTTGGAGAGGGAGCAATGGGGAGATAGATGTCCTACCATCCGTGTAGCCTGTAGACTGGTCTTGGACAGGGAGCAATGGGAGATAGATGTCTACCATCCGTGTAGCCTGTAGACTGGTCTTGGACAGGGAGCAATGGGAGATAGATGTGTACCATCTGTGTAGCTGTAGACTGGTCTTGGACAGGGAGCAATGGGGAAACAGATGTCTACCATTCGTGTAGCCTGTAGACTGGTCTTGGACAGGGAGCAATGGGGAGACAGATGTGTACCATCGTGTAGCCTGTAGACTGGTCTGGACAGGGAGCAATGGGGAGATAGAGTGTACCATCCATGTAGCCTGTAGACTGGTCTTGGACAGGGAGCAATGGGGAGATAGATGTCTACCATCCGTGTAACCTGTAGACTGGTCTTGGACAGGAAGCAATGGGAGATAGATGTCTACCATCCGTGTAGCCTGTAGACTGGTCTTGGA
>CM031627.1:19260897-19263397 GCA_018398815.1 Conus ventricosus
TGGTGAAAACCTGGGCCTGGAATAAGGATTTTCTCAAACTGCTTGCTAGGACTAGCATACTTCGCAGTCTTAAAGAGGTGCGCTTGCTTCCAGTCTGCTTTCCTATGGCACAGTGAGTTCGATCATCAGAATCATTTTGTGTGGATGGACCTGAGTGGAGAAGAATAATCGGTCTCATGCCACTCTTCCTGATGTTCCCTGGATGGTTCTACCATTCTGAAAGGTCTGTTTGTTCCTGCAGCAGCAAAAAAGCCACAACTGATCTGAGGGACGGTGTCATGTTTTGGCTTTGTCCGAGCTTAATGATCTTTAGACCATCTTTAACTTGTCTGATTTGTCGGCGATCACAGTAATTCTTAGTAAGTGTCTATGAGGCCCCGCCAAAACACGTCAACAAACGACTCACAAGACAAACTGCGACGCGTTTCGACCTCTTAGGTCTTCTTCAGGCAACATACACAATACCCAGGACAACGAAAATGAACGAGCAATCACTGATCTTCACCCCATTCGGCGCGAGATGGGTGTTGAATGTAAACGAGGCTGCCGGGAAGAAGACAATGTGAGTCGAAGTACTAATGATGATAACAATGATACGGATAGCAATAATAATAATCATGATGACAACAATATGAAAAGAAAAAAAAATCAATAGAGTATTACTCCCACTTTTGGTGATGGTATGGCAATAGCAGTTGTAGTATGGGAGAAAGGAGACTAGTTGGCATGGTACAACAGTGTTAGTGGCGATGACGATGGTGATGATAATGGTAATGATGGTAATATCAATACTAGCATTGGTATTAATAATAATGATAATAATGCTAACAGTAATAGTGACGCTGACGGTAGTAATAGCACAAGAAATAAAAGTAATGATACCAAAAATATGATAAGAAATAATATCAATAACAGATATTGTAACAATAGTACTGATACTGTAATAATAGTACTAATACTGTAATAATAGTACTAATACTGTAACAATAGCACTAATACTGTAATAATAGTACTAATACTGTAATAATAGCACTAATACTGTAATAATAGTACTAATACTGTAATAATAGTACCAATACTGTAATAATAGCACTGATACTGTAATAATAGCACTAATACTGTAATAATAGCACTAATACTGTAATAATAGTACCAATACTGTAATAATAGCACTGATACTGTAATAATAGCACTAATACTGTGATAATAGTACTAATACTGTAATAATAGTGTCAGGTACTGGGGGTCCCGACGGTCCGAACCACAGGGAGAGTGGAGTCAGGCACCCATACCACACTCACCACAAAGCACAAGGACCCAGGACATACACTCAAAGACAATATTTATAGCACATTGCAACACACTCACACTGTGCACACACACTAAGTGGTGTGGGAACACTGGCAGAAGAGAGAGGACAGAGAGAAAGGCAGGAGAAAGGAGGGAAAAGAAGAGCGAGATGCAGAGAGATTAACTACTAGATAGGGGTCAAAATAAAATAATAAAGGAAAACA
The DNA here is from genome assembly GCA_018398815.1 of Conus ventricosus. Taxonomy (NCBI): domain Eukaryota; kingdom Metazoa; phylum Mollusca; class Gastropoda; order Neogastropoda; family Conidae; genus Conus; species Conus ventricosus. The sequence goes on from CM031627.1 coordinate 19,262,412, forward strand.
CTGTTAAACCACCCAGTCCCGGGGATGTCCCAAATTACACCTCTATTTTCCCTTAGAAAGAAAAGAAGAAATAGAGACAATCTAAATATGTTCACATCACAGGGCCTGAATTTTCAGGAAAGGAAGGGAAAAGAGAAAAAAAAAAAATGCAGAGGAAACAGAGGGGCCTGGACCACTACCACACCTCTCGGACACTTTCAACTAACACTCATCTTGTCATCCAAGTCTTTATGTCTTGATGGAAGTCGGGACTTCCAGCCGTCAGTGAAAGCACACAGCACCCCTCCCGCCGTCGTCTCAGCAGCTCTCCCCAGCACCGCGGCCAAGGAGGAGGTAGGCCCAGGAGTTCCGAGGATACAGCCAGACCGCGAACCACCGGAGAAACCAAACAAGCAAACAAGCAAGCAAGCCCTAAGGCTGGGGTCAGTACCATGCTGGGAATACGATTCCAGTTTGGTCAGTGTCAGAGGGTCGTGGTCGGTTGGTCGAGGCCAAAGAAAAGAGTGTACGAGGGAGATAAGAGGGAGGAAAGCAGCAGATAGAAGAATGAAAAGCAGAAAAATGAGGTCCGTCCAATAAGAAAGAGTAGGCGATTCATCGAAAAATAAAATACTGAGGTAAGGAAAAGAGGGCTTGTATTGGTCAAGTTATGTCACACATGATACAGGCCCTAATCTCAATTAACTAAATGTTAATGCAAACCTGATAAATTTGCCACGAGTCAACCTTCCTCAATATTATCCATCTATTTTAATCCAAAACGGACATAGGTAGGAACATTTTAGAAAAAATTATGCATTGAATCGACAGGTGATTGAGCAACCACTGGCAAACTTCATTTAAATTATAAAAAAAAAAACACTAAATATTTCGAACCATCACCCGTAGGCATTTTGCTAATTTATATATAAAATGAATTATACTATAATGAACACTCACCCGCAAACATGCACACAAATATTTATGCATTAAACGAAGAACGAAAA
>CM031627.1:19270897-19273397 GCA_018398815.1 Conus ventricosus
TCCTCCTGTCTGTTCCCTCTGTACTCCTCCACCTATGTGGGCCAGATGACCTTCGCCTCGCTGTTCGGGTTGTCCACGGGCGGATTCTTCACGCTCATCAACGTGTTGACCGTGCAGCTGGTTGACTTCCAGTTCCTGCCTGCCGCTTATGGGATGCTCATCTTTGTGATGGGCCTGGGATACGTGGCGGGGCCTCCTGTATCAGGTGAGTCTTTAGCGATCGTTGATAAAGAGCTCTTCTATTTTTAGGTAATGGCTACCGATTCTGAGGCAGGACCTCTCTGTAAGGTGGTTCATGGCGCCCACTGTTACAGGGTGCTTTTTTTGCTGCTGTTTTATCTTCTGTGCCACCACAGTAGCATTGCACCCACACCGCTCATTCTGACTTTCCCGTCCACAGCCACAGCCCAGCCCGGCCCGCCGCAGACACAGCACAGGCAATCCACAGGGAGCAGTCAATGTCAAGTCGTCATGAGGCAACCCACCAGAGGAGACACTGCACTGCTGCCGGGTCACTTCGGTGGTGTTCAGTGGTACATGTTCCGATCCAGCATACGCAGGACACCAACCGCTAATTTCCCTACTGACAACAATAATTGCTTAGTCGCGGAGCCGGCGTGAGTGAGGTCTCCCTCCGGAGGCGCCACCACGTCCGTTCTGCAACAGCAGGGTGTGCCGTTTTTTTTTTTACGGGTCTGAATCACTGTGTTATGATTCTTATACAGCCATTCTACCAAACAGAAAGCATGTGTGTTCACTGCCACAAATGTACCACGTCAACTGATTCGTTCATAGCCATCCACAGCCGAAAGCTCGAGGTTCATGCAGTATCCAAACCCTCACTGGCTGACATCAAATCACTACGCGCTTCTGCTGAAGTGCAAAGATGGCGTGCGTCACCATTTTGGATTTTATGTGAAGGAAGAATACAGACCTGAGTGTCTTTTTTTTTCCTGAACGGAGAGAGAACAATACAGATCAGAGCGTCTTTAGTCCTTAACTGAAAATAATGTATACATGACTAAGTGTTTTTGTCTTTAACGGAGCGAGAACAAGAAAAGCCTCTGTGTTTTTGTACTCCCAGTTCTTATAGAACAGCGAGTACATTACAATGGGAACGAAGAAAGGCTGTTTGTGTGTGTGTGTGTGTGGTGTGTGTGTGTGTGTGTGTGTGTGTGTGTGTGTGTGTGTGTGGTCAAAATGTGTTCCACTCGCTCCAGACAAAACTACTGGGCCGATCTTTCTGAATATTTGTAGGTATGTTCATTATGGGTCACGGGTGATGCCCGATGTTTTTTTTTTTACCGTTATAGCCGGTACTAACTTTCTTGTTAGGAAATGGAATGTTGACGTAACGTCCGCAGGCATCTCGCTCCATCTCGCTCCATTGTCGTGCTACTCCTGATTACGTGTTCATCGGGTGCTCATTCTAATTATCTGCAATAGTAGCTTTCACTACGAAAGTGGAAGCATTGGACGCCAATGTACTTCCAGAGAGTGTCTAATCAATTTGCTTCATTATCGTTAATTGCATGCTTTCAGCACTCGTACGTTCCATTTGTCTCCCTTGACAGTGGCACGTAGGGGGAGGGGGGCGGGAGGTTGGTGTGATTGATGTCTCTACAGCACTCTGTGTGCTGTCATAGGTAACAGGGTAGAGGTGTTGTCATCGGTGCAGTGTCTACTTTGTCCGTTCAGGATTTCTTTCGTCTTTTTTCAAGAGCGTTCCACCCTCTCTTGAACCTTGTTGGATGTCTTGGGCAGGGCGTAATGGGGCGATGCATGTCCACTCCCCACTATTCTTTCACGAAAGATGTTGGACAGGAAGTATTGATGAGATGCATGTCCACTCTTCACTGTTCTTTCAAGAATGATGCTGGACAGGAAGTGTTAATGAGATACATGTCCACTCTCCATTGGTCTTTCAAGAATGATATTGGAGAGGAAATATTGATGAGATGCATGTCCACTCTCCATTGGTCTTTCAAGAATAATATTGGACAGGAACTATTGATGAGATGCATGTCCACTTTCCACTGTTGTTTCAAGAATGGTCTTTGGCAGGGAGTATTGATGAGATATATGTCCACTTTACGCTGTTCATCCAAGAATGGTCTCTGGCAGGAAATAATGATGCGATACATGTCCACTTTACACTGTTCATTCAAGAATGGTCTTTGGCAGGGAACAATGATGCGATACATGTTCACTTCCCACTGCTCTTTCAGGAATGATATTGCACAGGAAGTATTGATGAGACACATGTCCACTCTCCACGTGTCCTTCAAGAATGGTCTTTGTGTTCACTTTCCAGTGTTCCTTCAAGATTGATCTTAGTTCAGGAAGTATTGATGAGGTACTGTTCCCTGTTGATGGTCGTGGACAGAAAGTCATGGTAAGACACCTGTCCATCCTCAACTACCATGCAGAATGATTTTAGACAGGGAGTCATGACAAGATACATGTCCACCATCCCCTCCACCCCTATAGTTGGTCTTGG
>CM031627.1:19283397-19289479 GCA_018398815.1 Conus ventricosus
AGAAGTTATACCGAAAGGAATGGGATAAATTATCTATATATTTGAAGAACAGTGGATTAGAAGCATCTGGAGAAAAAAGCATGTCTACAGTTGTTTAACAATGGTGGGAACCCAAAGATGATATCCTCGCTTTTGCTAAATGGTGAGATTCTAGAACGTAAAACAAAAGTTAAATTCCTGGGGTATTTTTAACTCCTAAGCTGAACTGGAAATCACATTATTGAAAATCTAATTGATAAAACAAGAAAAAAAAGAAGTAAACGTTCTTACAATTATATGTTGGCAACCATGGGTCAGGACTGTCATACCCTTTTACCACTATACATCTCTTTAGTCCGATCGAAACTGACACATGGGCAGAAGAAAAAGAAACACCCGAAGGTGCTGGGGAGGACCCAGAGAAGCACTGTCCTCATCTGCCTTTAGAGCAGTCCTGTACCACCCTTGGAGGCCTGCGCTGTGTTGACGATGGGTACACGCACGCGCAGGACACTCCATTAAGATACCATGGGACATAACTGCTCCTGAACAGAGGTAAATCAGACTGCAGGATGCAACTCATAGCAGCCTTAAAGTAGCATCCCCATGGATGTACCAGCCCGTGTGTCATGACTGCAGAGCCCACCGGCGAAAAACACCACCCTCCAGCTGCCGAGCACACCCAGCAGACCCAACCACCCCTGCCCACGAACAGATGAAGACAGTGCCACTCCAGACACAGCCAAGCTTTAGCCATACGGTCTTATGTGCCCTCAAGAGAGAATCCAAAGTTGTAGTCTTTCCCACTGTCAACAGGACTTTCCCTGTGGTCAGTGGGTCTTTCCTCACCGTCACTGGACCTTTCTCCAGGGTCAGCCTAGTTAAGATAAAGAAGAAAAACAAACACCCGAAGGTGCTGGGGAGGACCCAGAGAAGCACTGTCCTCATCTGCCTTTAGAGCAGTCCTGTACCACCCTTGGAGGCCTGCGCTGTGTTGACGATGGGTACATGCACGCGCAGGACACTCCATTAAGATATCAAGGGAAATTAAATTAAATTCCTGGGGGTATTTTTAACTCCTAAGCTGAACTGGAAATCACAATTGAAAATCTAATTGATAAAACAAGGGAAAAAAAAAAGATTAAACGTTCTTAAAATTATATGTTTGGCAACCATGGGGTCAGGACTGTCATACCCTTTTACAACTATTCATCTCTTTAGTCCGATCGAAACTGACACATGGGCAGGAAGTGTATTTCTTTGCACCTGATTCTCTTTTAAAGAGATTGCAAAGCTTGGATAGTAAGGCCATGAAATTGGCTCTGGGAGTCCCAGTTTATACAAACACTTATAGATGTTATAAACAAACAAATATATTACCATTAAATGAGAAGCGAATATTGCATGTATCCAAATGTATTGTCAGAAGTCTATCTGTCAAAAATTCAGTTACTGAAGAAATACTGATGGATTTCAGTAAAGAGTTTCCTAAGAGGTCAAAAAACGTTATATTCAACCAATCAGAAACTACACATCTGACTTTATGTCACATTGTAATATTGATACTGCTATACCAGAATTTCCTGCAGTACCTCCAATGCGTCCTTGGGAGCACCTAAATGCGTCTTTGATTACAAATACACTATGTTAAAGAAAAGTGATAATGTAAATATTTCAACAACTAAAGTTTGTGAGAATTTAGAAAACAGCTATCCAAATCATTTAAAAGTGTTCACAGATGGAGCGGTAATGCATTCCTCTGAACGTGGTTCTGGCTTTATTATACCAACTTTTAATGTCAGGAAATCATATTATTTAGGAAAGGGGTTTTCAATCTATTCCTCAGAATTATATGCAATACTGAAGGCTTTGCCTTACATATATGATGTACCAATTGCATTCTATGAAATGTTTCTGTGTGTTGATTTCAGATTTGTTTTACAATCACCAGAGTGTTGGGACTGCAAAGCTAGAAAAGATTTGCTTTTTGAAATAAAACATTTACTGCATTGTTTCATAACTCTAGACATAAGAATTGATTTTTGTTGGGTCCCATCTCACTGTGGTATAAAGTGAAATGAAATAGCATATAGTCTCGCAAAAGAAGGAGCAAATAGAAATGCTAAATATTTGTTAAACAATCCATTAAAATGTGTCCTCTTGTGAATTAGTCCAAATTATGACAAGTATGTACATACGCAGAATGTTAGTAAAACAAAAAGGGCCACTTTACCATCGTGCCCGTGGTGTATTGTTAGATTAATTCTTGAATTACAGCTGACTACTTTGAACACTGAATATTCTCATGGTATTACTTGTATCTGCAGAGAAAACATTTCTGTACAACATCTTTTGTTTGAATGCTTAGTGTTGACCTCTCTCTTAATATAGTTCGTAAGGTGCTGAATGCCATGGTTATTTTGCAGTCACAGGTTGCAAAATTTTAATAAAGGTCAACAATTTGGTGTATCACTAGGGCATTTCACTCATGTAAATATGCATAGATCAGATGTGGATTTGAAAGTACTTACAATGGATGATAAGCTGAGTGTGGAGATTGCTGGGTTTTTAAAATAAAATTTATAAGTGTCTAATATCATCTGGCGATGAAAAGACATTAAATTAACCACTGAAATGAACTGAACTGATTTTCCCCTCGGAGTTAACATTAGCTTTGAGTCTGGTCATCAAAAAGTCCCGCGAATGAGACTTTCACCTGTGTGAAGGCATGCACAACATCTTGCACACACGCAGAGTCCTATCACCAAGTTTTGGAAGAGAAGGACAGTTTGGCTGTTGGTATGTACCCACAAAGCATGCAACCTACTTAAAATCGAAGGAAAGAATGAAGGCTGAGTGACTTGTCTTGGACTGAAAACACGGGAAACGAATGATCAGTGTCGTCTGGCAACTCTTCAGTCCGCTCTACCTTTGTAGGCACCCCGTTGTAAACGTGAGCGTGGATTGTAAAGCGCTTAGAGCTTGGCCTCCATTGGAGGGTAGATACTACTACTACTACTACTACTAATAATAATAATGATCGCTATAATCATGATTATGATGATGATGATGATGATGATGATGACCCTTTTTTTTTCTTTTCTTTTTTTTTTAACAAGAAAAGAGACTCATCAGGTGTGTTTCTCCAGTTCAGCTGAAAACTTTACTTCTCGTGTGTGTGTGTGTGTGTGGGGTGTGTGTGTGTGTGTGTGTGTGTGTGTGTGTGTGTGTGTGTGTGAGGTGGGGGTGGGGTGGGGTGTGTGTGTGTGTGTGTGTGTGTGGTGTGTGTGTGTGTGTGTGTGTGTTAGAGAGAGAGAGAGAGAGAGAGAGAAGAGAGAGAGAGAGCAGTTCTTGGACGGGTTTACATTTATTTTTGAAGAGCAATGGGGTTTTGCATATAAGTGCATGCGTGCGTGCGGGGGTGCGTGCGTGCGCGCGTTTGTGTGTTTTTTTGCGAGTCCGATCCAATTGTCATAAATTCACGATGTCGATCTGGTCACCAGTCTGTTCTCATCACAGTCCTTACAGAAAACCGATGAACATCTGTCAGTGCTACAGAGGCACACGGCTGGTTGCTTGCTGTATCACTAGACCAAAATAGTTCCATTGATTTCTTCATTCTCTCTCTCTCTCTCTCTCCTCTCTCTCTCTCTCCTCTCTCTCTCTCTCTCTCTCCCTATAATGATTTTGTTCCATCAGAATGGGCTAAAGCTATTATTATACCAATTTATGTTTTTTAAAAAGGAAAGCGAACAACACCGACAACTATCATGGAGTACCCACTTCCCCGCATTTTAAGTAAAATCCCTTTACATCTAAATACAAGATTAACTGAATGGGCTGAAACAAGAAAAAATAGGGGAAGAACAAGCAGGGTTTAGAACCAGTTACAGCACCTTAGACCATATATTTACATTATATTCTTTGATTCAAAACATCTACTCTGTAATACAAAGCTCTACATTACATTTCTAGGTTTCAAAAAGGGCCCCTTTGACTCGGAAATCGGGATGCTCTGTGGAATGTATACGTAAAAGTGGTATTAAAGTAAATTGTACAAGGCTATGGGATGTGTCTATAACTCAGTGCTTGCATGCGGCGTTTGAAGAGTGAATATTCAGACTATTTTGATTGTCCAAATGTAATAAAACAAGGATGCTTGTTGGGTCCACAGGCTTTTTTTTTTTTGGGGGGGGGGGGGTTGATTTTTTTTTCAATAAACGAACGGGCTTTTGGAATTGGGTCAGCAAAGGAAGAAATGGTATTCAATAGTACCTGGACAGTTGAATTATTTCTACGATTATATGCTGACGGTGTGGTTCTTCTGTCTGAAACAGTTGTAGGTTTACATGAATTGAAAGAAGAAGCGGATTGCTTTTGTTTATCAGTTACTTGATACTACGATACAGTGGTCTAAGAATGGGTGACCACCTATCAGTGCATGAAAAATGATCGTATGGAAATGCAGATGTTCAAGTAGTTAATATATATAATACTAGGAATGATATTTTCAACAACATTAACTTTCCGCTACGCAATGGAAGAATCTCTCAGAAAATGGGGAAAAAAGTACTATTGAAATTCTGAAATCCCTAAGAAAACAAAATTGTTTTAGACTGTGGGATATTTTGGAAAATGTTTGATTAAAACAGATAAAACCCTTTTTAAATATGCAGCTGAAATTTTGGGCTTACATGCAAATTCGCAGATGGAAAAAGTACATACGTATGCTAAAAGCGTTTCCTTCAAGTACCTATTCAGTCCCGTTTGAGCACGCAAGCCTATGATAGATGGAGAAGAAAATGGTGGGAAAAGGCACTCACCCGGGTTTGAGTATGGGGGATCGGGGGGAAAAAGAAGGAAAGCAAGCAAGCTTCTGCTCATACAGCTGTCCCTCAGGCTTAGAGTTAGTGGCTGACAGAGACAGATCTTATATGAGGACTGACAATAAAAAGAAAAGGAATGAACAGAGCTCAGAGACAAAAGGAAGTTAACTGGGGTTAAGCAGTGAGTAGGAATCATGAACAAGTTAAAGTGGAAAGCAAGAACAAAATGATATGATACGAGCTTTTTTTAAAAGGGAAAAAGGTAAAGAAAACTGGGCAGTAGTAAAAGTAGTAGTAGCTGTAGTAGTAGCAGTAGTAGTCGTAGCAGCATGGCAGCAGCAGCTGCAGCAGTACAGCACAGCAGTGTAGCAGCAGGAGCTGCGGCAGTAGCGGCTGCATGAGCAGTGCTACTGTCGCCAGACACTCACCTGTCACTGTAGCCTTTGCCAGGTCCTATCAGGACATTGCCACCCCGACAATACCACCCGACTTCTGCCACCGGATTTTTACCACCCGGACTGTTACCGACATAGGGCATCTGCCACCCTAGGACATCTGCCACCGGGTTTTTACCACCGGACGTTTACCCACATAGGACATCTGCCACCCCAGGACATCTGCCACACTAGGACATCTGCCCCCGGACGTTACCGACATAGGACATCTGCCACCCAGGAACATCTGCCACCCTAGACATCTGCACCCCAGGAATCTGCCCCCGGACTGTTACCGACATGGACATCTGCCACCCTAGGACATCTGCCACCCGGATTTTACCACCCCGGGCTGTTACCGACATAGGGCATCCCGCCACCCGGGGCCTTTCCACAGGTTTTTTCCGATGAAAGAAATCCGACACCTGTCCTAGAATCACATTTGCCAGCGTTAATCAATCGCCTACAAAGGCTAACGTATTTCACCGAGTCATCATCACAAACTTTCAAGACCGGATGGGCGACCTAATTGAATCTTCATCTGGACAGTGTTTGGGCAGAATCTGTCTTAAACTCGGTTGAAAAATTCACAACAGTTAATGAATAAAATTTTCAAACATGGATTTATTGTAAAACTGAGCAACAGTAACAATTTGATCAAGACAATTTCGGTAGCCGGCATCATACTGAAATGAACGGACCTGGTAAAACTGGCAGTTTTCATAAAGATCATGATGCTTCTGTAAGAGAGCAAGAAAAGCCAAGCCTATTAGTGAAATAAAAAAGACCGCTAAGTGAGTGGGCCAACCACCAAAATATTTGGTTTTTGGCATTGCATTTGGG
>CM031627.1:19292079-19299579 GCA_018398815.1 Conus ventricosus
TGATATCAGGAGATTGTTAAGTCTGTGATGATAGACTAGATACATTTGCATCTCACCAGTATCTCCAATTGAAATGAAAGTCATTTAACTGTGACTACGGAAGTTGTTTTGCTAGGAAGGATGAATGAGTTGTGATATTGTTTGAAAATTAGTAAACTGTGGTATTTAATTGGGTCTTTTGAGTATTAATTTTCTGGAGTCGGATAGCGTAATTGCGAGCTGAGTTAGTTAATGTTGCGGGCTCCTTGATTGAAAAGTAAACTTGTGGGAGTGAATGTTAGTGATATAAACGGTGTGTGAATCGGGAGACCCCAACATTAAACGGACATACTCCTCAGCTATATGAAGCTGTGTGGGAAGTTACGGACATACTCCACAGTTGTAATATGATGGTGTGTGGGAAGTTACGGACATACTCCACAGTTGTAATATGATGGTGTGCGGGAAGTTACGGACATACTCCACAGTTGTACGATGATGGTGTGCGGGAAGTTACGGACATACTCCACAGTTGTACGATGATGTGTGTGGGAAGTTACGGACATACTCTACAGTTGTAAGATGATGGTGTGTGGGAAGTTACGGACATACTCCACAGTTGTAAGATGATGCTGTGTGGGAAGTCACGGACATACTCCACAGTTGTAATATGATGCTGTGTGGAAGTTACGGACATACTCCACAGTTGTAAGATGATGGTTGTGGAAAGTTACGGACACACTCCCAGTTGTATGATGCTGTGTGTGAAGTTACGGACAGAATCCACAGTTGTATGCTGTACGGTTGCAGTCACAGACATACTCCACAGTTGTGTGGAAGTTAGGGACATACTCCACAATCGTATGCTGCTGCGTGTGAAGTTACGGACATACTCCACAATTGAATGCTGCTGTGTGGGCAGTTGCAAACATACCCCACGGGTGTGTGTTACTGAGTTTGCAGTTACAGACATACTCCACAGTTGTATTCGTTTCGCAGTAGTATCTCGAGCAAATACAATCACACGCAATATCGTTCGAAACTGAACTGATGTGTCAAAAGGTTACTTTCAGATCTTCAACGAGAGCGTTTTGTTTTGTTTTACAATTATCATTCTTATGACAACAAAGGTTGTGGTGTGTGTTTTGCGTGCATGGATGCACAAAGGCGCAAGTATATTCTTGTGTGTGTGTGGTGTGGAGAGAGAGAGAGAGAGAGAGAGAGAGAGAGAGAGAGACAGACAGACAGAGAGAGAGAGAGAGAGAGAAGAGAGAGAGAGAGAGAGTGCGTGTGTGCGTGCGTGCGTACGCGTGTGCGCGCGCGTGTATGTGTGTGTGTGTGTGTGCGTGCGTGCGTGCGTGCGTGCGTGCGTGTGCGTTTTGTGTGTGCGTTTTGTGTGTGTGTGTGTGTGTGTGTGTGTGTGTGTGTGTGTGTGTGTGTGTGAAGACACAGATGTTGTGGCGATTGTCACACTAGTTTCAGTGAAGCGTTTTTTAATAATGCTTTACCAAAGGTTAAGATTTATATATCTGTTTGCTTGTTTGTTTGTTGTTGATGTATTTTTATAATGATATCAACACATATGAAACGACCAAAAACTTCGAAACAGTTTCTGACACAGGTCAGTCGCCACACTGGCGCCTCACGTGCCAATGGAAGCCTGTCTCTTGGTTACAGACAGGTGGCCACTGGCAATGCAAGGGAAGGAACTCGGGGTGGTGCAGCTCTGCATTTTTCTGTTCCAGTTTACCTGGGTGGCAGTTACTGGCGGCTGCACAGCAAGAAAAAAATAAATAAATAAATAAAATAAAAAATAATGCGCTGAGGCCTTGCTAAAAGATTCAGGTAATTAAAGACAGGCACAGTTACCTTGGTTCGAGAATACTTTTCATTGTGTCTGAACGTTGATGTAGCTACTGTTTCTTTCACATATATATGCCCATCAACGTACATTCCAGGGGGGTTCCAAGCAGACCGATTCAAAGGTAAGGAATGGGACTATGAAGGGGAAAGATCACCTGACGCAAAGGTCAGGGTCACGGTGAGTCAGAAGGCCTGAAATGTGACATCAGCTGAGGTTAGGTCAGATAGTTGAAGGTTGTGAATGTTGTTACCTGTTGAAAAACAAACAAACAACAGGTAAAATTATCAGGAGGGGGAGGGGGGAGAGAAGGGTGTTTGTTTGATCCATTCTCAGGGTAATATCAAATGCTGGCTCAAAACTTATGCTAGGCCTCAAAACGCTCACGTGGATTCTATAGTGATTTAGAGCAAATTCCTAATTGTGGCGTGCGTGTGGCCAGTCTGCTCACCTCAGTAGTCTTTGGACTCTGGTAGTACACGCGTCTCTATAGCTGTGGACGTCAGGGCAGTGTTTTAACCTTCATCTTCATCATCTTCATCCACATAGTGTCCTCAATCAACAAGCTGATGATAGTGACACTTGTAACGGAGGGGTAGGCGCAAAAAAAAAAAAGAAAAAAAAAAAGAAAAAAAAAAGAGCAGCTTGTGACTGAATACTGGTGGCGTTTACGACTCCCCACGTGAACACGCCCAAGAGACGCGGCTCCAACCACAACACAGTTTAAGTCAGTGAATCGTTCCACTCAGGGATGGTTCGCGGGGAGGAACGAATAACTCCGGTAGTCCCGTTGACACTGAAGTCTAGCGAGCTGTCCTGAGTGTGCTCTTCTGTCCCTCTCCTTAGGTGCTCTCAACTTTGGCTGCTGGGGGTTTTCGAAGTTTGACAAAAAATCCCCCTGGACCATGTTGTTAATGATTTTGTACATCATGGTGAGCCTTGCGATCTTACGTCCGCTTTGTAGGGATGTCCATCCGAGGTGGTGTAACATGTTGGAGACGCTAGCGGTTCTGTGTACATCATGGTGAGCCTTGCGATCTTACGTCGGCTTTGTAGGGATGTCCATCCGAGGTGGTGGAACATGTTGGTGATGCTAGCGGTTCTTTGTAACAATTTAAAACGAAACGCGCTGATCTTCGTTGCACGGCCTCAGTTTTTGTGATCTGTCCTTCTTTGTACGGGTCCCGCACGGATCGTGCGTATTCGAGAACAAGCTGTACCATTGCCTTTTTGGCTGTCTCTGTGTGGACCAGTGGACCGTGTCGCATGTCCGGGCTTTTGATGTTGGACTCCAGTGACTTGGCACGCTGTGGGAGGTCGGCCAGAATGTGGCGCTAACTGCTCCAGCTGGTTGCTCAGGAACATTCATTCATTCTGGGCCTCCTGATTGTCCTCCTTTGAAAGTTTTTTTTTTCAGAAACATCCACCTGGAAGAGCCAGAGAGAAGAGAGAGAGAGAGAGAGAGAGAGAAAGAGAGAGAGAGAGAGAGAGAGAGAGAGAGTGGCATGACTTCAATTCACACGCGCACATACACACGCACGCACGCACTCAACACACACACACACACACACACACACACACACACACACACACACACACACACACACACACACACACACCACGCACGCACGCACGCACGCACGCACGCACGCACGCACACACACACACACACACACACACACACACACACACACACACACATAATATCACGTAATGTGGAAAACAAAACAACAACAACACACACACATACACATACACACACATGTGCGCGCGCACGTCCACGAACGCACGCACGCACAGACGCACACACACTCTCTCACCCCCCCCACCCCCCCCCCCCCCCCCACCCCACACACACACATGTGCGCGCGCACTGGCATGCTGGCAAGCACACACACACACACACACACACACAACACACACACACACACACACACACACACACACACACACAAACATACACACACACACACTCTCTCACCCTCCCCCCCCCCACACACACACACACACTCACACACACACACACACACACACACACACACACACACACACATATATATATACAGACACGTGCGCACGCACGTCCACGAACGCACGCACGCACCCCCCCCCCCCCCCCCCCCCTCGCACACACACACGTGCGCGCGCACGGGCATGCTGGCAAGCGCGCGCACACACACACGCACACAACACCACACACACACACACACACACACACACACACACACACACACACACACACACATATATACGCAAACACATACACACACACACACTCTCACTCCCCCCTTCGCCCCCCCCCCCCCCCCCCCCCACACACACACACACATACACATCTACTAAGTTTTGGGACGATGAGTCACGAAAGTACTCATTCAAAAGGGCGGCTTTTTTTTCTTTCTTTCCTTTTTTTTTTTTTTTTGGGTCCCATCTTCCGTGCCACGTCAGTGGCATTGCACCCACGCCGCTCATTCCCCCATCCCCGTCCCCATCCACAGACACAGCCCTGGCTCATCCTGCTGCAGCCCCGGCACCGTTCACAGGGAGCAGTCGATGTCAAGTCGTCAAGAGGCAACCCATCGGAGGAGACATTGCACTGCTGCTGAGCCCACTTCGGTGGTTCTTCAGTGGTCGCTGTCCTCATCCAACATACGCAGGACACCACCTACTAAGCTCCCCTTGTTGACGACAATAATTGCTTAGGTCGCGGAGCCGGTGTGAGTGAGCTGTCCCTCTGGAGGGCGCCACCACGTCCGTCCAACGTCTCTCCCCCCCCCCCCCCCCCCCCCCATGTTTTTTAACACTGCGGGTGACCCCGACAGAATAGAACCAAGGCCAAAGACGTGGAGGGGATCTTAAAAGTGAGGTCCCCATGAGAGCAGGCCATGAAGGGCCACATCATTTGAGAATTTTTTGCATGGTGATGGATGAGAATGAGGATGATGAAGATGATGCTGCGGATTCCATTCCAGTCTGAGACCGCACGACAGGGCTGTTGTACTCTACGCTTCCTTTCATGATATATCCCGGCGTCACCAGCCCCAATAGATACAGACACCTGCAGTGTTGGTCAGGAAATTTGAGCAACAATCTCAGACACGCATCCACTAAGTGGATGAAACTCGACTGCGTGGTCCCAGTCTTCCCAATTTTCTCCGTAACAAACTCAGCTCTGGAGGGAGCAGACCAGAGTTTAAAAAAAAAAAAAAATCCCACAAATAAATGGCTCTGACCGGATTCGAACCGAAGACCTCCCAGCCAGGAGTATGAGACGCTAACCAGTGGTTCGCCACAGCTGCTGGTAGTTCAGCAAAACTTGCCCGTAGCCTTGAACTCTGTGCTGATGATGGTAACAGATGGTGGTGGGGCGAGCGCCGTGCCGGTAGCGTGGGGCGATAAAAGTTGAAGCACGGCCTTGGCCTCACCACGCCTGGCTGACTCTCCAGGTACTTTCCAGGTCGTTGACATTGGCTGCAGGCGGCACACCAAAACAGCATGCGCTAAAGGCCGTGCTTGAGAAGTCGAGTATTTTATAGACAGACACATTCAGATCGTTTAAAAAAAAAAAGTCTTTTTTTTAATATTGTGTCTGAAAGTTGATTTTCCTCCTTTTTGTTTCATGCGCCCTTCACGATACAATCCAGGTGGTTCCAAGTAGACAGATTAACACGAAAGGGATGGGACTATTTTGGGAGACCAGCTGGCGCAAAGATAGAATAACGGGTGAGTGCGAAGTCTTGAAAGGTGAGGACAGGTTTTATTTTTCTCGAACACTCAGATGGTGATGCCAGTTACCCGCACGGAGCTGGCTGTCCTCCGAAGGTCCGCCAGGTCCCCGTAGAGCTTGGCCCTCCAAGCCGCTGGCTCCGGCCATGTGTCCTGCCTGGCAGTAGCATGGAGGTGACAGTCCTGTAGCCTGTGCTCGGTGTCCATTTCGGCCTCTCTGCATGGGCACATCACAGACTCGCCAATCTTGTACTGTTTGTACATGTGTGCATTTTGTTCGTTAGGCTGACGCCAGGTAAGGGGTAGCTCGTGTATTTATAGACTGTGCATGATTTAATCAGCGGAAGCCACTAAAAAGCAAGAGAAAATGTTGGTAGGGAGGTTGTTCATTTGATCTATTATCAGTTGTATGCTGTACCACAAAACGCTTACATGAATGATATAGTTCTTCACGGTAACATCTTAAACCATTGGCGTGTGGCCTGCAGTTCGTGCTTTTTCGGCTTTCTTTTCCCACTATTTGTTCTTCATCTGCATGAGCTGCTTACCATAGTTGCTGCCTTGCTCCCTCCATGCCCTGCTCCACGTCTGTGGCCTTGGTTTGATTCTGTCGGGGTCACCGGCATCGGCACGTTCAAGAGGGCTGTCGGTTGGCGCCCCTTCAGAGGGAGAGTTCACTCACGCCGGCTCCGCGTCTAAGGAATTATTGCCGTTAGTAGGGGGCTTAGTTGATGGTGTCCTGCGTATGTTGGATCAGAACAAACACTACTGAACACCCACCGAAGCGACTCGGCGGCGGCACAGTGTCTCCTCCGGTGGGTTGCCTCTTGACGACTTGACATTGACTGCTTCCTGTGGATTGCCGGTGCCGGGGCTGCGGCGGGCCGGGCCAAGCTGTTAGGGATTGGGATGGGGGGGGGGGGTGGGGGTGGGGGGGGGGGGGGGAGGGGGGGGGGGGCGCTGTGTCACAATGAGCGGGTGCACTACTACTGAGGAGGCACAGAAGATGGAATAGCAACAACAACAGCAACAACAAAAACAAAAACAACAACAACAACAACAACAACCAACCAACCAACCAAACACAAACAAAAACAAAGAAGGAAACAAGCGAACAAAGTTGCAGCCGGTCCGGCTTGCTTGCTGGTAGTGTTGCTCCTTTCTTTGTCGGTGCAAGGATCGCTGTGTGTGTCCTGTTGCTGGCTTAACAGGTTGTGGTTCTGTTGTCATTGGTCAGTCTCTTTGTTCGTGGCTTAAAAGTACAACGTGACCCCAACATCACTGGGAACAGTGTGTAAGAAGGGCTTGCGTTTGTCTTCCCAGTTGTTCGCGTAAATGTGTGTGTGTGTGTGTGTGTGTGTGTGTGTGTGTGTGTGTTCCCTTCTCTCCTGCTCCTGTAAGTGTGTGTGTGCGTGTATGTGTGCGTGTGTGCATGTGTGTGTGTGTGGTGTGTGTGTGTGTGTGTGTGTGTGAGTGTGTGCACGTGTGTGTGTGTGTGTGTGTGTGTGTGTGTGTGTGTGTGTTAGCGCGTGCACGCTCCATTGCGTGTATGTGCTTCTGTGTTTGTACACATGCGCATATATGTGCGAGCGCGCGCGCGCGCGTGTGTGTGTGTCTATTTATCTGTTTGTGTGATTGTCCCTTTGCCTGTATACGAAAAAACGCCTTCTAAATCTGACTCACTCATACATTTAGTTTTTCAGCAACTTTTTTCATCTCCACACTTGTGTTTTGTTCCATTTACTACCCTTCGCTGGCTGCTTTGGGGGTGCTGTTAGATTCTTTTTTGAACCCTTGGTGGTGAGAACACCACAGAATTATGGACTGTGGTGTGTCTCTATTTGACACCAAGAGCACTGACACAATCAGCCGTGTCTCCCTGATGAGTCCGATCCAGCGACGAAAGGCCTCGGAGCAGGCAATACAAATAAATG
>CM031627.1:19309579-19312079 GCA_018398815.1 Conus ventricosus
TTAAGGACTGTCTTACAGACAGAAATCAGCCCCACGTTCCTTTAAGGACTGTCTTACAGACAGAAATCAGCCCCACGTTCATTTAGGGACTTTCTTTCAGACAGAAATCAACCCCGCGTTCGTTTCAAGGATTTATAACAGAGATAAATCAGCCCCACGTTCATTTAAGGACTTTATTACAGACATAAATCAGCCCCGCGTTCATTTAGGGACTTTCGTTCAGACAGAAATCAGCCCCGCGTTCATTTAGGGACTTTCTTTCAGACGGAAATCAGCCCCGCGTTCATTTAGAGACTTTCTTTCAGACAGAAATCAGCATCGCATTCATTTAAGGACTTCCTTTCAGACAGAATCAGCCCCGCATTCATTTCAAGGACTTTATAACAGACAGAAATCAGCACCGTGTTCATTTAAGGACTTTATTACAGACATAAATTAGCATCGCGTTCGTTTCAAGGACTTTATAAAAGAGAGAAATCAGCCCCGCATTCATTTAAGGACCTTCTTACAGACAGAAATCAGCCCTGTGTTCATTTGAAGATTTTATAACAGACAGAAATCAGCCGCGCGTTCATCCAAGGACCTCATAACAGACAGAAATCAACCCTGTGTTCATTCAAATGCTCTACAACAGACAGAAATCAACCCTGTGTTCGTTCAAAGGCACTACAACAGACAGAAATCAACCCTGTGTTCGTTCAAATGCTCTACCACAGACAGAAATCAACCCTGTGTTCGTTCAAAGGCTCTACAACAGACAGAAATCAACCATGTGTTCGTTCAAAGGCACTACAACAGACAGAAATCAACCCTGTGTTCGTTCAAAGGCTCTACAACAGACAGAAATCAACCCTGTGTTCGTTCAAAGGCTCTACAACAGACAGAAATCAACCCTGTGTTCGTTCAAAGGCTCTACAACAGACAGAAATCAACCATGTGTTCGTTCAAGGGCTCTGTAACAGACTGAAATCAACCCTGTGTTCGTTCAAAGGCTCTACAACAGACAGAAATCAACCCTGTGTTCGTTCAAGGGCTCTGTAACAGACTGAAATAAACACTGTGTTCGTTCAAAGGCTCTACAACAGACAGAAATCAACCCTGTGTTCGTTCAAGGGCTCTGTAACAGACTGAAAGTAACCCTGTGTTCGTTCAAAGGCTCTACAACAGACAGAAATCAACCCTGTGTTCGTTCAAAGGCTCTACAACAGACAGAAATCAACCCTGTGTTCGTTCAAAGGCTCTACAACAGACAGAAATGAACCCTGTGTTCATTCAAAGGCTCTACAACAGACAGAAATGAACCCTGTGTTCATTCAAAGACTACAACAGACAGAAATGAACCCTGTGTTCGTTCAAAGGGTCTACAACAGACAGAAATCAACCCTGTGTTCGTTCAAAGGCTCTACAATAGACAAAAATCAACCTGTGTTCGTTCAAATGCTCTACAACAGACAGAAATGAACCCTGTGTTCGTTCAAAGGCTCTACAACAGACAGAAATGAACCCTGTGTTCGTTCAAAGGCTCTACACAGACAGAAATGAACCCTGTGTTCATTCAAAGGCTCTACAACAGACAGAAATCTACACTGTTTTCTTCAAGGTGCTCTACAACAGAGAGAAATGATACCCTGTGTTCGTTTAAAGGCCTCTACAACAGACAGAAATCTACACTGTGTTCGTTTCAAGGCTCTACAACAGACAGAAATCAACCCTGTGTTGATTTCAAAGGACTCTACAACAGACAGAAATCAACACTGTGTTCGTTCAAAGGCTCTACAACAGACAGAAATCAACCCTGTGTTCGTTCAAAGGCTCTACAACAGACAGAAATCAACCCTGTGTTCGTTCAAAGGCTCTACAACAGACAGAAATCTACACTGTGTTCGTTCAAAGGCTCTACAACAGACAGAAAGGAACCCTGTGTTCGTTCAAAGGCTCTACAACAGACAGAAATCAACCCTGTGTTCGTTCAAATGCTCCGTAACAGACTGAAACCAACCCTGTGTTAATTCAAAGGCTCTACAACAGATAGAAATCAGCACTGTGTTCATTCAAGGTTTCTATAACAGACAGAAATCAGTATTGTGTTCATTTAAGGGCCCTAAAACAGGCAGAAATCAGTATTGTGTTCATTTAAGGGCCCTAAAGAGGCAGAAATCAGTCTTGTGTTATTTTAAAGGGTCTACTACAGACAGAAATCAACCCTGTGTTCATTCAAAGGCTCTACAACAGACAGAAACCAACCCTGTGTTCGTTCAAAGGCTCTACAACAGACAGACACCAACCCTGTGTTCGTTCAAAGGCTCTACAACAGACAGAAATGAACACCCTGTGTCCGTTCAAAGGCACTACAACAGACAAATAGGAACCCTGTGTTCGTTCAAAGGCTCTACAACAGACAGAAATCAACCTGTGTTCGTTCAAAGCTCGTAACAGACTGAAATACAACTGTGTTAATTCAAAGGCTCTACAACAGATAAGAAATCAGCACTGTGTTCAT
>CM031627.1:19317079-19319579 GCA_018398815.1 Conus ventricosus
AACACCACCGAAGAGACGTGACAGCACTGCAGTGTCTCCGTTGGTGGGTTGCCTCTTGTCGACTTCCTGTGGATTGCCGGTGCTGTGGCTGTGGCTGTGGATGGGTTGTTGGGATGAGCTGGGATGTGGGCTATGCCTCTGAGGTGACACAGGAGATGATAGGCAAGTAAATGGATGAATAAATAAATAAATAAAGAAATGAAATAAATGGATGAAGTAATAAATACATAAATAAATACATAAATAAAATAAATGAATAAAATACATAAGTAGAATAAATGGAAAATTGATTAGATAGCTTGAATAAGTGTAAAACTAAATGAGTAAATAACCAAATAAATGCATTAATCAATAAAAGAAATGAAAAACATAATTAGATAACTAAATAAGTATAGAGATAAATGAATGAATGGATAACAAATTTCATCATGAAAGAATCAAATAAACAAGCATCCATTCAATGTACTTGACCGTTTGTTATTAACAAAAAAAAAAAGGAAAGACTGGATTCGATGGACTTCACAGGATTTAGCCACGACCAGTCAGTGAGCTGTTACAGCTTTGATCCCCCAATTTCAAGTTTTCAGAGGGGGAATAAAAGGGAATTTTGAAAAGGTTACACATTGTAAGCATGAACCTCTCAACAAGACAACCAGACCTTCGTCAATGAGCAAAGTTTGAATGTTTGGTCGAGACTGCGGTCAACAAATGGGGTAGGGGAGGTGAATCTTGCAGTAAGGAACTCAGGGGAAGGAAAGTAGCGAGTATTGCAACGCCATAGCATTCGCGTAGAAAACACGCAAAGAGCGCCTTATATATATATATATATTATATATATATAGGGAGTGGATTCATCCACTCACATTACTCCCCTGTTTAAGGCTTATGGTCACCGCGGTATATCGTTCTCCTCCATTTTATGAAAAACTTATTCTCATTGTATATTTGTTTGCTTGTTTGTCTTTATGTTCTTGTCCTGCCTGTTGAAGGCCGACAGGTTGAGACTCGTTGCTTTAGCCCTATTTGTTACGTTCCATCGGCGGTCAGCGTTTCAGCCTATGTGTTTGAGCTCTCAGTACTGGACAGGAACAAGCTGGTATGCATGATTACAACAGAGGGTGGCCAAACCAGCGGAACGATTTCTCAGCCTGGAAGGAGCCACGGACAAAGGTCCTCTCTAGTGCGTCACGTTAACCCTTTGGAGGGATACTATGAAAGACCGTGGGTCTCACTGAGCAATGTGGCACTCTATAAAAAAAAAAAGCATTATAGGACTGGGTCATGGAATGCCATTAGCAGGATGTCACTTTCTAACTATAACGAAGGAAGTGGGGGGGGGGGGGGGGGGAAGAGGAGGCGGGATGGAGGTGGTAGGGGGGGGGGTTATAGATCTCAATTAAAAGAATGCCGCTCTATGCAGAGGGGAACTTGGGAGGGGTAAAGGGGAGGGGGAGAGGGGGGTCAGAGACCTCAATATGCGGTACATCACTCTACAAAGAATGACGGGAGATAGTCATAGACCTCAATGATCAGTATACACCTGCAAAGAGGAATGACAGAGTCATAGACCCCAATGATCAGTATACCACTTACAAAGAAGAATGACGGGAGAGAGTCATAGACCTCAATGATCAGTATGCCACCCTACAAAGCGAAATGACAGAGAGAGAATCATAGACCTCAATGATCAGTATGCCATTCTACAAAGAGGAATGACAGGAGAGAGAGTCATAGACCTCAATGATCAGTATGCCACCCTACAAAGAGAAATGTACAGGAGAGAGAGAGTCATAGACCTCAATGATCAGTATGCCACCCTACAAAGAGGAATGTACAGGAGAGAGAGAGAGAGAGTCATGGACCTCAATGATCAGTATGCCACCTGCAAAGAGGAATGACGGGAGATAGTCATAGACCTCAATGATCAGTATACCACCTGCAAAGAGGAATGACGGGAGATAGTCATAGACCTCAATGATCAGTATACCACCTGCAAAGAGGAATGACGGGAGATACTCATAGACCTCAATGATCAGTATGCCACCTACAAAGAGGAATGACAGGAGAGAGACATAGGCCTCAATGATTAGTATGGTGACCACCTTTTTGTCAGAAGGCCCATTAGTCAGAAGGCCCACTAGTCAGAAGGCCCACTAGTCAGAAGGCCCACTAGTCAGAAGGCCCATTAGTCAGAAAATCAGTATTTTGTTGTTGTTGTTGTTGGTTTTTATTGGGGGTGGGGTGGGGGGGGGGGGAAATTCCACTTTCATTTCACTTTAATCTTCCGCATTTTCACTTTCATCTTCCGCACTTAGGGGAAATTCCATTCATGCAACTGAATGCCAACTGATTTTCTGACTAACGGGCCTTCTGACTAGTGGGCCTTCTGACTAACGGGCCTTCTGACTAACGGGCCTTCTGACTAACGGGCCTTCTGACAATAAGGCGTCCCCGATTAGTATACCACTTTACGAGAGGACTATCTAGAAAGAGATAATAG
>CM031627.1:19322079-19342079 GCA_018398815.1 Conus ventricosus
GCGCGCGCGTGTGTGTGTGTGTGTGTGTGTGTGTGTGTGTGTGTGTGAACAAGAACAAAAACATATTTTATTGCAATATGAAAACCGGAGGTTTTGTGGGGCACATATGATCAAGTTAAGACATTCAATTAAACTAATTCCAACGTTGTCACGTCTTGCAACATAGTAGAAAGAAACTCGTGGAGAGCGTGGCAGCAGAGAGTCCTCAGAAGAGAAGCCCCTTCAAGCAAGTGTTTCGGCCCTTATCTCCTGACACTCTAGGGGGGTTGGGCCACACCCGGTTCATGACTCCGGATGTCCCTCTGCTGCCCCTTTTTTTTTCCCATCTTGGGACGAGCATGGCTGGGATTCGACCCATGACCCTCTGGTAATGCTCATTTTCCACTTAATGACTCGCGCTTTAACCACTGAGCCACAGGGACACCTGATATTTGTAGGGAAATTAAGCCTTATGAAGTTCACTTTTGTTCCTCCTTGACCAGATCCAGCTTGAACACCTCTCTGCCGCTTCTGCCATTGCTTTCAGGGCTCTGGATTTTTCCTTCCTGCAACTGAGAGCTGTTTCATGAGGCTGTATGCAGACGTTCCTACAAATCCCTAGCTCCAATTTCTGCAGTGAGGACTTTGACCACATAGCCTTCTCTCCTCAGGTATTTGCCAGATCAGCATACTTTTCAGTCTTGTAGATTTGAGCTGCCTCCATTCTGTTTTCATATGGCACCGTGAGCTCGATCATGATCAGCTGCTTGGTTGACTTAGAGTGGACTACTATGTCTGGTCTCATGCCACTCTTGCTGATGATCTCTGGGTGACTCTTCCATTCTGGGAGGTCTGCAGTGCACTCCCAGTCATCTGCCCCGTCCAGCAGACTCTCCCTGCATGTTTCGAGTGGCACTGTTGTTCTTGGCCATGATTTGCTGCCTCCTGCCGTGAAGAATGTTGCGGGTGCTTTTGGAGTCCTGATTCGCCCTTTTGTGGTGTTGGTACAAGCCCAGACTGCTTGTACAATCTCTTTGAGCACTTGGTTGTGCCTCCATGTGTACCTTCCTTGAGCCAGGGCTACTTTACATGAGCTTAGAACATGCTCCACTGTTTGTTTTTCATGGCAGAGGGGGCATGCAGGATCGTCTGTTTTCCCCACTTCACCAGGTTTGCATTTGAGGGCAGAAGGTCATATGCAGATCTGAGAATGAAGCTGATCCTGAGAGGGGCCATGTGCCAAATGTCATTCAAGTGAGACTTCTTTGGAGTGCATTCTCCCACGTTGTCCATTGCCTTTGCTGGCTCTGCTGGACTGCTTTTTGGAGTCTTTTTTGGTCTTCTTCTTTTCTCATCTCCTGAATCATCATGTTTCTTTTGGCTTTTCCTTTGGCCTTTGACCACCATTCAGTTTTGGTCACCCCCAGTCCTTGTCTGTTGGTCTGTGTGTGTCCTGTTATTTCTCTGATCTTGAGACTTTCTTTTGCAGAATCCATCGCCTCTTGAACTTTCCATTTTCTGCCTGTCTTCAGCTGGGGCTAGATTGCTTCTACCACCTTGTCTCCTGAGTCCTCCAGCATGCTTTGAAGTCTGATTTCCTGCTTTGTATTCCTCCAGGATGGATTTCAGTGGTAGTTTCAGCTTTGCTATGCGACATTTACAGCGCGATGTCAGTCAGACAGGGTGGGACACCAAGCCATTTCCTTGTGAACTTGTTGATTTTGGCTTCCATTGCCTCCACTGTGCTGGTGCAGATGTCGTATATCATCAGAGGCCATAGGAGCTTTGGTATCAGCATGAACTGCAGACCCCAGACCTTGTATTTGCCAGGGAGCCACACTGGTCAATGGTCTCCAAGCCTTCTTCCGCCATCTGCTTGGTTTCTTTTGCTCTTTGTGTGTCTTTCAGCGTATCATCATACATCTTCCAAGGCTCTTGACTGGTTCTTCTGTGACTGTTGGAATGGCCTGGTTGGCAACACTGAAGACCACAGATTCGGCCACCTTTCCTTTCCTCAGTGAGAGACTCCGTGATTTCTTTGGTTTGAACTTCATTCTGGATGAGGCAACTATGTCGTCCAGCCTCTCCAGCACATGACGTGTCTCGTCTTCTCTGGATGAAATCACTGTAGTGTCATCCATGAAGGCCTTGAGAGGAGGCATCTTGTATCCATCGCCAAGGTCTGTTTGTCTCGCGTTGTTTGTTGCTGCTTTCAGGATGAGTTCCATTGCCAGCACGAACAGTATTGGGGAAATTGCACAGCCCATTGCAATGCCCACTTCCAAGTTGATCCAATCTGTTGTGTAGTCCTTGGTAGAGAACCGCATTGAGAAGCCATTGAAGTACTTCTTGAGCATGTCGCGGATGTTCTTTGGCACATGGTACATCTCAAGAGCCAACTGTATCATCTCATGGGGCACAGATCCATATGCGTTTGCCAGATCAAGCCACCTACCTCCAGGTCTCTCTTTTCTGTTTTTGCTTTTTGGATTGCGTCCCAGATCATTGTGGCGTGTTCTACACAGCCAGCCACGCCTGGGATGCCACCTTTCTGGACTGACACATCCAAGTACTTGTTTTCCATCAGGTACTTGGTCAGCCTTGCTGCCATGACAGAGAAGAAGATTTTCCCTTCGACGTTCAGTAGTGATATTGGCCTGAACTGGCTGATGTCACTTGAGTGTTTGCTCTTTGGGGATGTACACACCATCTGCCGTCATCCATGGCGCTGATCTTCTGGTTTCTCCAAGCCGATCGCAGCAGCCTGTGGACCCACTCCCGCACCTTGGGACATTTCTTGTAAAGCTGGTAAGGTATTCCGTTGGCCCTGGTGATGATTTGGCTCTGGCTTTATCGACCACCTTCTTGATTTCCGCCAACATTCGAGGCTTGCCATTGAACTGTTCCTCAGGGTTGGTTGGCCACACCAGACCTTGAATGTCGAGTGGTGCTTTGCTCTGTGAGTCAGAGTATGTTTTCCTCAGATGCTGCTCAAGAACTCCCTTTGTCCACACTTAGGGTCCCAGATTTTGGCTGCTCAAACAGTGTTCTGGCAAACTGGAAGGGGTCTCTGAAGAAGCGCTCTTGTGTCTTCTTCTTTTTGCTCTTCCTCTTCCTCACAGATTCCGCTTTGCTGAGGGCGCTGTGTTTTTCTTTCAGGTCTTCCCACAGTTTTTCCAAGCCTTGTTTTTCAGCTGGCAGTGCGGTCTTCATTTGCTTCTTGAGGTTGTTCTTTTGGACTCTGATCTTGTCCATCTTTTCTTGGCGTCTGGATTTCTTTGGAGGTGTTTTCTCTTTGGGTAGTTTTACTCCATAGGCGTCTCTACATGTGGCATACACAATGTCCCATATGTGGCTAGTTTGTGTTCCAGGGTGCTTTTCCCTATCAGTGCATCGAGTCTGTGGGGCGATTTTTGCATCCAGTTTCTCCCAATCTTCAGTTTCGTTTGCTCGTGGCAGGTTGAGTTTCAGGCGCCTGGCATCGAGGGCCTGTGCAAATTCCTCATCCGAACCAACAGCGTGGATGTCCTTGGAACTGTGGTTTAAATCCTGGCCTTGGTCTTCCGACGTCTTATCTGCTGATGCAGTGCGCTGCTGCTCATTCAGATGAGTCTTCACACATCCCATCTTTGTTCTGTGGATCTTCATGCCACGGGTGGTAGCGAAACGCTTTCCACAGACACATGGATATTCCATTTGGTCCAGGTTCATAGTCCGTTTGGGATTTGCAGTCGTGATTGGTTGAGCACCGATGGATTCATCATTCTCTCCCCTTTCGGTGAATCCTGGGAGCATCTTTTCCTTTTATTCTTAGTAGCCACATGTTTAAGGCAAAGTGGGGAGCCAGCCCTCAGAGCCTTGGTTCTGGTCTTTCCCAGTGTCCTCCCGGGCTTTCCCGGACGTCCTCCGGCCTATTCCGGAAGTCAATGGTTTACCCATGCATCAGTAGAAAGAAACTCGTGGAGAGCGTGGCAGCAGAGAGTCCTCAGAAGAGGAAGCCCCTTCAAGCAAGTGTTTCGGCCCTTATCTCCTGACACTCTAGGGGGGTTGGGCCACACCGGTTCATGACTCGGATGTCCCCCTGCTGCCCCTTTTTTTGTTTCCCCATCTTAGGACGAGCCATGGCTGGGATTCGAAACCCATGACCCCCTGGTAATGCTCATTTTCCACTTAATGACTCGCGCTTTAACCACTGAGCCACAGGGACACCTTTGGCACACATTTACTAGCAGAAAGAAAAAAAGCATAGTGTGTATCAGGGTCTGACTACATTTTCTGTCGAGAAAAACACAACGGATATACTGGGCAAGTACAGGTTGGAAGCAGTCCAATAACATGCGATCCCAGGGTTTGATCATTTCAGTCTGTGGTGGAAATTCTGGTTTTATGATCCTTGTCATCAGGTCATAACGGTTGTTGGTCAAATAATTTGCAGTCATCCAGGAAATATAGTTCGTCCTCAACAACGTGGCATGTCGTGCATAATCTGTCTTCTCTGTCAGTGTTGGTATAACGGCCCCAGGAGTTCATGGGCACTTACTCGTACTAATGGTGAGTGCTCGTCTGCAATCTGTGTCAATGTGTCGCTCCAAATGAGCCACCTGTTTGTATTCGGTAGCCACTGTGGCATAAAATTCTAGCCTGGGTGTGCTCGCGCGCGCGCGCACTCGCGCGTGCGTGCGTGCGTGTGTGTGTGTGTGTGTGTGTGTGTGTGTGTGTGTGTGTGTGTGTGTGTGTGTGTGTCCGTGAATCCCGTACTACCGTCCCACACCTTTAGTCTGCCGTTTTAACCGCTGGCGTGACGCTCTGTTCCTGAACTCACTCTCTGCGTTCCACTGCTGAGACAGTCGCACGAAACAGCTTCGCGTGTGTGGGTCATTTCATCTGCTTCAATGGCGAATGATAACGTTCTTACATTTCAGAGTTTTCTCTCAGTGTGCTTTCGTGTGTTGTGTGTGTGTGTGTGTGTGTGTGTGTGTGTGTGTGTGTGTGTTGTGTGTTTGTGTGTGTGTGTGTGTGTGTGTGTGTGTGTGTGTGTGTGTGTGTGTGTGTGTAGAGAGAGAGAGAGAGAGAGTGTGTGTGTGAGAGAGAGAGAGAGAGAGGAGAGAAGTGTGTGTGTGTGTGTGGTGTGTGTGTGTGTGTGTGTGTGTGTGTGAGAGAGAGAGAGAGAGAGAGAGAGAGAGAGTGTGTGGTGTGTGTGTGTGTGAGTGTGTGTGTGTGTGTGTGTTGTGTGTGTGTGTGTGTGTGTGTGTGTGTGTGTGCGTGCGTGTGTGTGTGTGTGTGTGTGTGTGTGTGTGTGTGTGTGTGTGTGTGTGTGTGTGTGTGTGTGTGTGTGAGTGAGGGTGTGTGTGTGTGTGTATGTGTGTGCGTGTGCGTGTGCGTGTGTGTGTGTGTGTGTGTGTGAAAGAAACACATACATGTATATTTCTGTACCTATTTCGATCTATGTCTCTCTCTCTCTCTCTCTCTCTCTCTCTCTCTCTCTCTCTCTCTCTCTCTCTCTCTCTCTCTCTCCATGTGTGTGTGTGTGTGTGTGTGTGTGTGTGTGTGTGTGTGTGTGTGTGTGTGTGTGTGTGTGTTGTGCGTGCGTGCTTCACCCTTTGAATCTTGCCGAGTTATTAATGTAATAACGAAGGAATTGTTAGCCTGCACTTGTTTTCCCCCCACTACTAAACTGCTCAACATACTATTGTCTGGTCAATCAGTACGTTATTGCATGTCTTAGGAAATCCAAGGAAAGGGTTGTTCTGCACAATCCTTAGCTGCAGTCAGCACTTAGTTGACTGATAATGCTTGGCTTATTTCACAGTAGAGAAGACTACTCTGACTGTGATTCTCGTTGACCTCCATTGCGTCCTATAAATGGATCATCAAAATACATGCTGAAAGATGTGCCTATATATGTCATACAGTTTACTTCATGATTTCATTTTTTTTTTCAGCCACTTATTTCCTTACCATACTTCTTTTTCACTTTTACTTTGCCACCCTTAACTGGCTGCTTTGAAGCGATGTTGGATTCCGTTTTTGAACTCTGGGTGGTGAGACTACCACAGAATTGTAGACTGAGGTATACCTCCATTTGATGTCAAGGGAGCACAGATATAAGCAGCCGTGTCTCCCTGACATGGTCGATGCAGTGGACGAAAGGCCTCGGAGCAGGCAATATGAACTGTCCTGTCTTCAGGATGGGTGATCGTGGTCCCCATACGCTGCTAGCAAAGGATTTTACATAATATCTCCATGAATGTTCATTTTCTTTCAACCCACCCCGCCATTGTGTTTTCCATTGAATCTTTGCCAAGTCAGTAATGTAACGACGAAGGAATTGTTAACCTGCACTTGTTTTTCCCCATAAAATATACATATATCTATTTTTTTTTCAAACAGGTATAATTCTCACTAAAACTCGCACCGCGCCTCAACAAAACGACGACGTCAGCAGGTAAATTGGAAAAAAATGAATAGTTAAAACAAGTTGGACGTCTTTTCCTACTAGGACGATTTTTATTCTCAAGCTTCCGCCACAAGAGCTTCATCAGGAATAATTCCCGAGGAAGCCCTTCTGGCCAAAGCTTGAGAATATAAACCGTCCCCTGTGGGAAAAGATGTCCAACTTGTTTTAGTATTCATTATACATAGATAGATGGATATAATGTGTGTGTGTGTGGTGTGTGTGTGTGTGTTGTGTGTGTGTGTGTGTGTGTGTGTGTGTGTGTGTGTGTGTGCTGGCTATCTGTCTCTCTACCCATCTCTCTATCTGTATACTTTCAACAATCCATAGCTTACAACACTGTTGTCTAGGAGTCCGAAGAGCCCAAAAACCTCATCAGATCTGTGCCTCTGGATTCTGGCCACCTGCTGATGAGGAGTATACACACGCCTCCATTTCAACCAACATTCTTTCTTTTTCCAGTACTGCCCGTTCATCTTTTGCTCTAAAGCGACAATTGTCTTCGGACAGGAAGACCTTGCCTCTTTTATTTCAGCGAGTTTTCCTTTCTGATAATGAGGACGTGCTCTCCTCATCAGCAAGTGTCATAGGATCCAGTGGCGAGCCTGACCATTTCTCCATAGCGCGAAACAGACGCCACTTGCTAGTCCTGCTGAATCCTTTCTGGAGGACACTGTTAAGCATTTGTGTGTGTGTGTGTGTGTGGTGTGTGTGTGTGTGTGTGTGTGTGGTGTGTGTGTGTGTGTGTGTGTTTTGTGTGTGTGTTTACCAGTTCATCCATGCGTCGTTTACCTTGACGTCATTCGTGGACCTCACATCGCCAAAGTAGACCGTCTGATGGACAGACGTTGGGCGCAAGACCGTGGCTACGCCTGGGTGGTGCTGGTGGCAAGCATGGGCTGTAACTACCTGACCGGTGTCCTGCTATACTTTGTTGGAGTCATCCACGTGGAGCTCCTCGACAAGTCCAAGGTGACGTCACCACCACGGCCTGGGCTGGCTCCCTCTACTCCAGTCTGGAAATGCTGGGAGGTGAGACACTGAGCCACAGGGTCGTTGTCGTCATCGTCATCGTCATCGTCGTCGTCGTCATCATCATCATCAGCTTTAATATCATGACCATCATCATGTTCATCATCGTTATACATCATCATCATCATCATCATCATCATCATCATCATCATCATCATCATCATCATCATCATCATCCTTATCATCATCATCGTCATCACCATCATCATCATCAGCTTTAATATCATGACCATCATCATGTTCATCATCGTTATCATCATCATCATCATCATCATCATCATCATCATCATCATCATCATCATCATCATCATCATCATTATCATCCTCATCGTCATCATCATCATTATCAGCACAGCAGCAGCAGTAGCTGTAGCAATAGCATATTGATTTTCAGAATTATATTTGCAGGATGAACATATATTTTGAAAGACTAGGTTTTATTTTTGTTCGCCCCCCCCCCCCCCCCCCCCAAAAAAAAAACAAAAACAAAAAAACAAAACAACAAACAAACAAACAAACAAAAACAACCAAAAAAACCCCTGCAATTTGAGGAGAATATTTGTAGAGCTCACATCATGAATGATTGAGGAATATAGAGTCAATATGTGTAATTTTACAAGTGTTATGAGTAAATGTCTACAGTTGCTGGAGAGTCTTGTATCTTCAATATTTTCAAATTTGGAATAACTTCAAAATTGTTACATTCTACATTTGTAGAAAAATGTTTGTAGAATCATGATCTAAAATTACTGTAAAATGTTTGTGAAGTTTGTTTGTTTTTTCAGTTCTAGAAGAGTACCTGTAGATCAGTACCTATGGTTTTATGAGAATGTTTGTGTGGGTCAATGTTTACAATTCTGGAAGAATGTTTCTGGGGTCAATGCCTACAATTTTAGAAGAAAACAAATCTTCTTTGTGCCAATACTTACAATTGTGGGAAATTTCTTGAATCAACATCGACATTTTTAGACAAATATTGCCAAGTCAATCACTTAGATTTGAGCAGTCTTGTCCGTTTTGGGATTTGGGCAGACATTGTACGATCACTATGCAGAATCTTAGAAGAGTGACTATCGACTCCTGTTTCGACGTTGTCAGATATATGTGTATATTGCTGGTGTATACAGTTGTAAATTAGAGTCACGTTTTTTTTCTCTCTTTCTTTTTTCTTTTCTTTTCTTCTTTTTCTTTTCTCAGAATTTTAGCAAGGAGACTGGTCGGTACAAAAAAAAATGTACATCTAGCTTTCAGAAGAATATTCGTTACGTCAGGTTCTACAATATCAGGAGAATGATGACAGGGGTCATATATTCAGAGCGCAAGGCTAGGCTGTGGTAGGGCTGACAGATTATGATGAAAGCGTTTAAAAACAATGAATAGTGATAATAACTCTTAACACTGGAAAAAAAGGCCGTCAAGTGGCTGATGATGATGATGATGATGATGATGATCATCATCATCATCATCATCATGATCATGATCATATAGTTCTCCTGCTCCTCCTCCTCTTCCTCCTCTTCCTCTTCATTGTGATTATCATCATCATCACGAGAAGAAGAAGAAGAAGAAGAAGAAAGAAGAAGAAGAAGAGAAGAAGAAGAAGAAGAGAAAGAAGGACGACAAAAACAACATAAAATAACAACAACAACAATTAATAATAATAATAATAATAATAATAATAATAATAAATAATAAATAATAATAATAATAATGATAACAACAACAACAACAATAATAATAATAATAATAATAATAATAATAATAATAATAATAATTATATAATAACAATAATATACAACCAGTGGAAACAGAGGCTGAGCGGTGACTGATAATTAGAGTATCATCCCAAATTCTACCAATAACAGCAGAAAGAAAGACGGTGGAGGAATGGTTAAAACCTCACCGGAATGATGCGTCCTGGCGTGCAGAATTGTCTGCCCCTTTTTTTTCCCTGGAACCCTGCCACCCATTGTACTGTTGTTGCAGCGCCCCTGGCCAGCACCTTGGTGTACGCGCACAGCTGTCGGCTCAGCGTTGTAGTGGGAGGCGTGCTGCTGTGTGTGGGATTCGTCACTTCCGCTTTCGTCACTTCCGTTCTGCAGCTGGTGTTCACCTACGGCGTCATCGCCGGTAAGTTGGAGGGGCGTGAGGTGGGGGGGGGGGGGGGGGGGGGGAAGGAGGAAAATTGGGGGGGGGGGGGGGGGGGGACGGGAGGTAACTTACGATAATTCGGATTCATTTTGCTAGTTTGCTGTACTTACATTCCCTGTGGTCTAAAAATGGCTGTAACTTTGGGGGAGGGGGGGGGGGGGGGGGGGGGGGGGGGGTGAGGGGGGGGATAACTAGCATTCAGCATTCCCTGCCGCCTCCCAGTACCCGTCGCCTAGTGACTATAGCTTCATCAGTTTTTGAAGCGATGCTTTGCTTCAGGACAACCGTTGAAGGGAAATTGTAGAAGAAGTGGTAAATCGATGACAGAATTCATCTGTTGCCGTCTCCAGGATCCCATAAGTTTAAATTAATAGCTATGGACATAAAAATTTGATTCATGGTAATTTGTGCAATTTCTGGCAACTGATAGGGTTCAAGACTTTTTCTTTAATAAATAAGTTCATACAGTACAGCATAATGGGAAAAAATTGGTTGAGAAAAAAAAACAAAAACAAAAAAACCAGACATACCAAACATAATGATAAACACCATCTTACATTTTGAAGACAAAAGGTTAGAACATGAAAGGGTGCAAGAGTTGTGTAAACAAAAACAAAAAAAAAAGTTGAAAAATAGAAAGAAAGAAGGAAAGGAAGACAGAAAGAGAAATAAAGAAAAAAAGAAGAAAGAAAAGAGAAAAAGAAAGAAAGGAAGAAAGAAAAAAATAGCAAAAGAAAAAAGACAGACACAGACAGGACAGACAGACAGACAGAAAGAAAAAAAAGAAAGAAAGAAAAAAAAGAAAGAAGAAAGAAAGAAGAGAAAGAAAAGAAAAGATAGAAAGACAGAACTGAATTAGAGACGAGGTGGTTTAAACATTTTTTTTTAATTCCTATCTCTCTTCTTCCTCTACTTCGCCACGCGCGATGGGTCAAGTAAATTGGTGATTTCTGTGAATTGTGTGCAATTATTCGTTCGCTGTCCTCATGGACTGGGGGTTGTGTAAGCTGGAGAACTTTGTGAAAGACGCAGCCACAGACTGGTGTGTGTTACACCGTGGATGTCTTCAGTCGCCTGGTTTACTGGTTGTTACCTTCACTGGCTTTCCTTCATCATCCACTCAGGCAACTCTGTGTGTTTTGTGTGTGTGTGTGTGTGTGTGTGTGTGTGTGTGTGTGTGGTGTGTGTGTGTGTGTGTGTGTGCGTGTGTGTCTGTGGTGTCTGTCTGTGTGTCTGTGTGTCTGTGTGCATGCGCGGCGCGCGCGTGCGTGTGTGTGTGTGTGTGTGTGTGTGTGTGTGTGTGTGGTGTGTGTGTGTGTGTGTGTGTGTGATTTCCCCAGGCACCGGTTTGGCGCTATCCTACTCACCATCTCTCATGTTCATCTCTTTCTACTTCCACAAATTCCACGGCCTGGCATCGGGTCTCTCCGGCTTGGCTTCGTTTGTGGGGACCCTGACAGGCTCCCTGATGACCCAGGCCTTCATAGACATGTACAGCCTGAGAGGGGCCTTTTTCTTGATCGCGGGCTTGGGGATTCAATGCTGCGTGTTTGGAATGCTCTACCGCCCAACGCAGACGAAGGGAAAGGAAGATCACACCCGGGACATAATCCGGAACAAGAAGTCACGTGGAAGGCTTCTGGTGAACGATCTGAAGCTCTGGTCTTGCTGAAAGACAGCTTCAAGGATACTCATAATCAAGAATTTCATGTATTTGGTGAATGGCGCGATCCAGCATTAACTGTAGGTGAAAATGGGATCAGCGTTGTGGCGAAACGGAGGAGAATGGGCTTGATTCCACGCAGACGTTTTTGTTGTCTTCTGAGAGCACACAAAACCATTCAATTCCCAGCTCTCGAATAAAATGTGATCACATGAGTGACGGGGAAGAAAGAAGAAACGGCTCACCTTGTTGAACCCAGACGAAAACCCTGACGTTGACATCTCAGGTGGTTTAAAACCAATCGAAGACGACCCCAGAAGATCAGCTTCTCTAAACAGATGCTTGTACATGTTCAGAGGGGTGCGCTCCCTGATGAAGAACCGGGCTTTTCTCGTCCATTGCTGTGGCATTTTCTTCGCGGCGGTCAACGTATCCGGGGTGTACCTTCACCTTCCAGAGTACGCCAGAACCCAGGGCACACAGTCCACCAGGCTGCCGCGCTCTTCGTGGGGGTCGGAGTCTTCAACCTGGTCGCCAGGGTAGGAAGCGGGTTGATGCTGACTACGACGCGGCTCAACGGCCTGGACCTGAGCATGGGTCTGATGGCGCTGTGCGGCCTGGCTTCCTGTCTGTTCCCTCTGTACTCCTCCACCTACGTGGGTCAGATGACCTTCGCTTCGGTGTTCGGGTTGGTGCATGGCGGCTTCTCCACGCTCATCAACGTGCTGACTGTGGAGCTGGCGGATTTTCAAGTCCTGCCCGCCGCTTACGGAACACTCATCTTTGCAATGGGCCTGGGATACGTGACGGGGCCTCCTATGTCGGGTGAGTTGCTGGCGTCCACTTACAGAGCGTTTCTGTTTGAGATGGGAACACGCCACGTGGCGGGGACTTCTATGCCAGGTGAGTGTCTGGCAGCCGCTCAAAGAGCGCACCTTTCAGCGCCAGGTACAGACCACGTGGCGGGGACTTCTATGCCAGGTGAGGTTTTGGCAGCCGCTCAAAGAGCGCACCTTTCAGCGACAGGTACAGACCAAGTGGCGGGGACTTCTATGCCAGGTGAGTGTGTGGCAGCCGCTCAAAGAGCGCACCTTTCAGCGCCAGGTACAGACCACGTGGCGGGGACTTCTATGCCAGGTGAGTGTGTGGCAGCCGCTCAAAGAGCGCACCTTTCAGCAACAGGTACAGACCAAGTGGCGGGGACTTCTATGCCAGGTGAGGTTTTGGCAGCCGCTCAAAGAGCGCACCTTTCAGCAACAGGTACAGACCAAGTGGCGGGGACTTCTATGCCAGGTGAGTGTCTGGCAGCCGCTCAAAGAGCGCACCTTTCAGCAACAGGTACAGACCAAGTGGCGGGGACTTCTATGCCAGGTGAGGTTTTGGCAGCCGCTCAAAGAGCGCACCTTTCAGCAACAGGTACAGACCACGTGGCGGGGACTTCTATGCCAGGTGAGGTTTTGGCAGCCGCTTTTGGAGGGATCCTCTTTGTGATATAAACAGACCGAGTGGCAGGGACTTTCTTTTTGTCAGGTGAGTTGTTAGCATTGGCTTATGGAACTCTCCTTTTGGGGATAGGAGAAACAGATCATGAGGCGGGATCTCCTGCGCCAGGCGAGGTGATGGTGTTTGGGATCACGGAGTGTTCATCTGAATGAGGGGTGGTGTGGCTCAGTCTCCCATGATTCTAGGCGGTCATCGCACTCAGCAAAAGGCTGTGTCCTCATTACTTCAGAGTCACATGGTCATAGAGTCTGCCATGATTCTAGGCAGTTACTGCACTCAGCAAGAAGGCTGTGTCTTCATTGGCTCTCAGAGTCACCAGGTCATAGAGTCTGCCATGATTCTAGGCGGTCATTGCACTCAGCACGAAGGCTGTGTCTTCATTGGCTCTCAGAGTCACCAGGTCATAGAGTCTGCCATGATTCTAGGCGGTCATTGCACTCAGCACGAAGGCTGTGTCTTCATTACTTCAGAGTCGCCAGGTCTAAGTCTGCCTGTATATTGCCTAGATGACCATTCTTGGGGGTTTCATGCGGTACATGGACGCCCACGAGCAAAAGCCACGTCACTTAGCACATTTCTCAAGGTGGAAAGAAGATGTGATCACACAGAGAGAGAGAAGTGTTTGTTGTGTGTGTGTGTGTGTGTGTGTGTGTGTGTGTGTGTGTGTGTGTGTGTTTGTGTGTGTGTATGTGTGTGTTGTGTGTGTGTGTGTGTGTGTGTGTGTGTGTGTGTGTGTGTGTGTGTGTGTGTGTGTGTGTGTGTGTGTGTGTGGCGTGCGTGTACACTTGAGCACGTGAGCACTTGTACATGTGTGTGTGTGTGTGTGTGTTTGTGTGTGTGTGTGTGTGTGTGTGTGTGTGTGTGTGTGTGTGTGTGTGTGTGTGTGTGTGTGTGCGTGCGTGCGTGTGGGGTGGTGTGTGTGTGTGTGTGTGTATGTGTGTGTGTGTGTGTGTGTGTGTGTGTGTGTGTGTGTGTGTGTGTGTATGCTTGCCTGTGGCCCTTTACAGACAGATGGAATAAAACTAACATCTATTTGTCCTTTCATGCCATTCTTGACTGATCGATACTTTCGTTCGCGAGAGTAGATCTTAACTGCTCACGAGAGAGAAAGTGTCACTACACCAAACATCAGAACATGAATAAATCCTTACCCTCTGTATCAAACGCAAGAACATTAAAGCCAGCAAGAAAATGTCCATTAGTAGTAGCATTACAACATACGGCCTACAGCCTTGCATGGTGAGTGAGGGTTGCAGTGCAAATACAAAAAAAAAAAAAAAAAAAAAAGAGAGAGAGAGAGAAGGATGGAGGCCCCACAAGAAAGAACAGAAATGAAAGAAAAGAAAAAGAAAACAACAACAAAAAACAAAAAACAAAAAAACAAAAAACAAAAAAAACAAAACAAAAAGAAAATGAAATACTGGAGGTTAGTAAGGGAAAAAAAAATGCTCACAAAACACAATCTGCTGGACAGAGTTCAGACGAACTCAGAACGGATTCTTGATTTAACACTGAAACTAGGCTTACGCAAAGCAGGTGCAGATTAAGTGGAATTAATATGAGCCTATATAGATGAAGGGAGAAGTTTCGTGATTATCAGACGGTAGCAGCGCCGGCTGTGTTCAGAGCATTGTGGCCACTAGACTTACGACTTGCAGGGAGGGCAGTTTCGGTGGAATCACCACAGAGCCGTGACTCAGGGAGGGCACGACGTAGCTTCTCCCTTCATCTATATAGGCTCATTTTTAATTCCAGTGAAACACACACACAAGCTAGAGAGGTCACTGGTGTTGTGTTTTTTTTTGACGACTTCTTCTGTCAAATCTTTGCCTTAACTAGGCTGACCTGGAGAAAGGTCTAGTGACGGTGAGGAAAGACCCACTGACCATAGGGGAAGTCCTGTTGACAGTGGGAAAGACTACAACTTTGGATTCTCTCTTGAGGGCACATAAGACCTATGGCGAAAGCTTGGCTGTGTCTGGAGTGGCACTGTCTTCATCTGTCCGTGGGCAGGGGTGGTTGGGTCTGTGGGGTGTGCTCGGTAGCTGGAGGGTGGTGTCTATTGCCGGTGGGCTCTGCAGTCATGAAATACGGGCTGGTACACCCATGGGGATGCTACTTTAAGGCTGTTATGAGTTGCATCCTGCAGTTTGATTTACCTCTATTCAAGAGCAGTTATGTCCCTTGATATCTTAATGGAGATTCCTGCGCATGCCTGTACCCATCGTCAACACAGCGCAGGCCTCCAAGGGTGGTACAGGACTGCTCTGAAGGCAGGTGAAGACAGTGCTTCTCTGGGTCCTCCACAGCACTTCGGGTGTTTCTTTTTCTTCTCGGCTCATATTAATTCCAGTGAAACACACACACAAGCAAGAGAGGTCACTGGCGTTTTTTGACGAGTTCCTCTGTCAGATCTTTAGTTCACGATATTGGCGATGGACTCCGCTACTGTGTGAGATGTTGTATTGGCAATGGACTCCGCTACTGTGTGAGATGTTGTATTGACAATGGACTCCGCTACTGTGTGAGATGTTGTATTGGCAATGGACTCCGCTACTGTGTGAGATGTTGTACTGACAATGGACTCCGCTACTGTGTGAGATGTTGTACTGACAATGGACTCCGCTACTGTGTGAGATGTTGTACTGACAATGGACTCCACTACTGTGTGAGATGTTGTACTGACAATGGACTCCGCTACTGTGTGAGATGTTGTACTGACGATGGACTCCGCTACTGTGTGAGATGTTGTATTGACGATGGACTCCGCTACCTGTGTGAGATGTTGTACTGACAATGGACTCCGCTACTGTATGAGATGTTGTATTGACGATGGACTCCGTCACTGTGTGAGATGTTGTATTGACAATGGACTCCGCTGCTGTGTGAGATGTTGTACTGACAATGGACTCCGTTACTGTGTGAGATGTTGTACTGACAATGGACTCCGTTACTGTGTGAGATGTTGTACTGACAATGGACTCCGTTACTGTGCGAGATGTTGTACTGATAATGGACTCCGTTACTGTGTGAGATGTTGTACTGACAATGGACTCCGTTACTGTGTGAAATGTTGTATTGACAATGGACACCGCTACTATGTGAGATGTTTGCTCAGTACCGTTCAAGTCCTGTCTCCATTCCTTGGAGCAAACCATCATCTGGACAGTCCAATCTGAAATTATCTTCCTGCTCTTAACCTTTTTTGCCACCTCCTCATCATCGTATTTAATTTCGCCATCAGAATCAGTGGCTGGATTGTCTGGAGTTTACAGCCATTGCTTTTTGTTTGTTTGTTTGTTTGTTTGTCGTTTGTTTGTTCTTTTAATTGCTCTGCTCTGCTTGACTGGCCATGTCCCGTTCAGGCTTTCGTTCATCTTTTTGTTTTTCACATCATCATCATGTGCCTGTGGGTCTGTTTTTGACATCATCACCATGTGCCTGTGGGTCTTCTTCAAAATCTGAATCAGAGCCCTACGTGGAATTTTCCCTCTCAGAGGAATGAATGATCCTGCCATTTTTTTTTTTTTTTTTTTTTTTGTGGTTCTAGCAGCAAGGTTCTGCACACGGCACGCTCAAGCTGTGCCGTGAACTCAGGACAGAGGTCACGTTGGTAGTTCCTTCCTCCATTGATGTGAAACGGTCATAAAACTGGGGCCTGTTTGCGCATCAGTTTGGTCAAACTAGGCTATCTTCCACACTTTCTACAGTTTCAGTAGGAGTCTCTTCCCCACAGTCTGCCATACTCAGTGGCAATACAGATGTAGAAATGCCACACTCGTGGTGTAAATAGTTATGAAACTGATACAGGTCTTGGTGCTCAACTGACGTGACGAGAAAAACGCAGTTAATTCAGTTTCTAACACTGGAATAAACTACAACTCGGGTAATTCGTCGATTTTTCCCCACCAGTAAGGTGGTTTTGAATTTGATCCTCAACAAAGGAAGCAGTTTATGAGCATATAAAGCCCTTTCAATGTCTAAATCATGCAGACTCTTTCACGACTGGTAGGATGGTGATATATACCATCAGCTTTACGCGTAAGAAACAAACAAGTCAATAACAAGATGCAAAGCATAAAACGTACTCCAGTTTATCCTGAATACGCGTGTGATATTCCATAAAGAGGAAAAACCGTCTTGGCCTGATGTAACCGTTAATAATGACTATTCTGGAAAACATCGGCTATCGTCTGTGACCTAAAATGAACATACTTACAAATTTTCAGAAAGATCGGCCAAGAACTTTCTGAGATTTACCATAAAGAAGAAAACCATTATGGGCTGTTAGTAACGGCTCTAACGGTAAACGTAAACATCGGGCATCATCCGTGACCCATAATGAACATATCTACAAATTTTCAGAAATATCGGCCACGTACTTTCTGAGATATTCCATGAAGAAGAAAAGGCGTTACAGGCCGTTACAGCCGTTAGTAACAGTATAACGGTAAACTAAAACATCGGACATTATTTGTGACCCATAATGAACATACGTACAAATTTTCAGAAAGATCGGCCAAGTGCTTTCTGAGATATTCTATAAAGAATAAAAACTGTTACAGGCCGTTACAGCCGTTAGTAACGGCTATAACGGGGTAAACTAAAACATCGGGCATCATTCGTGACCCATAATGAACATACCTGCTAATTTTCACTAAGATCAGCCAAGTACTTTCTGAGATATTCCATAAAGAAGAAAAAGCGTTATAGGCCGTTACAGCCGTTAGTAATGGATATAACGGTAAACTAAAACATCAGGCATATTCGTGACCCATAATGAACAATTCTACAAATTTTCAGGAAGATCCGCCAAGTACTTTTAACATTTTCTAAAAAGAAGACAAACCGTTACAGGCTGTTACAGCCGTTAGTAACGGCTGTAACGGGGTAAACTAAAACATCGGGAATCATCCATGACCCATAATGAACATTCCTGCTAATTTTCACAAAGATCGGCCAAGTACTTTCGGAGATATTCCATAAAAGAAGAAAAAGCGTTACAGGCCGTTACAGCGTTAGTAACGGCTGTAACGGTAAACTAAAACATCGGGCATCATCCTTGACCCATAATGAACATACCTACAAATTTTCAGAAAGATCGAGCCAGTAGTTTTGTCTGGAGCGAGTGGAACACATTTTGACCACGGACACACACACACACACACATACACACACACAACACACAACACAACACACACACACCAACACACCACACACACGATTCACTCACATAAAAGCAACTGACATACCATACTCTGAACTAATACTCCTGAAACGGCAGAGACTGCAGAGCTGCAGTGCGCGCGTGTGAAGACGGCCAGCCTGCATGCCTCACCGCAGCACCGCTACTGTCTGACACTCACGTGACTCCGTACCGAGTCACTGTCACACTGTCACTCTTGCACACACGCATTCATGACAGCATTTGCTCCATACGCACACGCAGTCTCTCCAGTCAACCAAAATTCGCACTACAGAATGTTTTTTTTTCTCTCTCCCCTCTCCTCCGGGGGGAAAAACACTTTACTAAATGAATCGAACAATTCCGACAATGTTCATCACACTTCAGTAGTTATCAAACAAATTCTATACATGTTTCCTCTCTCTCTCTCTCTCTCTCTCTCTCTCTCTCTCTCTCTCCTCTTTCTCTCTCTCTCTCTCTCTCCTCTCTCTCCCCTCTCTCTCTCTCTCTCTCTCTCTCTCTCTCTCTTCACACTGAGAGATAAATCAAGTTACGAATTGATATGAATAAAGTCTTGCTAGATTCCTCCTTCTTGCCGGAGAAAGCATACACACATCCTACAAGAATATAATGTCATGGCCTTTTGCACAACAACGGCTCAAGATCCAGACCAGGAGAATAAACAATTCATACCTCATGATGCCATACTTGCATCAGAAAAAGCGCTCGCCCCATACCATCATGATGTCCTGCCCGCATCAGAAAAACCGCTTGCCTCTTGAACTCTCCAGTCACTGGGGGAACGATGAGATCCGACTCCTCTACCCGGGGTCTTCAATTGTTGGAGCTGAACTATCGGTGTGTTCCCCACACCATGGCCATCGTTAAACACCTGTCTCAGCACTTAGGAAACAGATGCCGTCGCAGCATCAGAGGAGGAATAGCTGACGGGGTGAAGGGTGAAGGGCTGAAACACGAATAAGGTTCGTGTAAGTAACCTGCTTCCCAATTTACCATATGAATTCTTTCTATCTCTTTTCTTTAGGTTTTCCCCTGTGCCTTTTCCCAACTATCTGTGGCTCACCTGGTAATGACTGGTCAGCGGTGAAGACCCCTTGACCAACGTCCTGACGGGTTCGAGTCTTTAGGCCATTTGGGCTAAAACTAATTCTTTTCTCCCTCCTCCTAGTGAGTGTATACTCAGTGTTCAAAACACATGACCAGCACCCTACCAGCCCTTATACAAATATATCTGCCTTCAAAAGGATTGCGATGGTTCCCTTATGCAGCTAGTGAAGATTTCATATCTGTAATATATTTTCTTAATTCATGTTCCAGTTTCTCCATCTTCAACCCCCCCCCCCCCCTCCTTTAAGTCCAAAACTTTGCCACGTCATTACTATGAAGACAGTTCAGTTGTTGGCTGCGCTTGTTTTTCCCCACTATAGATTGTTCGTCTATGTATTTGTCTGACTTTATTCAAGTTTAAAAGCTGTGCCAGTCTTGAATAAAGTTACTCTATGTTAGGGTTTCTATGGGAGCAAACGTTACCCCACTATTCTGTTTATCTCTCAGTGGTCACTTTCACCCAATGACCAACCCTTGTCTATTTACTGGTGATCCTCACAATTATTGGCGACGCCCGCTACATTAGTCAAGCCACATGAATATTCTTCCTTTTTAGTGGCATGGGGAAATGATTCGGATCACTAGACTACATGCGATGAGCGTCACATGCCTTGATGTGAGGCCACGTCACATGACAGTCACCTAGTTGAATAATTAATTGAAATTTGAGCGACTTTTTTTTTTTTTTTTTTTTTTTTGCAGAGGGGAGAAAAGAGAAAACCAGTTTGCAACGATCGTAGCAAGTTTGCCTCTGGGTTACTGGGTTTGTTTTTCTTTTCATTAACATTTTTTTTGGGACGTGTAGTATGGCATACGCCTTCCTTGCCCTGCCTGCCTCTCCTCCTCATTTCCTAGTCTACATTAAACATTGTTTGTCATTGACGTATTCAGTGCCTCATCTCCTC
>CM031627.1:19352079-19354579 GCA_018398815.1 Conus ventricosus
TCACTCACTCTCTCTCTCTCTCTCTCTCTCTCTCTCTCTCTCTCTCTCTCTCTCTCTCCTCTCTCTCTCTCTCTCTCTCTCTCTCTCTCTCTCTGTAAAAGCTATTGATGTCAACCACTCCAATTTTTGTGTATTCATAATGGACAAAAAATTATTTGGAACAGACAAAGATGTTTTGTATTTTTGTTGCTACATTCATCCGGAAAATTCTCCTTTTTACACCTTTTTTGATGTTGAAAATGGAATCAGTTTACTTGAAGATTGTTTGATAGAATGTTTGTAAGAAAAAGATGTGTATGTCATAATTAATGGAGACTTGAATGCAGAACATCCAATATTTTCTCAGGATTTTTCGGGTAAAAACATTTTTGATCGACAATGTCATAGTCATTCTCTCAGTATAAATCGTAACTCTGAAGACTGTACATTAAATAATTATGGAAAGCTGATGCTAAATGTATGCACTGCCTTTGATTTGTGTATTCTTAATGGGGTATGTAATGGCGACCTGGAAGGACGCAACACATACATATCTGATTCTGGCTGCAGTGTCGATGATTACTTTATTATTTCAAGCGATCTTCTGCTTTGGTATATGACTCATGTAAGTTTCAAGTTTTAGACCGCATAGACTCAGATCACATGCCTGTTTCTTTCATTGTGTTCTTCCAAAGAAAAATGTTGTTGTCAATAATGAACAAGTAACTCATGTTATAGAGAAACGTTTATGGAATAATGATTGTGCTAATCGATTTCAAGAACTATTATGTAGCGTAGATGTTGTTAGAGAACATTGAAAATGCCATAGATATGATACAATCCGACGTAAATAAAGCTTTGAAAATGTTTAATGAGTGTGTAAAGGAAAGTGCTAAGTGTATGAAGAAGCATATACGTGTCAATAGAAATGACAGATATGATGATTGGTATGATAAAGAGTGCCGAATCAGTAAACTAAAAGCTAGACAATTATTAAGAATTAGCTGTCGTACTCATGATCCACAAGATAGAGTGGCTTATTGTATTGCAAGGCGAGATACAAAAAATTGTTAAAAAGAAAGGAGAAAGAGTATAATAAGTTCTTAATAGATAAGTTGATTTCCTCAGTTAAATGCCAAAAAGACTTCTGGAAGACTGTTCGGAAAGTATCTTTCAAAGAAAACAACCGAAGAATAAGATAACTAGCGATATTTGGTTTCATCATTCCAAAATTTGTTAGAACAGAATGTTTAGTGACAGTGTTAATGAAGAAGTGGTGGATGCTGATTAGATAGTTCATTTAATCGTCCAATATCCATAGAAGAGGTTACTTTAGCTATTAGAAAACTAAAAAATGGCAAGTCAGCTGGCCAGATGGTCTTATTGGAGAATTATTTAAACACGCAACACAGCAGGCTGTGCAATTTTTTCATACATTATTTAATAAGTTATTTAATGAGGGCTTGTACCCTGATAATTGGTGTGAATCTATTATTTTGCCTATATTTAAAAAAGGAAATCCCAATAATTATAGAGGAATTTCCCTTTGTGACATTAGCAGTAAACTATTTGGAATGATATTAATAGGAAATACAAGAATGGGTTGATGAGAATAATATAACCGGGGAACAGCAAGCAGGATCCAAAAAGGGTTATTTCGACCGTGGATCACATGTTTACTTTGTTGGCACTTATCACAAAGTAGTTTTCTCGTAATCGTTAGCTATATGTTGCTTTATAGATTTCCAAAAGGCATTTGATTCAATCAATAGAAATACACTTTGGCCAATTCTACAAAAAAAAATGGTATATGCGGTAAACTCTATAGGTGTATTAAAAGCATGTATAATGTTTTTTAGAGCTAGAGTCCGTTGTGGAGGTAAACTGACAGATTTTATTAACTGTACAGCTGGGGTCAGACAAGGAGATGCATGTAGTCCAGTTTTATTTTCTTTGTTTATAAATGAACTAGCTATAGAAGTTATCAATAATGGTAGACATGGTGCCTTGTTG
The DNA here is from genome assembly GCA_018398815.1 of Conus ventricosus. Taxonomy (NCBI): domain Eukaryota; kingdom Metazoa; phylum Mollusca; class Gastropoda; order Neogastropoda; family Conidae; genus Conus; species Conus ventricosus. Next base: position 19,354,072 of record CM031627.1, read on the forward strand.
TCTCTTGATACTTAGAGTTGTTTATTCTCTTATTAGCTGATGATATTATTTTGATATCAGAAACGCCTGTTGGTCTACAGATTCAGTTGAATAATTTACGACGTGCTGCTGGTACACTTCAATTAAAAGTTAATATGTCAAAAAGTAATATCATTGTGTTTCGTAAGGGGGCTATCTTGGTGCAAGGGAAAAGATGGTTTATGATGATGTTAATATGCCAGTTGTTAATGCATACAAGTATTTAGGTATAATGTTTTCCACGCGGTTGAGTTTCACAGGTGCTTGTAAAGATTTGGCAAGTAGGGCAAAGAATGCTTTACTATGTATTATGAAAAAAGTTGTATGTTTTGAATAATACATCCTTTAAGGTATTCATCAAGTTATTCGATACCCAAGTACAGCCCGTTGTACTTTACGGCTCTGAGTTATGGGGCTTAGACAAAGCTGCAACTTGTTGCGAATCTGTTCATTTATTTGCTCTAAAAAAGTTTTCTGGTGTAAACAGACG
>CM031627.1:19362079-19367079 GCA_018398815.1 Conus ventricosus
GTAAAGTAGATATGCATGGACACAACTATGATTGACTGGTAAGTAATCATCATAGTAGTGAAGAGTATAAGAACCAGAAACTGTAGCTGAGAAGAAAATGGAAAATGAATATATTTAATTACTTTTGTTAACGTTGGATTTTTTCATTCAATACTTGGATCAAAAGGTGACCATTTTTAAGGTTATATTTTCAGGATCTACACATATTTAGATAATTGCTATCAAGGGAAAAAACTGTCCAGTGACAAGTTCTGATGTGGTGCTTGGATTATACCAAATGCATTTTATGCAATTCAAAGCAAACCAAGTTTAACAAAACAAGCCATTTGCACATATTTACATAGGCGCATATGAACGCTTGACAATTTACGCATTCTGCAGAAAGATTGTCAATCATGTCATAACCTGACATCAGATTGGCACTCAAAAGAGGCTCTGAAGTTTGCTATACTTCATGTAAACACTTCACGGATTTTTCAGTTTTGACAACATTTTTGTATTGTGACATTAAAAAATACTGCGTTGTAACAGGTGGCAGTTACAACGCAATGTGTCACGATCCTGTAATAGAGAGAAAATGGTGAGTGCTCTCAACTGTTATTTGAAAGGGTTATGAACACCTGCAAAATAAACAGACACACACACACACACACACACACACACACACAACACACATACACACACACTAATACACACTAACACACGCACACACTACCCCCCCCCCCCCCCCCCCCCCCCCCCACACACACACACACAAAACTAACGTGCACGTGCGCGCGCGCACACGCACGCACACGCACACACACACACACACACACACACACACACACACACACACACACACACACACACAGACTCACTCACACACACACAGACACACACACACGCACACGCACACACACACACACACACACACACACACACACACACATAACAAGTGTCAGCCACTTCTGTTTTCCACTCAATAAAGTAACATCATTGACTGCCTTAATGTACGTATCCCATAGTTAAGATACTGTTCTTGTTTGTTGTTGCTTAAACTCTTGAAACGTCGGTGTTCTGTATACAGTGCAGAATCTGCCCATTCAGCCTTCTTCTTCCTCTACTTCGAATAGAGTCATTTGGATTCGACACTGGCCAAATGTTGACCACATTAAAAAAAAAAAAGGTATTTGAAATAACTCCGCCAGGTTCATGGACAAACGAATTACAAGACAAAACAAGACTGATATCTTTTTCAGACAAGATAAACAATACTCAGGACAATGAAAAAGACCAACGGGCAATCATTTATCTTGCCAAATTCGGCGCAAGATGGGCGTTGAGTCTTACCTAGTTTCACGTGCGTCCCTCCATCGTAATTAGCTGCAGCATCCTCTAACATCAAGGTGGTTTTGGTTTATATGATTTCAAGTGCTGCCATCACATCGTCATTTTAAATTCAACGCTCATCGTGCGCTGAATTTGACAGGAGAAGTGATTGCTCGTTCTTCATGTCGGTTATCTGGAGCGTTGTTTATCTTGCCTGAAGAAGACCTACTAAGAAGCCGAAACGCGTCGTGTTTTGTCTTGTAATTCGGTTGTCCGTGTTGTCTGACAGAGCTGTTTACAATACATTTTAAACGCGTTGGTGCTTTGGCCTGCTGTCGCCTCACTTTGCAAGCAAATACTGACCAGATTTGTCCACCTTTGACTGTTGTAGGTCAAGGCCTGGCTTTCTCCTCATGGTGTCCCAGTCTACCATGTTCTTTTTTTTCCCCCCTTTCTCTCTATCACCCACTCACAAAAGTTCTCACACGAGTTGTTTTAGCGAAGGCACTGTATTGTATCACACGACCAGAAGAACATTTATTTCTTCTCTTTTCTTTGTTTTTTTTCCCCTTAACTGATGTTAACGTTTCCGTCCGGCGGCCATTTGGATCGTGGGCCGAACATGAGAAGATAGGTGGTTTCTCATTCTTCATTTTCACTGTCCTAAACGTTATTCGTTTTCGCTGAAGAAGATCCAAGAGGTCGAAATGCATTGTGTCTTGTCCTGTACTTTGTGTCCTGGGCCCGCTATTGCGCGATTGCGCAGGCCCGCTATTGCGCGACAGTGTAGGGTTAGGGTTAGGGTTAGTGTAGGGTTAGGGTTAGGGTTAGGGTTACGGTTACGGTTACGGTTAGGGTTAGGGTTAGGGTTAGCGGGCCGCGCAATATCGGGCCATAGCGGGCCGCGCAATAGCGGGCCGCGCAATAGTGAGTCCCCGCAATAGCGGGCCGCGCAATAGCGGGTCCGCCCCCAACTAACCCTCTTCTTTCTAAGTTTGGCTTCATTTTCCCGCCCTCAGTCACTCCGTTTTGAAAACTGATGTTAACAGATTGTCACATAGTCTGAAATGCCTCTTCCTGGTTTGGCGCACTTGTTCAGCGATGTGAAAGAATAAAGCTATTCCAGTGGACGAAAGGGACAAACAAACTACTACAAGACAAAACGCAACGCGTTTCCACATGTTCCGCTCTTCTTCTGGCCAGGTCAACAACATTCAGAACAATGATAACTAAGAACGGGCAACCACTTCTCTTGTCAAACAGGGGGGATTTTTCCCCGTGGAGTTAACATTGGTTTTGACTCCATTTCCCCAAACAGTCCTTCGAATGAGACTATAAACCGAGGTTCCGTGTGTGAACGCACGCATGACATCTTGCACACACGTCAAATCCCATCACCAACTTTCGGAAGAGAAGGCCAGTTTGGCCGTTGGTATGGATGCCACATTACACATAGCATGCACCCTGCGTGAGAAATGGAAAGAATGAAGGAAGAAAGGAAATGAGTGAACGATATTGAATAATATGGACTGGATGATATGGGAAACGACTGGATGAAGCGCCAGCTGGCAGCTCTTCGGTCGGCACTACCCAGGTAGGCAGCCCGTTATGTAAACGAGTGTGGATTGTACAGCGCTTAGAGCTTGGTCTCTAGCTGAGAATTGGTGCTGTATAACTATTCATTATGATATACAGTAATACCACTCCCATGGGTTGCTGACCAGAACTACAGAAGCGAAGAACTGCAGAACTATGAAGCGACCTTCGCCATTGTCCATCCAGGAGTAATATTGCTGTTCCTAAGTCTGTTGCAGCTCCACTACATGCTACTGGCCAGGGTTGTAATACATTAGGCATTGCCCGTTGTCTACTCACAATTAACATCCTTGTCCATGTGTGTGTTACAACACTTCCACGAGCTACTGACTACGTGAACTATGTAGCATCACCCTGCTACATTCCCATTGTCTACTCATCAGTAACATTGCGGTCCATGTGTGTGTTTCAACACTCCCACGAGCTACTGACCGCGGGCATTATGCAGCACATTCCCCCATTGTCCACTCACGAGTAACACTGATGTCCATGTGTGTGTTTCAACACTCCCACGAGCTACTGACCGCGGGCATTATGCCGCACCCCCGTGCTACATTCCCCCATTGTCCACTCACGAGTAACACTGATGTCCATGTGTGTGTGTGTTACAACACATCCACTAGCTATCGACAATGGGTATTATGTAGCAAAACCACGCTACATTCTCCCCATTAACCACTCACAAGTAACATTGTAGTCTCTGTGTTGGGTGTTGCAGTCTTCCTAGCGGGCTGTTACCCATGGGCGTAATACAGCTACATCGGCATGGAGTGAACCAAGATTCTTGCCACAGGCTGCCCACCAAAAAAAAAAATGTGTCAATGCTTTGCTTGAAGAGTCCAGTGTTTTATAAACTGGCGCAATGAAATAACCTCTGAAAACTGTGTTTGTGTCCGACAGTTGATTCTCCTTGATTCCTTTCATATGGCCATCAAGATACATGACAGGTGGTGGAACTCCCAAACAGACAAATTCAAATCAAAGGAATGGGAACTATTTGGGGTCTACCACCTGGCGCAAATAGATAGGGTCACGGGTGGAGTGCAAAGGCCTGAAATGTGACGTCAACTCATTTAAGAAAGGTCATTGTATTTGAAGATTGTGTGTGCTGTCATCAGCAGAAATCCCTCGAAGCAAGGGAAGTAATTAGTGGGGAGGTGGTCTTTTGATCCGGTATCATTTCAACATGAAATGCTGGTTCAAACGTGTGGCAAGCCTCAAAACGCCTACATGGATTATAATTATAGTGAATTAGTGCAAAATTCTAATTGTGGCTTGCAGCCACTTCACTGACTCTCTTGTTTTCTTTCGTTCTGCTTGCTCCACACGGCTGTGACAGCGTTCAATCTGTCGGCCATTTGCTTGCTCACTCAGCTGATCAAGCGTTTCAAATCACTTCCTCACGATTTCTAACACTGATGGATGCATATCTAACACGCTCTGCCTCTTCCATCTTCTCTCTGAAACCTCCTTACCCCATCCCTCCCGCACCCCCTTCCCTCTCTTTCCCCCACACACGCTGTCCATCTCCGTCTCCCTCCCAACGGATCAAAAGAATAAATTTGAAACAGAATTCCAATGTGCTGCCCTCTCTCTCTCTCCTCTCTCTCTCTCTCTCTCTCTCTCTCCAATTACGACAATGATTATAGCGTGGCGTCCGCCCCGTCGGCTTTGATCCGTGACCAATAGAGCTCAAGCGTTGGTGTTTACATTCACCAATCAACGTCCAGTATTTTTGTTGGCGTCTGTCACGTGACGGGGTGATGGATACCTCTGCCATTTGCCCCGTGGGGATTTTGGAGGCTCTTTTAGTCTTAATTGTTATCTCCATCTTGTGGAATTTCTCGTGTTTCTTTGTGAACTCCGTGTTTTAAAGGGAAACATCACCCGTTAATGTGTGCAGTCTCTCACTGTAATAGATTGGATGCGCACACGCCTTTTGTTTGTTTGTTTGTTTGTTCTTGGTAATTCTGTTTCGATATTTTTTTTATTATCGCAGTATTGTATTGTAATCTTTATGTCATTTCCTATTTATCAGTTATCACAGTGTGTGTGTGTGTGTGTGTGTGTGTGTGTGTGTGTTTGGTAAACTT
>CM031627.1:19372079-19374579 GCA_018398815.1 Conus ventricosus
ATTCATTTAAATCTTTGAAAAACGTTTACTTTAGGTACGGATGGGACTTATCAAGAATGGGCACGCTTATATTAAGGCTCCATGCTGAATAACTTTTTAATTAAAGTTTCTTCATTTTAGAAAACACACACACACACACACACACACACCACACAACACACCACACACACACACACACATACACCGCGCGCGCGCCACAACACACACACACGCACTTACGCACGCACTTACGCACAAACACACACACACACACACACACACACACACACACACACACACTACACACACACACCACACACTACACACACACACACACACACACCACACACACCACACACACACCACACACGCTTGGTGATTAACAAGTTGCTGTCTTCGTTTTTTCCACACACACACACATCAAAATCTTAAAGTAAGGAAGAGGAAACACATCTGCACTCGTTCTTGTTTTCGGTAGCAGATGTAAATGTATCATCTTCCAAGCAAGCACATTGTGGATTTCCTTTCGTCTCCCTTTGCAGACACTTGGTTTTGGGGTAATTGTTGTTATTGTCGTTTAAAAAAACAACAACAAAACTGTACACAATGTTTGTTTGAAGCCCAAGAGCGGTATCTGATGATGTATTATCATTGTTATTATCATTGCTGCTGCTGGTGTTGCTGTTGCTGTTGTGTTGTGGTTGTTATTATTATATCATTGCTGTTGTTGTTGTTGTTGCTACTGCTGTTGGTGTTGTTGTCGTCATCATCATCATCATCATCATCATCATCATCATCATCATCATCATCATCATCATCATCATAGTTGCTGTTCTTGCTGTTTGTGACGCAGCATGTAAAAAGGAGGTTAAAGCACAAAATTATGAGTTTGATCTTTCTGAACTTCCTGAAAACGTAAATATTTTCAAATTAGCTCCAAACATTTTTTTTAATGCACATATTTAAATTTGATTTTCTGACAAAGACAAAAAGGAAGCAAACAGACTGAAGAAAAACAAAAGAAAGAAAACCCAACTTTCGTTTTGCATGCTAGTTTAAAATCTGAAAGATTTTAGACCGCGTGTTTAACATCAAAAGATGGACAAGGATTCAAAATATGGCCAAAATGATGTAGACAACTTTGACCATGTCCAGCTGTGTTTGTTTGTTTGTTTGTTTGTTTGTTTACCCGTAGCAGGAAATGCCTGTGTGCGTCTTTAGCCTCCTTTACTCTCGCTGCGTCACATTCTTGTCAACACAGTTGGTCGACATGCTTGGACTGGTTAAAGAACCTGAGCCGTTTTCAAAAACTTGAAGACCCCAATTAAGTTACTCGAACGATACGCAGATATCCCATATATTATTTTGGAAAATATGTCCAAAAGAGGTTTAGTGCTACGACTTCCTGAAAGGCAGTCACTTATATATGCATACATATATATATATTATATATATATATATATAATTATATATATATATATATATATATACTGAGGAGAAACCACCAAGTTTCGAAATATCGGTATATGACCAGGAGTTATATGTTAGGGAGTTTCCCTCCCTATTGGAGGGTGTCTCCCCCTTGGAGACTATAAGCTTGCTGAAGGTTCATTGTGAGAAGCATTTATTTTATTTTTTTCCCCATTCACCCACTCAAGCACATACTGTTAGTTAGGCAGAATCATCTACCACTGCAGATATGAATGCTTATCTCCCCCTATTTCTTCAATCTAAGACATAAGAGCAAGCTTTGTTTATAATTCAATATTTCTTGGCAGTCATTGCAACACCAAGCTGCTCTGTAAGTTGCTGGAACGGTGCGCGTACTTATCCTTGGAATTTATTAGTTTGTTATATATATATATATATATATATATATATATATATATATATATATATATATATATATATTATATATATATATATATATATATATATATAAAGAGTTCTTTGGAAGAAGATGAGTGATTTTGCAACTCTAAAAAAAAAAAATGACAGTCGTGTGCAAAAGATCAGCTTTCGACAATTACCAACTATTACCCAAGTATCATAACATTGTTGTCTCTAATTAAAGAACAAGCAGGGCAACCCTTTGCACCCTCGATCAAAATATAATATAGACGCCCCCCTAACTTCAAACGAATGCTGCTTGTTAATCATCAAGCAGAAAGGGCAAGGAGAAGAGAGAGAGAGAGAGAGAGAGAGAGAGAGAGAGAGAGAGAGAGAGAGAGGAGAGAGAGAGAGAGAGAGAGAGAGAGGAGAGCATACAGAACAAACAAGGCGACGCTCCCAGGAATATTGCAGAACTCTGGAGTTGTCTCCTTGTGTGTCCTCTATGCTCGCTTCTTGTCTTGTTCTGCCAGGCGCTTAAAGCAGCGTTCGTGTGGAGTTATGGGCGTCCATATATTTCACCAAGGGAGCAAGAGCTATCCTATTTGTTCTTTAGTTTATGTGTACTGTTCCCTGCCTCATTGAGGATTTCCTTTCATTGTTATCTTTAACCATAGAGTTCCAAACTCAT
>CM031627.1:19379579-19405134 GCA_018398815.1 Conus ventricosus
TAAAATAAACTGCGATTATCGCTAGATATTATTATCTATGTTGTTTTTATCAGCAATATTGTTATTATTATCATTATTATTACTATCATCATTGTCATTCTCATCATCATCATTATTACTTTTGTTGTTGTTATCATTATTATTATTATTATTATCATTGCGAAAGCATGAACCTGACCAAAGTTTTATTATTGACGTATAATGTAAATCATAGACCAACATAGGCACGGAAAACAATGCAGAAAAAATAGCACTGTCTATAGCAATGATACAAGACACAGGCACAATGCAGAAAAAAAATGAAATAAATAAAATGATTAAAAAAGATCAATATGATAAATAAAACAAATCCAGTGTATGCCGTCTTTCATGAATAAACATATAACAAAAATTCCATCACCAAAAATGGAATTACAAAAAAAGATGTAATGATAATAAAAACTTGAAGACAAAGAAGTATCTCTTGGCCTCCAGGACGTCGTCCGATCGCACCTGTCCTATGTCTCTCGTTTCCGCATCCGGTCACACTGGTTTCCGTTTCCGGTTTCTGTGACCCGTTTCCAGCGTTACGTAAGGCGCGCAAAGGGAGGTGACTGCTTCCAGGGGGGCGTGAGGGAGTTTACCGGAACAGGGTCCTGTCCTGGCGCGCTCTGGCCATGCCCTGCACAAACTCTTTCCGCGTCAAGCTCTTGTCTCCTGCAACACAGGACCGAGGATGTTAGGTTGTTTCATTGCACTTACACTTTCTGTCCTTTTATTTTTCATTTGCTTTCTGATCATAGTACTCATAGACAAGTTCACGAAAGCATGAAACAGCATACCTGGATTACATGAAGGTTTGCTGACAGTTAAGAAAGTTGCCATGCTACGAAAACGTAAGAAAATTCAACGACCGTAAAAAAAATAAAGACAAAACATTTTTTTTTTAATCTTCTTTCGCGTGCCATGCTACATGGTCAATCTGGTTAGTGAGACAAAGTCAGCAGTCCCCTGCAGAGACCTCGCCGGTCCCCCACAGCTTCTCCTGGACCTCAACCGGCTGGGCCACGTCTGGCGTCTCAAAGCTTCAAAGGAGGGGGGCAGGACTGTAAGATGTGGGTAGAAGGAGTTTGAGAGCCTGTACCACAAGGGCTCTTGGTCCAGTATGAGAAGTTTGAGACATGAGAGCTGGGAAGGGAGCTGGCAGTGTCCTGTTCGCAGGCTGAAGATGGTGGTCACTTGAGATGCCCCGCCGAGTTGGAGGATGCTGTCCTCTTCCGTTCCAATGTCCAGGAAATATTTAGAGAGGAAGACGGAAGATGGGGCAGAAACAAACAAGATGGGGCAAGAAACAAACAAGATGGGGCAGAAACAAACAAGATGGGACAGAACAAACAAGATGGGGCAGAAACAAACAAGATGGGCAGAAACAAACAAGATGGGGCAAAACAAACAAGATGGGGCAGAAACAAACAAGATGGGGCAGAAACAAACAAGATGGGGCAGAAACAAACAAGATGGGGCAGAAACAAACAAGCAAACAAAGAAAGAAACAGACAGACAGACAGACAGACAGACAGACAGACAGACAGACAGACCAGACAGCCAACCAGCCAGCAGCCAGCCAGCCAGAAACTAGGCAACCATGCAGAATAGACATGGAAACCATTTGCAGCCATCCAGCTATGGTTTACTACCCACACAGCCGGAGGAATTTGGAGAACTGTTCTTCAACGCAACGCCCATAGGGGATGTGTTGGGTTTGCCGATTGCTTGCATACTGTGCTAATACCGAAGGGAGGTAAGGCAAGGAGAGAATAGTATTGAGAATAAATCATGTCCTTTCCCCAAATTCTGTGTTGTCAGCTCTTTCTCATCGTGCGTGTGTTATTCTTTTTAAAAAAAATCTATTTATTTCTTTTTATTGCATCTTTCTGTTATTTCTTTCTTCACTGCCGTCCATGTGTGTGTGTGTGTGTGTGTGTGTGTGTGTGTGTGTGTGTGTGTGGTGTGTGTGTGTGCGTGCGTGCGTGTGTGTGTGTGTGTGTGTGTGTGTGTGTGTGTGTGTGTGTGTGTGTGTGTGTGTGTGTGTGTGTGTGTGTGTGTGTGAGCGAGAGAGAGAGAGAGAGAGAGAGAGGAATAGAGAGAGAGAGAGAGAGATGAGGAGAGAGGGAGAGAGCGAAAATCTCCACTCACGTCATGCCCCCCCACCCCACCCCCACCCCTACCTCCACCCCACCCCTACATGGAGACTAAAGTGCAAGCAACTACTGTTAATCTGGAAACTACTCGCTCAGAGCCAACGCATTCGCCGTGTGAAGTCGAGGGTAACTCTATTCGCCGGATCATATTCGCCGCGTTCACAAGAAAACTGTTTCCGTTCTGCTAAGAGCAATGCAACTGTAATCGCCTGTGAACAGTAAGGCAAGAGCATTCGCCTTGTAAAGTAAAGACCAGGGTAACTTTATTCGCGGGACCAGCTATAAGGCAACTGTGTTCGCCGTGTTAAAAGTAAAACAACTGTTTTCGATCTGTTCAGAGAAAGGCAGCTGTATTCGCGCGCTGTGTTGAAAATAAAACACTTGTTTTCGCCGTGTTCAAATTAAACTAACTATTTAACCGTGTTAAAAAGGTAAATCAACTGTTTTCGCCGTGTTAAGAGTAAGGCGACGGCGAAGAACGTGTTAAGAGTAAGGGAAGTGTATTTGCCATGTCAAGAGTAAGGTAACTGCATTCGCCGTGTTGAGAGTAAGGCAATTGCATGAAAGAGGAGGGAAGGGGAAAATGAAGGAGGAGGGAAGGGGAAAATGAAGGAGGAGGGAAGGGGAAAATGAAGGAGGAGGGAAGGGGGAGAATGAAGGAGGAGGGAAGGGGAGAATGAAGGAGGAGGGAAGGGGGAGAATGAAGGAGGAGGGAAGGGGAGAATGAAGGAGGAGGGAAGGGGAGAATGAAGGAGGAGGGAAGGGGAGAATGAAGGAGGAGGGAAGGGGAGATGAAGGAGGAGAGAAGGGGAGAATGAAGGAGGATGGAAGGGGAGAATGAAGGAGAAGCGAAGGGGGAGAATGAAGGAGGAGGGAAGGGGAAATAAAGGAGGAGGGAAGGGGGGGGGGAATAATGGAGGGAAGGGGAAAATAAAGGAGGAGGGAAGGGGGGGGGGAATAATGGAGGGAAGGGGAAGAATGAAGGAGGAGGGAAGGGGGAGAATGAAGGAGGGAAGGGGGAGAATGAAGGAGAAGTGAAGGGGGAGAATGAAGGAGGAGGGAAGGGAAAATAAAGGGGAGGGAAGGGGAAAATAAAGGAGGAGGGAAGGGGAAAATAAGGAGGAGGGAGGGAGAATGAAGAGAAAGGGAGAATGAAGGAGGAGGGAAGGGGGAGAATGAAGGAGGAGGGAAGGGGGAGAATGAAGGAGGAGGAAGGGGGAATTAAGGAGGGAAGGGGAAGAATGAAGGAGGAGGGAGGGGGAGAATGAAGGAGGATGGAAGGGGGAGAATGAAGGAGGATGGAAGGGGAAAATGAAGGGGGAGGGAAGGGAACATGAAGGAGGAGGGAAGGGGAGAATGAAGGAGGAGGGAAGGGGGAGAATGAAGGAGGAGGGAAGGGGAAGAATGAAGGAGGAGGGAAAGGGAGAGAATGAAGGAGGAGGGAAGGGGGAGAATGAAGGAGGAGGGAAAGGGGAGAATGAGGAGGAGGGAAAGGGGAGAATGAAGGAGGAGGGAAGGGGAGAAGAAGGAGGAGGGAAGGGGGAGAATGAAGGAGGAGGGAAGGGGGAGAATTGAAGGAGGAGGGAAGGGGGAGGAAGAAGGAGGAGGGAAGGGGGAGAATGAAGGAGGAGGGAAGGGGGGAGAATTAAGGAGGGAAGGGGGAGACTTAAGGAGGAGGGAAAGGGGGAGAATGAAGGAGGAGGGAAGGGGGAGAATGAAGGAGGAGGAAGGGGGAGAATTAAGGAGGGAAGGGAGAATGAAGGAGAAGCGAAGGGGGAAGAATAAAGGAGGAGGGAAGGGGGAGAATGAAGGAGGAGGGAAGGGGGAGAATGAAGGAGGAGGGAAGGGGGGGAAATGAAGGAGGAGGGAAGGGGGAGAATGAAGGAGGAGGGAAGGGGGAGAATGAAAGAGGATGGGAAGGGGGAGAATGAAGGAGGAGGGAAGGTGTGAGAATGAAGGAGGAGGGAAGGGGAGAATGAAGGAGGAGGGGAAGGGGAAATAAAGGAGGGAAGGGGGGGAATGAATGGAGGAGGGAAGGGGGAGAATGAAGGAGGAGGGAAGGGGGAGAATGAAGGAGGAGGGAAGGGGAGAATGAAGGAGGACGGAGGGGGGGGGGGGGGGAGGAGAATGAAGAAGGAGGAGATAGACAGCACGTCGCGCAGTCGGTTCCTGTCACTGACCACTCTCCAAACTCTTGCAAATCCAAACGCGAACCTCCCTTCCTCAAGTCCCTGCACAGCTTTGCCTCCACAGACTGTGCTCCACCCACAGGACTTGCTCTTTTCGGCACGGACTTAGGAAGCGGGCGTTAATGAGTCTCTGGTGTGCAGCAAGCGGCGAAAGATTGCAGGGGTACTGTCTGAGACACGGACACTTTCAGAAGGTGCTTGGTCAGTCAGTCGGTCAGTCATTAGCGCCCCCAACAACAACGCCTCTCGAGAATGCTATCCTACCAACGAGCAGTCGTTCTCCCTTCTTCTTATAAGATATACGTTGACAGTGTTTAGTCCTTTTTTTCATTTTTTCCTCCTTCACGATGCAACCAACCAGCGATTATTAATTCTCTTTCTCTGTTCTAAGATACGTACATGCGGGTTTAGTTCTTCTTTCCTCTAGGATACTTACATACAACTAACGATCGGCCTTCTTTTCTTCTGAGATGCATACACATAGCGTTTAATCCTTCTTTCTTCTTGGATGATTGCAACCAGCGATGAGTCTCCTTACCTCTGGGATACATATGGTCATGGTTCAGACTCCCCTCCCCCCCCTACCCCGCCCCACCCCCACCCCCGTCACTAAGGACACACACACAAACAGCATTCAACCCTTTTCCCTTCTACGATTTATACAATTAGCATGTTAGTTTTTTTTTTCATTTAGGATACTTATCACCAGCTTTCAGTTCCTCTCTCTACAACGAGCATTTAGTCCTATTTTCTAGCATGCATACAACCAGTTCTAAGTTCTTCTCCTTCTCACATATACAACTAGCACTTAGCCCCTGTTCTTCATTTAGCATACGTGCAACCAGTTCTCAGTTCGTCTTCCTTCTAAGCTGTATAACTACTCGCGTGCAGTCCTTTCTTTAAGATACGTACAAACAGCTCTAAGTCCTTCTCCTTTCCGCAATACATACAACTATCATTCAGTCCTTCTTTCATCTAATATATATATATATATATATATATATTATATATATATATATATATATTATATAATATATATATATATATATATATATATATATATATGTGGTGGGGGTGAAATCAAGCTAATTAATTAAATGACCCATTGACCACCACAGAGAGCAAGGCCGGTAGATGTGACTTTGACGATTTGCATGTCCAATGGAATTAGAGGGGAGGTAACCTCGGCACAAGGCGGGAAAAATTCTGACCAATGGTACTCACCCTTTTGACACATGGGATGAGAATAAGAAAGCGAGGGGGAGAAAGAGAAGGGAGAGAGGGGAAGAAAGAGAAGAGACAGAGAGAGAGGTTCTGGGAGTAGGCTCTGCACGAGAGAAAAGCAGAGAGATGAGAGGAGGAGTGAAGAGAACCGAGTTGAAGCATTAGCACCATATAGAGTCTGAAAGAGAAGGACTAAGGAGAGATGTTGAGAGAGAGAGAGAGAGAGAGAGAGTTACTAATCGATGAAGAGGAAAAGAAAAAAAAAAGAAAAAAAAGAAAGCAACCATGTCCATTTGATAGAGCAGACTAGAAGAGAGAGAGAGAGAGAGTGCAATGTGTTAGTAAAGGAAGGAAGAAAGGAGAACAGATCGATGCCTGGTAGTCACTGTTCAATTTGAACCGGGGTTCGACCTCATACCTGGCAGCGCCCCTTTCATCAGGCAGAACCACAGGCCAACGCCAGTAACCTGACCAGTGCCAGCGGTCCAACCTGACCAGTGCCGGCGGTCCAACCTGACCAGTGCCAGCAGTTGTGCCGTGACTGGTGTTTGTGAAAGTGACAGTGAAAAGAAAAGAAAGAAGAAAAGGAAAGACAGTGATTCGTAAATAGTTTAAGATCACCTGGCCAGGTAAAGTAGAAAATCTATTTATACCCGGGTTAGTTATGATGATTTAGATAAATGGTTTTGTGAAGTTCAAGGAAAGAGAGAATGTTTTATTTTGTTTGACTCCATGCGGATTGATGTTTTCTTCCATGATTATGTGTAGTAAAGTTATAGACTTTACTAGTGGTTTGATTTGACGAATGCATGATATATGAATGAGATTGTAAGCAAGCTGTGAGTGTGTTTGGGCTGTGCGCTAGTCCTTCCTCCACTGACATACATACTGACATAAGATACATACAGACAGCTATGAGTCCTTTTCCTTCTGAGATACATGCATGTAGCGTTTATTCCATCTTTATTCAAAGATGCACACGAACAGAGTTTAGTCCTCCCGTCTAAGATATTCAAATGTAGCCCTTAAGTCCTTCTTCTCCCTAGAATACATACAACCAGCGTTTAGTTCTTCTTCTCCCTAGAATACACACAACCAGCGTTTAGTTCTTCTTCCTTCTAGAATACACACAACCAGCGTTTAGTTTGTCTTTTCCCTAGAATACACGCAACCAGCATTTAGTTCGTCTTCTCAATAGAATACATACAACCAGCGTTTAGTCCTTCTTCTCCCTCGAATACACACAAACAGCGTTTAGTTCTTCTTCTCCCTAGAATGCACACAAACAGCGTTTAGTTCTTCTTCTCCCTAGAATACATACAACCAGCGTTTAGTTCTTCTTCTCCCTAGAATACATACAACCAGCGTTTAGTTCTTCTTCCTTCTAGAATACACACAACCAGCATTTAGTTCTTCTTCCTTCTAGAATACATACAACCAGCGTTTAGTTCTTCTTCTCCCTAGAATACATACAACCAGCATTTAGTTCTTCTTCCTTCAAGAATACCCACAACCAGCATTTAGTTCTTCTTCTCCTAGAATACATACAACCTAGCGTTTAGTTCTTCTTCCTTCTAGAATACACACAAACAGCGTTTAGTTCTTCTTCTCCTTAGAATACATACAACCAGCGTTTAGTTCTTCTTCTCCTAGAATACACACAACCAGCGTTTAGTTCTTCTTCGTTCTAGAATACACACAACCAGCGTTTAGTTCTTCTTCGTTCTAGAATACACACAACCAGCGTTTAGTTCTTCTTCGTTCTAGAATACACACAACCAGCGTTTAGTTCTTCTTCGTTCTAGAATACACACAACCAGCGTTTAGTTTGTCTTCTCCCTAGAATACACACAACCAGCGTTTAGTTCTTCTTCCTTCTAGAATACACACAACCAGCGTTTAGTTCTTCTTCTCTCTAGGATACATGCAACCAGCGTTTAGTTTTTCTTCCTTCTAGAGTACCCACAACCAGCGTTTAGTTCTTCTTCCTTCTAGAATACACACAACCAGCGTTTAGTTCTTCTCCCTCGAATACATACAACCAGCGTTTAGTTCTTCTTCTCCCTAGAATACATACAACCAGCGTTTAGTTCGTCTTCTCCCTAGAATACACACAACCAGCGTTTAGTCCTTCTTCTCCCTCGAATACACACAAACAGCGTTTAGTTCTTCTTCTCCCTAGAATACATACAACCAGCGTTTAGTTCTTCTTCCTTCTAGAATACACACAAACAGCGTTTAATTCTACAGCGTTTAGTTCTTCTTCTCCCTAGAATACATACAACCAGCGTTTAGTTCTTCTTCCTTCTAGAATACACACAAACAGCGTTTAATTCTTCTTCCTTCTAGAATACACACAACCAGCGTTTAGTTCTTCTTCTCCCTAGAATACATACAACCAGCGTTTAGTTCGTCTTCTCCCTAGAATACACACAAACAGCGTTTAGTTCTTCTTCTCCCTAGAATACATACAACCAGCGTTTAGTTCTTCTTCCTTCTAGAATACATACAACCAGCGTTTAGTTCTTCTCCCCGTAGAATACATACAACCAGCGTTTATTCTTCTTCTCCCTAGAATACATACAACCAGCGTTTTGTCCTTCTTCCCTCTAGAATACACACAACCAGCGTTTAGTTCTTCTTCCTTCTAGGATACATAGAACCTGCGTTTAATTTTTCTTCTTTCTAGAATACACAGAACCAGCGTCTAGTTCTTCTTCCTTCTAGGATACATAGAACCAGCGTCTAGTTCTTCTCCCACCTAGAATAACACACAACCAGCGTTCAGTGTTTCTTCCTTCTAGGATACATACAACCAGCGTTTAGTCTTACTTTTCCCTAGAATACACCCAACCAGCGTTTAATTTTAATTCTTCTTCCCTCTAGGATGCATACAACCAGAATTTAGTTCTTCTTCCTTCTATGACACATAAACAACCAACGTTTAGTTCTTCTTTCTTCTAGAATACATACAACCAGCGTTTAGTCATTCTTCCCTCTAGGATACAAACAACCAGCGTTTAGTCTTTCTTCCCTCAAGAATACATACAACCAGCGTTCAGTTCTCTCCTCCCCCCCCCCCCCCCCCCCCCCCCCCCCCCGCCCCACCTCCCATACTAGAATACGCACAACCAGCGTTTTTCTTCTTCTTCCCTCTAGAATACATACAACCAGCGTTTAGTTTTTCTTCCCTCTAGATACATACAACCAGCGTTTAGTCTTTCTTCCATGTAGGAGACATACAACCAGCGTTTAGTCTTTCTTCCCTCTCGAATACATACAAACAGAGTTTAGTTCTTCTTGCTTGTATGATACATACAACCAGCGTTTAGTTCTTCTTCCTTCTAGGATACAAACAACCAGCGTTTTATCCCCCCCCCCCCCCCCCCCCCTCCTTCCTAGAATGCACACAACCAACATTTTTTTCGCTTTCCCTCTAGCATACATACAAACAGCGTGTAGTCTTTCTTCGCTCTGGAATGCATACAACCAGCGTTTAGTATTTCTTCCCTCTGGAATACATGCAACCAGAGTTTAGTCCTTCTTCTCTCGTGGGCACATACAACCAGCATTTAGTCTTTCTTCCGACTAGAATACATACAGCCAGCGTTTTGGTTTTTTCCCCCTCTAAAATGTATACAACCGTTGTTTGGTCTTTCTCCACTCCAGAAAACAACCAGCGTCCAGTTCTCCCCTCTTCGATACATACAGCCAGCATTTAGTCCTCCTCCCCTTGAGAATAGACACAACAAGCGTGTAATCATTCTTTCCTCTAGGGATATATACATAAGCGTTTAGACTTTTTTCCTGTTAGGATACATACAGGTAGCCTTCTGTCTCTCTCCCTTGAAGGGTACATAGATTAGCGTGTTGTCTTTTTTCCCTTTCGGAAATGTACAACCAGCGTGAAGTCCCAACTCCGTCTAAAGCTGAGCAAGCGTTCTGACTCTCTTTTCCCCTACTGCTGCATTACACGAGGATTCAGCCCCTCTTTTCTCTCTGACTACATTCAACGAAGATTCACTTCGTCTATTCTTAATGGCTACATGCAAGCATTCAGTCTCTCTCTTCCGTCTACGGCTAAAAGCAGTTGTTCAGTCCATCTTCTTCTATTGATACACGTATGCGTTAAATCCGTCTTCCCTCTATTGCTACATGCATGCGTACAATCTGTCTTCCCTCTACAGGTACAATCAAGTGCTAAGTCTATCTTCCTTCTATTGCGACATGCATATGTAGAATCTATTTTTCCTCTATTGCGACATGCAAGCGTACAATCTGTCTTCCCCCCTACAGCTAAAATCAAGTGCTCATTCTATCTTCTTATTGCTACATGCAAGTGTAGGATCCATTTTCCCTCCGTTTCTACCTGCAAGTATTCAGCCTATCTTCACTCAATTGCCACGTGCAAGTATTCAATCTATCTTCACTCTATTGCCACACACAAGTATTCAATCTATCTTCACTCTATTGCCACACACAAGTATTCAATCTATCTTCACTCTATTACCACACGCAAGTATTCAATCTATCTTCACTCTACTGCCACATGCAAGTATTCAATCTATATTCCCTCTATTGCTACATGCAAGTACTCAATTTATCTTCCCTCTATTGCCACATGCGAGTGTTCAATCTATGTCCTCTCTATTACCACATGCAAGTGTTCAGTCTATTTTTCCTGTATTGCTACATACAAGTGCTCAGTTTAGCTCCCCTCTGTTCTCTCTCTCCTCTGTTGCCAATGTGTACAATCTATCTTCCCTGCATCGCTACATGCAACTGTAGGTCTGTCTCCCCTCCATTGCTACATGCAAGCGTTCAGTCCATCTTCCCTGTACGCTGACGTACAAACGTTCAGCCCTCAGTGGTTTTATAGAATATGCGTTCAGTGCCTCTTCCTCGGATATCTGCATACAACAAGCATGGAGTCTTTACCTCGGTAGCGACATACAACAAAGTGCTTTGTTCCTGTTCCCTCAATAATGACCACATACAACGAGGGGTTAGTTCTCTTCTCCCCTCCGCAGGATACTCACAACAAGCAGTCTATCGTCCTTCACTCTAGAGCTTCCTACAACCAACCTTCAGATTCCTTTGTGTTTACATTTTCTACCTGTCAGTCTGTTGTCTGCTATTCCATCTGTTGTCTGCTATTCCATCTGTTGTCTGCTATTCCATCCCATCTGTTGTCTGCTATTCCATCTGTTGTCTGCTTTTCATCTGTTGTCTGCTATTCCATCTGTTGTCTGCTATTCCATCCCATCTGTTGTCTGCTATTCCATCTGTTGTCTGCTATTTCATCTGTTACTTTTGTATTTTCATCCAGTGTCTCGTTCTTCTTTTGTCTGGTGGACAGTCACGATTAATGCCCGCGATATTTGACCCTGAAACCACGAAGTGGAATGACGTCACTGAAGATCACGAGGACTGGGAACAAAGTAACCAATAAACACCCCCAAGCCCCACCCACCCCCCCACCCCCAAAAAAAACATATTCACAACACAACAATGGGGGTGGGTGGGGGTGGGGGGTCGGAGGTGGGGTTGCTTACTCGCCAAGCACGACCAAGGGTTTAGAGGATTGTGTATACATCGCGTATGACTGAAAATGGCGGTGTGTTTTCATGTATCCCGTGGGACGAAGAGTGGGTAAAGGTCTTGTGCATGGATAGCAGTGTTGGCGGTGTCCGTGGCGGATCGTGCAGTGGACAGGGCAGAGGAGCGGACAGTGTCTATGGCCTCTCAAAGATTTCTAGTGAATGGTTGATGGTGTGGGTGTGGTGGTGGTCCGTGTGGTATGTTGACATATCCCACTGCATGCTGGCATGGGTTACCTTCTCTCTCTCTCTCGCTCGCTCGCTCGCTCGCTCTCTCTGTCTGTCTGTCTGTCTGTCTCTCTCTCTCCTCTCTCTCTCTCACTCACAAACGCACTCAGAAACGCACGCACGTACACACACACACACATGCACGCATGCATGCACGCACACACACACACACACACACACACACACACACACACACACACACACACACACACACAGAGAATATTTCTTAAAGACACCAGTCATCTTTCTCCGACTAAAACAATACGGTAGTTCTAACATATATTTATCACCTTTGTCCGACTGTAAAAAGAAAAAAAAAACATTAAAAAATGAACAAAATTTAAAAACAAATAGATAAAAACAGCAATTCCGAAAGTTGTCATCAATCTTTATCTCACCAAAGAACAGGTTACTTTAAAAGATAAGAACTTTCCCCGAAACAAAAAAAAGAGGGGGAGGGGTGGGGGTGGGTGGGGGTGGGACGGGGGAGGCGGGAGGGGGAGAAAGGAGAGAGGAAGGAGGCGGGTGGGGTCAGTTGTGACAGACACTACTAACCATCCTTGTCCAGCTCAAAGAACAGCAGGCCTAAAGGGTACTCGAAGCGCGCCGGCTCCTCCCGCTCCCCGTCCACCACCCCCTCCGCCTCTTCTTCTTCTTCCTCCGACCCTCGCATCCTCGGGGGGACTTCCACGGAAGCCATCACATCCGGTACGGAGGGCAGCAGCTTCCCGTTCATGGACCTCTTGCTCTGCGCCCGGCCGATGCGCGGGAATCCCGGGCCGCTGGCGGTGAAGATGCCTCTCTTGTGCAGGGCGGACTGGAAGGAAGGATCGTACAGGGACAGGGCGGCGTCCTGGGAGGGGGACATCGAGCGGCCGATGCGCGGGTAGGCGCCATCTTTGTCGTCCACGGCGGTGAAGATGGAGCGGCGACCCATCCTAGGGAAGTCGTTGTTGTTGCTCTGGGTGTAGAAGACGGCGCAGCTGCTTCCGGCCAGCAGGCAGACCAGCCAGATGGCCAACATCTCCGCCAGCGTCCTCAGCAGCGACTGCAACGAAGATAACAACATGGAGAATGAAGGGGTGGGGAGATGGGTGAGGGAGGGGGGGGGGTGAACCACGACATCGAGATGGGTGGGAGTCAGTATAGCGGAAGAAAGAGGAATGGGAAAGAATCAGGCAATGTTTCTGTACATTTGCATGGACCAGTCCTTGAGTGAAATTGCAACGGTCTGACCAGTGAACAGTGGGTATACCGGTGCAAAATGGCGGTTCTTTGTTGAATTACTTCCGTCACGCACAATGATCACTCTATGGACCATCCTTGAGTGAAATGGTACAGTCTGACCAGTGAACGGAAGGTATACTAGTTCAAAACGGCGGTTCTTTGCTGAAATACTTGTGTCACGTGCAGTGAGCACTTTCATCAAAGAAATTAATCCTCAGTAGGAGAGAACGTGCACATGCCCAAAAGGACCCCTTGGCCATGTAAAGCCAGAGCAACCCCTCCGCCCCCCCCCCCCCCCCCGAGCCCCCCACACCCACTTCCTCTTCGCTCCCAAATCACCACCCTTCGTTCAAGTGGTCAGAGTCCCAAACGAAGCAGATGAATCGACCCACACTGCATGCGACCTTGATTCTTCCTGACCAGCATTTAGAAAAAAAATAACAGTCTCACATCATGTGGCCCTACATGCCCTTCTGTCATGGCGACCTCACACTACCATACTGACTTTGATTCTCCTTAATCTAAATCTTACTAAAAATTAAAAAAAAGGTTTCAAATTCTGTGGCCCTTCATGCCCTGCTCTCATGCTGACCTCAGTTCTTCTTCTTCTTCTGTGTACGCAGGCCGATACTCCTGCGGACACTCCATATATGGACAGGCAAGAATTGATCCCATCTGCCCAAGAAAGGAAGTGGAGTTTTGTGTGAGTGACCGTTCTTTTTTTTTATCCCGCCATTAAGGCAGCCATACTCCATCCTCGGGGAAGGTGCATGCTATGTGTAACGTGTCATCCATACCAACGGCCAAACTGGCCTTCTCTTCCAAAAGTTGGTGATGGGATTTGACGTGTGTGCAAGATGTTTTGCGTGCGTTCACACACGGAATCCCGGTTTATAGTCTCATTTGAAGGACTGCATGGGAAAATGGAGTCAGAACTAATGTTAACTCCGAGGGAAAATCCCCCTGTACCGAAACGGCCCAACAGAGATTCGAACCCGCAACCCTTGGATTACGATTCCGGCGCTTTACCAACTGAGCTCTTCCGGCCCCCGACCTCAGTTCTAATGTCCCAGTTTGGTTCTGTCGGGGTCACTGTTATTGCCAATAATTGGGGATGTCGTTGGACAGACGTGGCGGCGCCCAGAGAGAGAGAGAGAGAGAGAGAGAGAGAGAGAGAGAGAGAGAGAGAGAGAGAGAGAGAAGCGAGCGAGCGAGCGAGCTTATGTCGGCTCCACGACTAAGCAGTCATTGTTATCAGTAGGGGACTTAGCAGGTGGTGTCCTGCGTATGTTGGATCAGAACAGGCGCCACTAAACACCACCGAAGTGACTCGGCAGCAGTGCAGTGTCTCCTCTGGTGGGTTGCCTCGTAACGTCTTGACACTGACTGCTCCCTGTGGATTGTCAGTGCAGGGACTGCAGCAGGCCAGGGCGCTCTGTGGCTGTGGGGGGGAGGAGGAGGAGGAAGGAGGGGCCAGAATGAGTGGCACGAGTGCAGCCCCACTGACGTGGCATAGAATATGAGAGAGCAAAAAATAAAAATAAAAAATAGAAAAGAAGAAAAAAAAAGGAAAAAGTGAATTTGAGGGTGGTGGGAGGGTTGGGGGAGAGTGAATCACTTTGGACCTGAGCCAAAACTAGTCACCACCCTGTTCTAAAACCACTCCCCTGCTGAAGGGCTTGGGACATGTCCACAACATCCCCTGGAGTGGATTGACTCGTGTCCTAACTCACCTGCCCTAGGTGACAATTTCAGTTTCATCACTGAGTGCGGACTAATCCATAAACGCTACACCACATCCGCTGAGTTTCGAGACCACACTGTGCATGATTTAAAGCTGATAGATAAATTAATGACTAAGACGAGAGAATTTAAGAAGAACGTTCCGTGGCTCCGACTTAGCAGATGTCTGACCTACGCACTAGCTCAACTGGCTGGTCAGATCTTGGATACATACCTGTATGAGTGCGCCATATTATCATTGTAATGTGGTTGAGAAGAGAGAGAGAGAGAGTGAAGAGAAGTAATGTGGAGGTGTGTGTGTTGTGTGTGTGTGTGTGCTTGATGGTTGGATGCCCATGAGTGTAGTGTCTGTATTGTAGTGCCGAGTGGCATGGAGGTGTGAAAGTGTGTGTGTGTGTGTGTGTGTGTGTGTGTGTGTGTGTGTGTGTGTGGTGTTGTGTGTGTGGTGTGTGTGTGTGTGTGTGTTGTGTGTGTGGTGTGTGTGTGTGTGTGTGTTTGTTGTGGTGTGTGTGTGTGTGTGTGTTTGTGTGTGTGTGTGTGTGTGTGATCTGAAACATGTTCAGACACATCCATGGAGTGACGACTGGCACTGTCAAAACTCACCCATCGTCCATGACGGATGGTGGAAATGGCCACACGCCTACATTGGCTCCATCAGTTGTCTCTGGATCATACTATTATGCCGAATCTCTCACCATGGAGTGGGTTTGGAACGGGGCGAGGAGCATCAAAGGTGTAGGTCCAGAATCACTTCCTCCTCAAATTCAGTGTTTTGCTCCCAATGGTTTACTTTTCTACCCTCCACTGGCTGCTCTGGGGTGCTGTTGGATTTTTTTTCTTTTTGAACCCTTGGTGGTGAGAACATCACAGAATTATGGACTGTGGTGTATCTCCATTTGATGCCAAGGAGCACAGACACAATCAGCCGTGTCTCCCTGATGAATCCGATCCAGCGGACGAAAAGGCCTAGGGGCAGACAATACGAAGTGATCTGTCTTGAGGGAGGATTACGAAAAGTTCCCATATGGTGCTAGTGAAGTGTTTAACATCTATATTTCCTGATTTATGTTCTCACTTTCGCCCCCCCCCCCCCCCCCCCCCCCCCAACACACACACTCTTTTTTCTTCTTCTTTCATCTAAATTTTTGCCAGGTCATTAATGTAATGACAGAAGAATTGTTCAGCCTGACGCTGTTCCCTCCCCCTCCCTCCCACTACTAGATTGTTCAGAATGGTTTATCGTTTGAAACACTATGTAGGAAAATGTCGAAGGAGTGATTCTGAAGCAACGGGGCAGGTCAGAACGGTTTTACTCCAGAAGTGAGTTTGAGAACGTTCCGTTGTTCATCCCGAGGGTATTTTGATTTGTATGTTGGGATTCGTACGTTTCGTTGTTTGGGACACTTCAGGAATTTTGAAAGAGGGAGTTGATTTTGAAAGCTAGAGGGGCGGTCACCGCACTTTGAAATTAACTTTGATTAATTTCCGTCTACAGTCATCTCACTTTCAAATTAACTTGATTCAATTTCCGTCCACAGTCACTCACTTTGAAATTAACTCTGATTCATTTCGTCTACGTCACCTGACCTTAAAATTCACTTTGATTATATTGATTCCTACCTTCACTTTGAAAACTCTGATGTTATCTCGTCCCAGTTCATTCGACTTGAAATTACTCTGTTCAGTTTCGTCAGTTTCTCACTTTAGAAAATAACTATGATTCAGGTTTCCGTGGACAGCATCTCACTTGAGATTAACTGCTGATTCAGTTTCCGTCCACAGTCATCTCACTTTGAAATTAACTCTGATTCAGTTTCCGTCCACAGTCATCTCACTTTGAAATTAACTCTGATTCAATTTCCGTCTACGGTCACCTGACCTTAAAACTCACTTTGATTCATATTGATTGCTACCCTTCATTGTTTTGATATCTCGCCTCATGTTATCGAGAAGTGATTGTTCGTTCTTCGTTTCCATTGTCTGAATGTTTTGCATCTTGCCTGAAGAAGACCAAAGAGGTCGAAACTCGTCGTGTTTTGTCTTGTAATTTGTTTGTGGGGAACAGTTCTTTTTTTTTTCTTATAAGAAAAAAAAGTGGGGGGGGGGGAGGTCGCCCGGGATTTATTCTAAACGGGACAACTTTGGCACATGCTTTGATCAATATATTTTGTCGTTTGCGACACATTGAGAATGTTAAAGAGAGCAGTGATTCTGAAAAGAAAGTGGCAGCTCACTCTGGATTTATTCGGAAAGAAATGAATTTTCTGGAACATGCACTTTCGTATTCGCACGGGTGTATCGTATCATTAGGCCTTGCCCTTCAGGTCACGTTGAGAATTGTGGAGGAGTAAGGAGAGGGAGGGGGGGGGGGGGGGGGTTGGAACAAAGGGGAAGGTCGGTCAGCATTTACTCCCTAGGGATGAGTTGGGACACGTGACCCTTTCTCATCCGTGACGGAGTGATTTGGGGAAGTGAAGTGGTTTAATTAGGCACGTGAGACACGTGAAGTACTGGTCCGAACTTCCCTCATCACCAGCCATCGCCATTGTGTCTGGGGCTTTGAGGGTACGTGTGACCATGAAAGTCAGAGCAGGAGTTAGGAGTTAGATTACGATGAAAACACAACTAATAAAAACGTGACCAGCTACGTCACGACCACATGGAAAGTGGAGAGGTGAGAGGGAAGAGGTGGAGGTAGGTGTGTGGGGGTGGGGTGGGGGGGGTGGGGGGGGGTGGGTGGGTGGTGAGGCATGAAACGTGGGTCGAATTATATCACGTTTATTCCCGTCTGCAGTATCTAGGGCGCAGAACAGAAGGGGGGGGGGGGTTTAACCTGACTCGGGGGAGGAGTGGAGGGGGGGAGGTTGTGTGTGTGTGGTGGGGGGGGGGGGGGGGGGGACAAGGCAGCAGACAGCAGCATCTGTTGCGTTGTCTTCCATCTGGTCACGCGCGGCATCTGTGTTTTTCGTTTCTGACTTGTCACAGACCCAGTTTCAGAACGTGACGATGCTTTGTCATGGTGGCAGTACACCACAAATGGAAAAGCCAAGGACGTGAATAATGATAAGCTCTTCCAAATCTGAGAAAATGTCAAAGAAGTTTCACTGCGTACTACTGGTGGCCATGAAGAAGAAAAAGGGATTGCGCCGATTGTACACAGATCCCTCCTTTTGCTCTCACTCCTATATATATGTTACCGTCAATCCGTGAAATCAGGCAATGTGTGTAGCGAGATTCACAGCCGATTCAAATATAGAGAAATTCTCGATGTCAGGGTTAGGGAAATTAGTTAGGGTTAGGGTTTGGGTTAGGGTTAGTTCTAATAAACTCTAACCCTAACCCAAACCCTAACCCTATACCTAACCCTAACTTTGACTCGAGAGGGTTCCCTATATGTCATGCTTATTACACACATTGCCTGATTTCACGGATTGACGGTAACATACACACATTGCCTGATTTCACAGATTGACGGTAACATATATATATAATTTTTTTTTTAAATCGCGAAGAAGCTCCGTGCTGCATTCCAGTGGTATACCACTCACGATATAAAACATGTGCTTTTAGAGTGTTTGGGAGTGACATGATGTCATACAGTAACGCTATTCAGCAGACGACATGAAATCCTTGTTCAAAGATGTCCCAACTAATGTGGTGCTTTTTTTTCCCCCCCTCTACCTAGTTTCTGAGAGAGATCAACTAAATTGTCATCAAATGTGAGATCTTACGGAAGAAAGTTTTTAAAGCGATTCTGGCATGCTTTTAGAGAACATGTTTTAATGAGGTGTGGGCGTGCGTGCGTGCGTGCGTGCATGTGTGTGTGTGCGTTTTAATGAGGTGTGGGCGTGCGTGCGTGCATGGATGCGTGCGTGCGTGCGTGCGTGCGTGCGTGCGTGCGTGGTTGGCAAAGTGTTGTGTGTGCGTGCGTGCGTGGTGTGTAGTGGGGTGTGTGTGTGTGTGTGGTGGTGTGTGGTGTGTGTGTGTGTGTGTGAGAGAGAGAGAGAGAAAGAGAGAGAGAGAGAGAGAGAGAGAGAGAGAGAGAGAGAGAGAGTGTGTGAGTGTGAAGAGAGAGAGAGAGAGAGAGAGAGAGAGAGAGAGAGAGAGAGAGAGTGGATGAGAGATGAGAGTGTGTGTGTGTGTGTGTGTGTGTGTCTTGTGGTGTGTGTATGTGTGTTAGTGTTAGTGTTAGTGTTAGATCTTACGGAAGAAAGTTTTTAAAGCGATTCTGGCATGCTTTTAGAGAACATGTTTTAATGAGGTGTGGGCGTGCGTGCGTGCGTGCATGGATGCGTGCGTGCGTGCGTGCGTGCGTGCATGTGTGTGTGTGTGCGTGTGCGTGTGCGCGCGCGCGCGCGCGCGCGCGTGGTGTGTGTGTGTGGTGTGTGTGTGTGTGTGTGTGTGTGTGTGTGTGTGTGGGAGGAGAGAGAGAGAGAGAGAGAGAAGAGAGAGAGAGAGAGAGAGAGAGAGAGTGTGTGAGTGAGAGAGAGAGAGAGAGAGAGAGAGAGAGAGAAAGTGTGTGTGGTGTGTGTGTGTGTGTGTGGTGTGTGTGTGTGTGTGTGTGTGGGGGTTGTGTGTGTGTGTGAATCCATGTTGAAAGTCGCTCTCTCCAACAAGCAGACAATAACGTACGGCCTTTCGCGGTCGGCTGGGCTCAAAGCTGAACTGAATCTACTCTTGCTCTGTGACACCATGAGCTATGCTGAGAAACACAGGAAACACAGTATTAGCATTCTACCCCGTCAGCTTCACGAAGTGAAGGAAAAACAATACCCCATTCCCCCCCCCCCCCCCACCCCCCCCCCTCCACCACCCCCAACCCCCACACACCTTCACCCCACGACAGTCTCCGCCGCCCTTCACCCTCCCCTCCTCTTTCTGGGTCCCCCCCCCCCTCCCCGTTCCCTTCCCTCTCTCCCCTCCCCCCTCCCCTCTCCTCTTTCAGCCTGGTTCAGACCCTCACACCAGTGGTGCCAGAGTAAGTGGTCATTACATCTGATTTCCGGCCGCACTGTCGGTCTTTAGTAAAAAAAAAAAAAAGAGAGCCGACGGATCAGAAAGGGTTAAAACCCTACAAAATATGTTTTGGTTCCGTCAAGACACTCTGTGTATCGCGATGTAATCAGGATTGGTGCTGGGGATGAGGTTGGGTTTTCAATGAAGAAAACGCTAACAATGAAAACGAGTCCCAGCAGAGTGAATGCTTTAATCACTTCAACACAGAGACTCTTGAATGCGAAATCACTGAATCTGAGGTGTACGCAGCTGTCCGCTCCTTGAAGAATGGAAAAGCAGCAGGGCCTGACGGAATTATTGGGGAAATATTTAAAAATTCGATCTGTACTATTGCTCCCTTTTTAGTTATTCTATTCAATGTCTTATTTGCTTTGGGGAAGTATTCTTTACAGTGGACAGAAGCAATAATACAACCACTATTTAAAAAGGGTGACACTAATTTACCAGATAACTATAGGGGAATTTCCCTGTTGAACATCTGCAGCAAAATTTACAGCCATATACTAAACGCTAGGTTAACAAAGTGGATAGAGGAAAATAACGTTATCAATGATTGTCAAGCTGGCTTTAGGAAAAATTATAGTACAATTGACCATATATTTACATTATACTCTTTCATTCAAAAACAATTATTATTGCATAAGAAACTGTATGTTGCATTTATTGACTTTCAGAAAGCTTTCGACTCGGTTATACGTAATAATTTATGGTCTGTTTTGAAGAAAAAAGGAAATGATGGGAAAATGTATCGAGCTTTAACTAGCATGTAGTAGTAGAAAGAAACTCGTGGAGAGCGTGGCAGCAGAGAGTCCTCAGAAGAGAAGCCCCCTTCAAGCAAGTGTTTCGGCCCTTATCTCCTGACACTCTAGGGGGGTTGGGCCACACCCGGTTCATGACTCCGGATGTCCCTCTGCTGCCCCTTTTTTTTTTTTTTTTTTTTTTTTTTTGTTTCCCCATCTTGGGACGAGCCATGGCTGGGATTCGAACCCATGACCCTCTGGAGATGCTCATTTTCCACTTAATGACTCGCGCTTTAACCACTGAGCCACAGGGACACCTGATATTTGTAGGGAAGTTAAGCCTTATGAAGTTCACTTTTGTTCCTCCTTGACCAGATCCAGCTTGAACACCTCTCTGCCGCTTCTGCCATTGCTTTCAGGGCTCTGGTTTTTTCCTTCCCTGCAACTGAGAGCTGTTTCATGAGGCTGTATGCAGACGTTCCTACAAATCCCCTAGCTCCAATTTCTGCAGTGAGGACTTTGGCCTGATAGCCTTCTCTCCTCAGGCTGTTTGCCAGATCAGCATACTTTTCAGTCTTGTAGATTTGAGCTGCCTCCATTCTGTTTTCATATGGCACCGTGAGCTCGATCATGATCAGCTGCTTGGTTGACTTAGAGTGGACTACTATGTCTGGTCTCATGCCACTCTTGCTGATGATTTCTGGGTGACTCTTCCATTCTGGGAGGTCTGCAGTGCACTCCCAGTCATCTGCCCCGTCCAGCAGACTCTGCCTGCATGTTTCGAGTGGCACTGTTGTTCTTGGCCATGATTTGCTACATGTATAATGTAGTCAAAGCAAGAGTGAGAAATTGCAACAGATTAGGTGAAGCATTTAGCTGTCCAATTGGGTTAAAGCAAGGGGAAATTTGCAGTCCAGTTCTGTTCTCCATATTCATTAATGAATTAGCAGAAGAAATAATTAGAGAAGGGAAACACGGGCTTCAGTTCTTACCAGGTTTCTTAGAACTTGTTATTTTGATGTTTGCAGATGACATAATTTTATTCTCCGACTCTGTTGTGGGGCTTCAACATCAGTTAAATACTTTACACGTCACGGCAATAAAGCTTGGTTTAACTGTTAATCTAAGTAAATCAAATATAGTGGTATTTAGAAATGGTGGCTATCTATCAGATAAAGAGCAATGGTTGTATGGGCATTCCAAGATGACTGTGTTGAATATGTACAGATATCTAGGAATTATTCTTTCTACAAGATTGTCCTTTACGTACAGTTTTAATGATATGGCTAGCAAGGCTAAACGCAAAGTGATACACATTTTCAGGCTTCTATGGTCTCTAGGTAAAAAGTCCCCAGTTATATTTTTCAAGCTGTTTGATGCCAGGTCCGGCCCATACTTAGTTATGGTGCTGAGGTGTGGGGTCTAACGAGCAATGTTGACATTTTGGAAAAGATTCAATCTCTTTGCATTGAAAAGATTCCTAAACGTTTGCGTAAGAACACCAAATTTGATGGTTTATGGGGAGCTGGGACGTTACCCATTGCAAGTTAATTTCCAGATCAGGACTATTAAACACAGGTTAAGAATTCTGCAAATGCCCAGTCATCGTTTACCATACAAAGCTTATCAAATGTTGCTACATTATCATAATAATAATAAAAACACATGGGCTTCTACAATATGTTTTTTCCTTTATAAGCATGGGTTTGGCGAGGTATGGGAAAAATCAAGGAGTGGGAAACATAAAAACATTTATCTGTTCACTGAAAACTACTATTATCAACGGATTTAAACAGAAGTGGTCCACAGACACATTGCAAAGTGAACGTTTTCAATTCTTTAGAACGTTTAAGAGTGAATTAACACTATCTCCTTATCTGATTAATGTAAATCACTTGAAGGCCAGAATAAGTTTGATTAGATTAAGACTTGGAGTATCTCCACTAAAAGTACACAAGTTCCGTTTTCGAAAAAATGTGAATGAAGATGATCTGTCTTGTCCTTTTTGTATCGACCTAACTGAGAATGAAGTGCACTTTGTTTTACAATGCCCCTTATATAAAAGGCAACAGTATATTCCTTCTAAATATTTTAGTCAGCCATCTTTGTTCAAACTTACGATGCTGCTTTCATCTGAAAACAATTCATTAAATACAAGGCTGTCTATGTACCTTGAAAAAGCATTCAAAATACGCAAATTATATATTGACTTACTGTAACTTTTTTGATGGCTGGATTATAGGGCTATAATGCTTCTTATCAGTGGAGTTATCAGCAAATATCACAGTTATCACAGTAGTATTTGCATATATAGCATTGGTGGTTGTAATAGTAGTAATGCTAGTGGTGGTAGCAGTAGTGGTGAGGGTGGTGGTATTAGTGGTAGTACTAGTAGTAGTTGTATTGTTGTGGTGATGATGATGATGATGATGATGATGATGATGGTGATGTTGATGATGACAATGATGAGGATGAGTACTAGTCTTCTTCTTCTTCTTCTTCTTCTTCTTCTTCTTCTTCTTCTTCTTCTTCTTCTTCTTCTTCTTCTTCTTCTTCTTCATTACTACAATTATCATGTTCTTGTTGTTTTGTTACTGCTGCATATCCTCACTCAGTATTATAGCAAATTAGATATCTTAAATTGATTGTATTTGTTAAACATTTTGCATATACATATTTGTAACCTAATAACCACAAAGTCATGTTGACACTCCATGATATGGGCCAATGGCCTGATCATTAAACATTTCAGTGTTCAGTGCTCTCTCTCTCTCTCTCTCTCTCTCTCTCTCTCTCTCTCTCTCTCTCTCTCTCTCTCTCTCTCTCTCTCCTCTCTCTCTCTCTCTCAACTCTGTGTCCCTAAGCCACCAAAGCCTGAAGACAGATGGTCATTTTTGACACAGTCAAAGCCATCTCCTATTAAAAACAGTTATCAATTAATTCATGAGCACTGTTCCTCAGTCACCGTCTCTCTACCAGAAAGAGACACACGACCGGAACACAAACCCTGCTGGGAGTCGAAAAAGTTGTTTAAAAAAAAAAAAAAAAAAAAAAAAAAAAAAAACAGACCAAACCCCCAAAACACGTGTGTTAAAGAAAAAAGCCGAAGCCGACTTTGAAGCTGATACTTCGCTTTGCACTGCATTTTTTTTTTTTTTTTTTTTTTTTTTGGTCGTAAGGCGTTGAACCAACTGCAGCAGATGTTATGACGGCGTCAAATGTTGAGAAAAATCCAACGAATCAAATTGTGTATGAAGACAACATTCATATTTGAATCAGAGTAATGTTATTTTTTTTCCTTTTCCTTTTGTTGTTTTTGTTTACTTTAGACAATTACCATTGGCACCATAACATTTCTTTCTTCTTTTGTTTTTACCCAGTACCGCATCAGATGTGATCTTTGAATGTCTGAAAGAGATGAGCATTTTTTTTCTCATCTGATCCATAGAAAGAAAAAAGATTTTTTAACAAAATTTGCGGTGCGTCTTTTGAAGATGTGTTTTAAGGAAAGGGTTGTATGAATAAGATAACTTTTCTTTCATTCCTGTCAGTTGACTTCAACGTGGCGACAGCCCTTATATGGCCCCTTGCGGTCGGCTGGGCTGAGAATAACTACCTTACCTTACCTTACCTTACCTTACCTTACCTTACCTTACCTTACCTTACCTTACCTTACCTTACCTTACCCATACCCAAACACTACCTTGGAATTACTAGGCTGCCAAACGTCGGGACAAAGAAATGACATAACGAAGGGACAAAGAAATGATATAACAAAGGGACAAACAAATGGCATAACGAAGGGACAAAGAAATGACATAACAAAGGGACACAGAAATGACATAAGGAAGGGACAAAGAAATGACATAACGAAGGGACAAAGAAAAGGCATAACAAAGGGACAAAGAAACGACATCACGAAGGGACAAAGAAATGACATAACGAAGGGACAAAGAAATGACATAACGGAGAGACAAAGAAATCACATAACGAAGGGACAAAGAAACGACATAACGAAGAGACAAAGAAATGGCATAACAAAGGGACAAAGAAATGACATCACGAAGGGACAAAGAAATGACCTAACGAAGGGACAAAGAAATGACGTAATAAACATATCGCGTTTCGACCCGTTGGTCTTCTTCAGGTAAGAACAAATAACATTCAAAACATTGAAAGAAAAAGGACGACGAATAAACAGTCACTTTTTCTCTCTGATCTGGGTGCAGAATTTGGGCCTGGGCAAACAACTTGATATTACTGGATGGAGGTGAGGCAGAAGGGGAGAAGATACAGGTAATGATGATAAAAACGATAATCATGATGAGGAGGAGGATAATAACAACAATACTGAAGATGATGATGATAATGATAACAATAATAATGATAATTAGAATGATAACAACAACAATAATAATAATAACAGTAATATGATAATAATGATAGCAATGATAATAATGATGGAATGATAATAATGATAATGATAGTGATAGTGATACTACTACTACTACTACTAGAAATAGGAGTAATAATGATAATGATAATAACGATTATAATAGTAATGACAACTACAATAACGTAACAGTAATAATAATGATGATGATGATGATGATGATAATAATGACAATAATAATGACTATTATCATTAAATTTTTCTTAACAGCAACAATCGTCGAAACAGTCACAGTTTGTTGGTCAATCTTTCTAGTTATGTTGTTGTCGTTGTTGTTGTTGTTGTTGTTGTTGTTGTTGTTGTTGTTATTGTTGTTCTCTCTCTCTCTCTCTCTCTCTCTCTCTCTCTCTCTCTCTCTCTCTCTCTCTCTCTCTCTCTCTCTCTCTCTCTCTCTCGTGTACCATTCCATTAACTGACAAGAACGTAATTATATCTGCACAGACCTGTCTCCACGAGTGTCAAGAGTCAACAAGGCTATAATTATCCCGCACTGACACAATAGCCCTGAACAGATGTTATACTTTGGTCTGGTCTGCCATGAAGGAAAAAAACAACTAAAACAAAAAAACAAACAAACAAAAACAGAAAAAAATACCCAGTACACACAGGTAAAAATAATGATTAAGAAAAAATATTCCAACGAAGCGATATATATTCGGTCTCCTTATGGAACTTGAACGAGGGAGATAAGCATGGAAATCTAGATCTTACTTAAGAATAGCTGGACCTGCCAAGGAATATGGACCTCTACTCGCTAAGTTATACCACTAGTCGGTAGACGCAATCGCTATCTTGCTGCAACTTAACTTGTAGGTCGATCAGACCACAACCCATCAATGAGCGTGCCAGCGTGTTCAAATCTGTTGCCCGTTTTCAAATTCGGTCTACCAAACTTTATGTATGATTTTTTTGTTTAAAAACTGTCAAAAATCATCTGGATATTAGAACAAAGCGC
>CM031627.1:19405234-19422734 GCA_018398815.1 Conus ventricosus
TATGCAATATAATTTAGAATAACATTTTTTCAACCCTGAAGAAATGCAGTCGATAGTAGCACTAATGAATTTCACAACCAAATCGCTCTTAAAATAGATGTATCGTGAATCGTCAGACTGTGTCCAGCTCCAGTCCTTGGACAAAGGAAAAAAAAGGGGCAGAAAGAAGCGGCTTGGTTCTCATGGCTGAATCTGCCCCATCCTGTCCACCCTCTCACCTTCACAGGGTGCACGTGCTTCCTGCCGTCTGGCTTCGTGATGCTGGTGGATTCTCAGGCCATCTCTGTGTCTAGTGCCTCTTCTTTGTCTTCACCAGAAGTCTTGGTGGATGCTGCGCAGATAGCGCTGGTGACCATCTCATTCTTGTTTCTCTTCTGAGGCGCTTAGAACGAGTGTCTCTGGTCGGAGCTGAGTGCGGAGAAGGTTTAGAGTTGCCTGCTTGCAGAGCACACGCGTTACGGCTGCTGGAGCGTTTGGGTTTTGTCGTCTCCCTGACTCTGTCAAGTCGTCGTGGAGGGTGGTGGTGGGGTGAAGGAGGGGGTAGGATTAGTGTCAGTGCGCATGTACTGTTTCCAGTGAGTAGCCAAGTTCATAGCGTGAATGTTACCGCAACATCAGATGTGAGTCTACTTACATGGAGGGAGTTGTTCCGGCATTGGGGACATTTTGGAGTAGTCTGCCCATTGTGGTACACAGATGCCAAGTGGCAGAGGGAAGGATACTCCTCCTTTTTATTGTTCTTTCAGTGTTGATTCTATGCTTCGCTGTGTATATAATTCTTCGTGTATATGATACTACTCTTAAATTGGCACTGTGCCGTGTGTATAGTCGGGTTGACAGAAAATGGTTGGAACTGTGCCGTGCGTATAGTCTGGCTGGTAGAAAATGTTGATCGGAAGAACCCAAGTCAAGGACTTGCATAAGGTATGGTTGGTCGGAATTTCTGGAAATGTAAGGTTTTGTTGGCCGTTGTAATGCTGGTAACTTGTAAGAAAATACATTGGTAGGATAGTACTAGTAGTTAGAAGCAGCCATATATTTTTTTGTTTCCTCAATAGATCTAGGCGATGTAGATAGATCAGGGTTGGATTATGCCCTTCCCCTTTGGGTGCAGAATGGGGAATATCCAGTTAGAGCAGTAGAATTGTAATAGTACGAAAGTAGGTGAAGGCGGGCAGAAGATAGGCTGTGAGGAGAACAGATCAGTCTTGCATTGTGATTGCGTTTAAGGGCAATTTGCACGTGCAAGGATCGTTCTGTTCCATGTTGCTGTGTGCTGGCCCTAGTGACACGCGTCCCCCCCTCCCCCCCCCCCCCCCCCCCCCCCCCCCCGTCTTCACCATTGAAACGAACGCATCGGTCGTGCATTGTGATTGCCTTTAAGAGGACGTTGCATGCGCGAGGATCCTTCTGTTCCATGTTTCTGTTCTGTTGGGCCGCAGTCACAGAGGTACCCCACCTGGACAGACTGGACTAGACTGATACAAGATAAATGATTTTTGTTTATCTGAACGGCATAAGGATAGAGTTAATTCAGCACTGTTCTGATATGATGCAGTTCAATGATCAGTACTTTAAGTCATGCATTGCAATAGTCCTGAGCCACAGTGTGCCCACGTGATGCAGGGAACAAAGGCAATATTCAAAGTTAATATTACATGCTTGTTTATGTGTATGATTGTTGTTGTGTGGATTGGTCTATGTGCATGGTTATTATTGTGTAGAATGGTCTATATGTATGATTGTTGTGTGGATTGGTCTATGTGCATGGTTATTATTGTGTAGAATGGTCTATATGAATGATTGTTGTGTGAAGTGGTTTATGTTGTGTGGAATGGCGAAGATGCTGGAGATGATTGCAGTGGTCCTGTCACTAATCAATATTGAAATAATAATTGTTTCATTTGAAGTTGTTCATCACATATTCTTGACTTGAAGAGCAGATATTCTGACCAACGTAATGACTGTTTTATTGAAGTTCATGAGTTGTTCTTAAGAGTGGACAATCTGCGTAAAAAGATGACCTTAGTGAAGTCATTCATCAGGTAGGTGGTGGAACGGCAGATACCTGTGTGATGGAGGGTTTGAAATAATTATGTTCATATAGTAAGTGCTGCTCTGTCTGGTTGTGTAGGATCGATAGACGGCATGGCGTGTTTTTTATGGGTTTTTGTTTCAGTTTTGTTTTCATTTTGTCAGTTTTGTTTGTCCGTTCTTTGTGTAAACGTCGTTTTGTCGTGTGAATGTGGGTTCACTGAGAGTGCTCCCTGCGCGTCGTTGCTGGGGGATAATGGTTTAACAAGCTCTCGTCCTGTATCTCATTCCACAAAGAATAAAAGTATTTGTAATTCATTCTTGAGAGTGCTCAGGGCAGAGGTGGCTGACTGACTGAGAGCTGTCTAGCTCATGATTGACTGAGAGCTGTGAGAACAGACTGTTTGGTCACACCTAGAACGCGCACCTATTTGAACAGTGTTTAGGCCGTTCCTCGAGTGGGTCCTCGTACACAAAACTTCTCGTTTTCCACCCAGTAAGTTTCACCTTTCAATCTCGGGCTTTTTTGTCCATGATCTTAGAACAGAATTTAACATTCTTGTTTTTTCCAGGCGTTCATGATGGCACCGTTGCTGTTTCTCATGGACACATCACCAATGGTTACTTTCAGCACTGGCATTTCATGCCCACAACTTTTTTTTTAATGAAAAGAGACGTGTTCGCAATATGCTAGAGTTGCTTTAAAATCTTTTTTTCATAAATCTTGGACCACATGAAAAATGTTTTTCTCTTTCGAGAACTTGAATATTGCATTGGGTGGGACTTTTGTGAACAAGATTTTCATGGAGTTTGCTGCAAAGTGTTAATGTCTGACAACATAGACGAGCCAACGCTATAAGAACATCCTTTATAGCGCGAATGGAATGCGCCACTAAGTTTCTGTGCTTCTAGATTTTGCATGTGTGTAAAAAGGAGAAGTCTATGTGCCACTGGCACAAAACTGCATCTCTACAGCCATCAGAGGCACATGATATATCCCTTTAAGGTCTAGATGGATTTGAAAAAAATATCTGTCTGCACGTTCCAGTCCTGTTATCGAAGTCTTTGACTTAAGTCTGAGATTTAGGTTTAAGATCAGTGAGACGGAGAGAGAATCTGCTCAATTCTTTACTTGCAGAATTCTTGGCAAGACGATCGACCACGTGCCACCTCGTTGCTACGAATGCTGACATGACCAAGAAGCTAAGCAAAAAATGTGTTCCA
This sequence comes from Conus ventricosus, assembly GCA_018398815.1. Taxonomy (NCBI): domain Eukaryota; kingdom Metazoa; phylum Mollusca; class Gastropoda; order Neogastropoda; family Conidae; genus Conus; species Conus ventricosus. The sequence continues at coordinate 19,408,493 of CM031627.1, forward strand.
AAAGTCAGATTTCAGAGAAATGTTCAGTTCAGTTAAATTCAGAAGTTAAGGAATGCTTAGACTCTTTATTGTAGATTTCGTGGCAAGATGATCGACCACCTCATTGCTACGAATGCCGACATGACCAAGAAGGTAAGCAAAAACTGTGTTATAAACGTCAGATTTCAGAGAAATGTTCAGTTCAGTTAGATTCAGAAGTTAAGGAATGCTTACGACTATGGCTAGCAATGGCTTCCAAGGTAGACAGCAAATAAGAAAGAATAGCAAAGACTTTATATTTTGATTGTGAGACCGTTCGAAGTGTCCGGGTCAAAGCTACGGGCATCACAGTGTAGAAGGAGCTGTGTGAGGGAATGTATCTTGGAATACTTCTCAAACAGAGCTGTGGAGCAGAATGCAGTGGAAGCAGCTTGTCAGATTTGGAAACATCAGTGAATAGTTTTTTGAAAGGATGGAAATGTGGAGCAAGGTTTCTCCAAGAATGTCGTGTACGCCTGTGCCCACCGAACATGCCCATATGCTGGAGACAGAGAACTCAGTGCTGCTGGGGGTTGCCTTGGCCAGTTTGGTATCTGCCTGTCATAACCTTGCCCCACGTAGAGATAGCTGATGGTTACACTCCACGGAGAGATAGCTGATGGTTACACCCCACGGAGAGATAGCTGATGGTTACACCCCACAGAGAGAGAGCCGATGGTTACAACCCACGGAGAGATAGCTGATGGTTACACCCCACGGAGAGATAGCTGATGGTTACACAGAGCCAATGGAGGTGAGATGAAAACACGTGTTCCTGTTCCATGTTCTACATTGGAGCATAATTGATAAGCAAACTCCCCCCCCCCCTAATTAATCTTATCAGCTAATTTCTTTTTTTTTCTATTTGTTTTTCTTTCTTTCTTTCTTTGTGGCCTTTATGCCCGACACAATCAACTGTGATTTTAACATGTTTAGTACTTTTCTCTTCGAGTGCTTTCTATCGTCTCTGCATGACCAGAGTCCACAGGTAGAGAAATGGGCTGAGACTAGAACTAAGTGGCTTCCCAGTGAGTGCAACCTTGCCGTTGGTTGGGGAGCTTGCGTGTCTCTTTGACCCGGAGAGCTATGCTGGCGGGAGATTCGTCTCCTGGTAGAGCCACCCAAGCCAGACAGGTCAAAGGGTAGAGACCAGACAAAGAGCACACTCCAAATTGGCACCCTACCAAGATGTGGGGGTTGGGAACTTTGGAGCCCATGACCAAAGTAATTTACTGTTTATTTAAGTTCATGGTTGTTTTTAAGGTGGACAATCTGGTTAAAAAAATTTAACCCTTTGTGAAGTCATTCATCGGTAGGTGGTTTTTAAAGGGCAGATACCCGTGTGAAGGAGGGTTTTTAAAAAATTATGTTCATAAATAAAAAGTGCTCTGTCTGGTTGTGTTGGTTTGTAGACGGCATGGCCCCTGGGTTTTTTTTTTGGGTTTTTGTTTCAGTTTTGTTTTCCTTTTGTCAGTTTTTTTTCCGTTCTTTGTGTAACGTCGTTTTGTCGTGTTTAATGTGGGTTCCCCTTAGAGTGCTTCCCCGCGCGTCGTTGTGGGGGGGGTAATTTGGGGTTTTTCAAGCTTCGTTCCCCCCCGTATCGATTCCACAAAAAATTTAAAATATTTTCAATTCATTCTTGAGGGGTGCTCAGGGCAGGGGGGGGCTGATGACTGGAAACTGTTTGCTTTATGATTGAATGGGGGCTGTCTAAATCAAAGAGAAAAAAGGGCTGTTTGGTTTTAAACCTAGAACGGCCTTTTTTAAACGTTTTTTTTAGGGCCGGTCCTCCGTGGGGTCCCCCGTACAAAAACCCTTTCGTTTTCCACCCCGTAAATTTCACCTTTTCAAAATTTTGGGCTTTTTTGTCCATTTATCCCCAAACGGAAATTTTAAAATTCTTGGGTTTTTCCCGGCGTCATGATGGCACCCTTTTCTGTTTGTCATGGGAAAATCACCAAAAGGTTACTTTAGAAATTGGGATTTCTGCCCACAATCTTTTTTTTTTTAATGAAAAAAAGAGTTTTTTGCAAAATTTTAGAGTTGCTTTAAAAATTTTTTTTTTTATAAATTTTTGGACCACATGAAAAAATGTTTTTTCTTTCGGGAACTTGGGAAAATTGCATTGGGTTTGGGGCTTTTGTGAACAAGTTTTTTATGGGTTTGTGCAAAATGTTAATGTATGAAAAACATAGACGAAACCAAAAGCTTTTGAAATTTCCCCTATAGGCCCGGGAAAGGAATGCGCCCCTAAGTTTTTGTGCTTTCTAGAGTTTTTCATGTGGTAAAAAAGGGGAAGTCATGTTCCACTGGCCAAAACTGCATCTCTACAGCCATCAGAGGCAATGATAATAGCACTTTTAAAGGGCTTGTGGATTTGAAAAAAAAAATCTGTCTGACGTTTTTGTTTTCCCGTTATCGAAAAACTTTGACTTAAGTTGAAAATTTAGGTTTAAAAATTTAGGGGGGACGGGAAAAGGAATCCCGCTATTCTTTTCTTGCAGAATTTTTGGGCAAGACGTTTGGGCCCGTGCACCTCGTTGCTTCGGGAAAGCTGGGGTGACCAAAAAAGCTAAGCAAAAAATGTGTTTCCCAAAAATCAGTTTAAAAGAAAGGGTTTAGTTCAGTTAAAAATTTAGAAGTTAAGAAATTTTCTTTGGGCTCTTTTTTTGTTGATTTCTTGGCAAAAGGGTCGACCACCTATTGCTTTCGAATGCCGCATGCCCAAAAAGGTAAGCAAAAACCCCGTGTTTTAAACCCTCAGATTTCAGGAAATGTTCAGTTCAGTTAGTTTTAGAAGTTAAAGGGAAAGCTTACGGGGCTATGGGTAGCAAAGGGTTCAAAAGGTTTGAAAAGCAAATTTAAAAAAGAATTGCAAGCCTTTTATTTTTTATTGTGAGACCCCTTTTGAAGTGTCCCGGGGCAAAGCTACGGGCTTTACAGTGTAGTTTGGGGCTGTTTGTGGGGAAGTATCTTGGAAATTAAATTCTCAAACAGAGCTGTGGAGCGAAGGGAGTGGAAGCAGTTGGCAGATTTGGAAACCTTAGTGAATTTGTTTTTTTAAAAAGGGGGGGAAATGGGAGCAAGGTTTTCCAAGAAAGTCGTGTTTGCCTGTGCCCCCCGAACATGCCACATATGCTGGGACGAGAACCCAGTGCTGCTGGGGGTTGCCTTGGCCAGTTTAGTATTGCCCTGGGCATTAAAATTGGGCCCCCCGTAGAGATTGCTGATTTGGGTTTCCCCAAAGGAGAGTAGCTGATGGTTACACCCCAAAGTAGAGATGCTGTTTGGGTTTCACCCCCGTAGGATTTTGCTGATGGTTTTCCCCCACGGGAGAAAATAGCCGTTTGGGTTACCCCCCGTAAATTGGAAAAGGTTTAAAAACCCCCGGAGGGGGAAGGCCCATGGTTTCACCCCAGGAATAGATAGTGGTTGGGTTTCACCCCACGTAGAGAATTTGTGATGGTTTTTTCCCCCGGAGAGGAGCCGATGGGTTTCCCCCCCACGTTTAGATAGCTGATGGTTACACCCCCAAAGGGGGAGGGGAAAACCCAAAGGTTTTCACCCCCCGTAGAGATATGTTTGGGTTTCACCCACGTAGAGATTGTGTGGTTTAAACCCCAAAGGGAGGGGAGCCGATGGTTACACCCCACGATTTGTTTGTGGTGGTTACACCCCCCGGAGGATAGCTGTGGTTACACCCCCCGGAGAGAGAGCCGATGGTTAACCCCCGGAGAGAGAGCCCATGGTTACACCCCCGTAGGGGTTTGTGACGGTTTTCACCCCAAGGAGGGAGGCCCTTTGGGTTTCACCCCCCCGAGAGATAGCTGACGGTTACACCCCCAAAGGGGGAGAGCCGATGGTTACACCCCCCGTAGAGATAGCTGATGGTTACACCCCACGTAGAGATAGCTGATGGTTACACCCCAAGGAGAGAGAGCCGAGGTTACCCCACATGGAGATAGCTGATGGTTACACCCCACGTAGAGATAGCTGATGGTTACACCCCAAGGAGAGAGAGCCGATGGTTACACCCCACGGAGAGAGAGCCGATGGTTACACCCCACGTAGAGATAGCTGACGGTTACACCCCAGGAGAGAGAGCCGATGGTTACACCCCAAGTAGAGATAGCTGACGGTTACACCCCAAGGAGAGAAGCCGATGGTTACACTCCACGTAGAGTAGCTGATGGTTACACCCCACGTAGAGATAGCTGATGGTTACACCCCAAGGAGAGACAGCCGATGGTTAACCCCACATGGAGATAGCTGATGGTTACACCCCACGTAGAGATAGCTGATGGTTAACCCCAGGAGAGAGAGCGATGGTTACACCCCACGGAGAGATAGCTGATGGTTACACCCCAGGAGAGAGAGCCGATGGTTACACCCCAGTGAGATACCCTGAGGGGTTACCCCCCAAGGAGAGAGACCCGGGGGTTTTAAAACCCACGTAAGTAGTGACGGTTACCCCCAAGGAAGAGGGGCCGTTTGGTTACACCCCACGTAGAGATGGGTGACGGTTTAAACCCCCCAAAGGAGAGAGACCCAAATGGTTACCCCCATGGAGAGATAGCTGATGGTTCCCCCCCACGTAGGATAGCTGATGGTTACCCCCAGGGGAAAAGATAGCTAAAGGTTAAAACCCCAGGGAGGATAGTGATGGTTCCACCCCACGATAGATGGGTGGGGTTACCCCCCACGGAGAGATGCTGATGGTTAAAACCCCAGGGAAGATGTTTGTGGTTACACCCCACGGGGGAGTTTAGCTGATGGTACCCCCCAGGAAGATAGGATGGTTAAAACCCAGGAGGATAGTTTGGGGGTCACAGAGCCAATGGGGGTTTGAATAAAAAAACCCCGTGTTCCTGTTCTATTTTCTACATTGGACCCTAATTGTAAGAAAATAAACCCCCCTCAAATTTAATCTTATCAGAAATTTTCATTTTTTTTTTTTTCAAATTTGTTTTTTTTTCTTTTTTTTTTTTGAGGGCCTTTATGATTCGAACAAAAAAATGTGATTTTAAACATGTTTAGTACTTTTCTCTTCGATGCTTTTTTGTTTGAAAGACCAAGTCCACGGGTAAGAAATGGGTTTAATTTAAAAATAAGTGGAAAAACCCAAAGACAAGGGAAAAGCTTCACAAAGTTTTTTTTCAAACCCTTTGGGAAACTGCTGGTCGGGGGCCTTTTATCATGATGAAGCCGAGAAAAAGGGCCAGTTCCCCGGCTGTTTGTGATCGCCAATTTTTTCATCAGATGCACCTGGAATTCACAGACCTTGGAGGGGGTTTAAGGGCACAGTTTGATTTTAGGTTTTCTGGGTTCTGGGAAATAAACGGTTTGCCCGGAAATTGTTATTAAGTAGATGTTTTTGGGGAAGGGGGAATTTGGGACACAAAAAGGGTTTGGGAAACTTTTGTCAAACAACCCCGTCTTCAGGGCACGGAAGTCTCGAAAAAAAACAAAAAAGGAAAATTTAAATCCAGGGAAATTGTCCCCAACGATAAAAAATTTTGCCCGATTTTCCCCAAAACAGATAAAAAAAGTCATATTTTAAAAAATATCCCAGGGTCACTTCTCTGAATTTAAAAGTAAACGAAAATACTTACCAACAAATTGGAAGAAACATTCCCAACATTTTTGGACACTGTACAATCTGTGAAAGGGACGGGCAAAGTAAGCGACAAAACTTTCCGGGGCCCACAAATTCATCTACTCCCTGCAGCTCTTTGGATTTTTTTTTTAGTAAAAAAGTGTTCAGGGCATGATTTTAAAGCGGGATTTTAAAACCCTAAAAAATGGTTTTTTGGCCAAAAATTTTCTCTCACTTTTTCTGTTCTCGCCTCTCTCTCTTCTCTCCTTCTCTTTTCCTGCAGTCCCCTTTTCTCTCTGCCCTCCCTCTCTCTCTCTCTCTTGATGGTTACCCCCTTTCTCTCTCTCTCCCCCTCTCTCGAGCAGACGACACCCTTCACACCCACTGTTGTTTTTTTTTCCATTTATATATGTGATTCAGGGAATGGATGTTTAATTTTTACACGAATTGATTCATTAATTTTCTGTATTTCCCTTTTTAAAAACGGGGTGGGGGTTCTATTGGCACAAAGTGAAAATTCAACTTTAATTTTTTTTGTGTTTTTGTGCAAGTTTCCCTCCTCTTTCCCCCTACAGGGGTTTTCGCGGGCCCCGCGCCAGCAAAGGCCTACCCAAACAGCATGTAATGCGCAAAAGGGGGGGAAGGGAAGTTTTTACTTGTGTAGCAAAACCGGCGGGGAAGTGTGTTTTTTGGGTCCAGCGGAAAGTGGTTAAAAACCGCGGCAACATCTGTGTGTTGTGCCTTCCCCCGCCCTTTCTTTCTCTGTGTTCCACATAGGCATCCCCCAAACATGTCCCCGGCCCGCTAAACACATGGGCCGTGGCGGGCCCCAAACCGAAGCTATGGCTATTTACAGGGTTAGGAAATAAAAATGAAAACCCCCCTCCCCAGGTTTTCTAGGCCACCGACCAAGTTTGGGCCCATTTGTCAATACATCCAAATGGGTTTTCCAGTGTTAAAGGACGCTAATCCTCCGACCTTCCCCCCCCAGGGGTTTGGGGCCCCGAAAAAGGGGCCCCCATTTGTGGCGCTGGGTTGGTTTTCCGGGCGGAAACGATCCTCTGGCTTTTGGGAACAGAGTGAAGTGGGGGGTTTTTGGGGTGTGCTTTTCCTTTTACGCTGCAGGGGGGGAAAAGGTTCCCTTTTTCCCAAAAAGGACAAGATGTGGCGGGTGTGCTGTAAAGGGTAACCCCCAGGGCACACGCTGCAGCGGCCAGCATTATGTGTGTTGTCTATGTGTATCTGTAAATGTAATTTTCCCGGGCTTTTTTGTTTTTTCTTTCTTCTTTGGGTAAACCCCAACAAATAATGTTCAAAAAAAAATAAATAATCCCTCTCACCACGCCTCTATGAGCGCCAAATATTTCCCCAAAGAGACAAAAAAACTACCAAAGCCCCCTTGCCAAGTGAGGGTTTGATTCTACCCACAAACCCCTGCCTGTATGAAGATTTTTTTATTATGGGGAAAGGAAAATTTTGGTAAAAAAGTCCCCCCTACCTCTGTTTTTTTTTAAAAGGGAGTACAACAAAAATAAAAAGACTCTTTTAAATTTGGCCGCCTTTGTGCCCCCACTGCCCAGTGAGTTAGGGCATTCATCCTACCAAATAGTTCAAAACGGTGAACACAAACTTTTGCCCAATTCCCCGTTTATTACCAAAAAGGAAAAAAATTTTTTAGGAAAGGGACATGTTCCCAAAAGGGAGTGGGTGAACCCGGGATTTTGGTAGACTAAAAGAAATTGGCCCCATTTGTCTGCCCCAGATGTTTAAATATTGTCAATTGCAGATCCCCGACAATGTCACAGAGTCTTTTTCCTTCCAACCCCTTTGGGCCATTTTTATCAAGAAAAATTTGGTTGTGGAAACTTTGCTAAAATCAGGTGTTTCCCCACCCCCCCAAAATACTGCCTCCCCCCTCGCTGACTCGGGAACCCCAAACTGCCTGCCAGTTTCCAAAACACCCCCCGTGCCCCACACCCCCTCCCTAAACCAAACCCAGACACCCAGGGAATCGTCACCTGCATCCCCTTTCCCACCAGCCATCGACGCCCCTTTACCCCTGTTGACATTTTCCCCCCCCAGTCCCTTCCCCCACCCCCCAAAAAAATACTGCCCCCCCATTGATCCTCCCCCCCTTTCCCCTTTGGGGTTTTAGAACAGCGTTTTTTTTGCACCCCCCCACCGGGTATAAACCCTCTGCCTCCCCCCCTTCCCTGTAAACCCAACACTAAACCCCCCAAGAAACCCTTCACATGGGTTTTCCCCCCACACTCTCCAATTAGCAAGCATGGCCGTTATCACACACCCTCCAAAAACAGCTTATCTCAGCCACACGCACAAATCTCCAACATCGGGCAAGACATACAAACACCTAAAAACCCTCAGCTTGAACACACATCCAAGCAAGTTGAAAAAAAAACTCCGAACACTGGTGTTTATGGAGTTTTGGGGGGAAAAAATTCCATTAGTCATTAAACAAGATCTATCAAAAACAAATCAAAAGTACAGGTAAACCCACACAAAACTACAACGTCAGATGAAAGATAGCACCCGCAGATGAAAATTATTCAAAGACAGTAAAAACCCAACATCAAAAATGACATTGGGAAAAAGTCAGCCCTAAAACCCCAATTAATCAAAAAAACAATCAAAACCAAGCATTCCAGATACACAATGACACTTCACTACATCTTTCTAAAAAGATTGAATTTTGCAGTGGAGACATCAAACACATACAGTGTGCTGTCAGACATTTTCTACAGAGCAAAAAAAAGGGCTCATCTTTTCCCGTCAACAAAATCTCTACACAACAAAACAAACCAAAAAAAAACCCAAAAAGACAAAAAATCCCCACTGCCATCAAAAAAGAATCCAAACCCCCCACCTCCTTTACTATCCAAACGACAAAAGACAATCCCGACACTTGTAAAAAAGCTGCATTAGGAGACTCTGTTTTGAGGGGGTAGTGGAAGGAAATGTCAACAGAGCGCTCCCGGGTTTCAAAAATCTGTCGGGCCCTGGTCTGACGTCCATCCCTGTGTCAAGGGCTGAAATCACTGCCCCCGTCACCCCACACCCAAGGGTCATTTTCCCCAGGGTGGGAATCAACAGCTGTGGGGAAAAGGGCCCAGTGCCTGCAGCGGGAATGAGTTGAGGTAATCCCCCTACTCAGGAAGCGCCCCCATGCTTCATTTGCAGGCCTCCTCCTTTCCCTTTTTTCCCTTGGCAACCCCCCTTAAGGACATGGCGTCACGACCCAACGGCCAATCTTCGCCTCCCCTTTGCCGTCAAGAGGGGATAAATCACCAGATAACCCCCCTTCCCTTTCCCTCCCCAAATCGGGGGCGCCAAAAAAAACCATGTACCGAGACGGGATTTACATCCATTTTTCCTTGGCTGCAAATCTTTGGGCCCCCCAACATCTGCCCCACTAGTAACCAAAGACCCAACCCCCCAAACATCAGGCCCCCCCACCACAGAGCGGGAAGGGACCGTCTTGCAAACAAGACCCCCCATTGCCCCACTACGTCCCCCAAATTTTTAAAAAACTATGAAATTTGATTTCCCTGCGAACACCCCCCAAAAAACCCAAAACCTCGCAGTGTGTATAGAATACTAGGTGGCATAAAAACGCCCTAAAAAGAAACCCCCCTTCTACACCCCCCCCCACCCACATGGATTCCTTTTTTTTCCCCCATGAATAAAAAAGGGACAAACAAAAAGGTAAAGGGGACAGAAATGCCCTGCCCCCTCCCCCCAATTTGCACATCCCCCCCTGCCATGCCCAAACCAACATAGCAGCAACCCCCACACACCATCTCCAAACACATCTCAGCGGAACTCACAACACACCCTTGGTAAATTTCCACCAACAAACTACCACCCTTAATACCCATACAATCCACCAACCCCAAAAAATGCCCCCCAAAACCCCTTCCCCAATACAGCACTCCTGCCACCCCCAACACTTTAAATTTCCCAAACCCCCCACACACACATCCCACAGCAGTCGTAAAACCCCCCTACCCACTACATCCATTTGCTTTTCCCATTTCCCTGAACACGATGACTGCTCATTTTTCCTGTCACAGCAAACCAACCACCCCCTCCCCTTGCCTCATTGAATTGAAAAAATTTTGGGTCACTGATGAAATCCCTATATTCTTTCTATTATTGCTTCTTTCACCGCTCTGATATGTTTTTTTCCATTTCTTGTCAATAGGATGTAGTGCGATATGCTTTTTATCATCCATGTGATGTATTTTGTGCGATATCTCATTTGGGGAGCGTGCATAATGTTTATACCCATTTCATATACACAGGTATCCCAAGGCGATTTTGTTTTAAATTTTTTATCATCCATGTGAAATTATGCATGCGCATATCTAATTGTTTTGAGCGCTATCTAATTTTTTTTTACATGCGTGTGTGTGGGGGGAAACACACTCGTGTGTGAATTGAGGGCCCTACGTGCGTATGTTTTTTTTGGGGGGTGAGTCTGGTATGTGTGCCGCGCGCACGCGCCCGTTTCTGGGTATGTGTGATTCATGTGTTTTTTTTGGGTTTTTTGGTTCGTTTCCTTTTCTGGCCGGCTGCAGTCTGTGGGGGCCTGTCCCGAGGGATTGGGACGACTTTTTACTTTTATCTCAAGAAAATGGGTTTATGGTGTTTGGGTTTACAAACAAAAAAAATGGTGCTTTGACATCGAAGTCTGCCCCTCAGTGGGGTTTAAAAAAAAAGAGCAAAAAGTGCTGACGTTGGGGGTGGGCAGGAAAAAAAAAAAATGGTGCGTCGTCATCAAATGCTGCCAAATCAGTGGTTAAAAAAACGAGCAAAATGTGTTTCCCTTGGGATTGTTTTTAGACAAACAAAAAATGGGGGGGGGTTGTCATCGGGAAATGTTTTTTCCCCTCAGTGGTTAAAAAACAGAACAAATGTGCTGACCAAGGGGTGTGACGCGTGCTTTGTATTGAGAGACAAAAATAGAACTCACATAAACCCCAAAACTCTTTTTTTTTCCCCCCTTTTTAAAATTGTTTTTCCTTTTTTTTGGGTATGTTGTTTTCACAATTGTTTGTAACTTTTAAAAATTTTTTTTGTTTCTAAATTTTATTTATTTATTTTAAAAGCATTGAAGATTTTTTCTGTTGGGGTGTCTATACGGGCACATTTTTGTTTTTTATTTAAATAAAACAAAGAAAAAAAAAAATTTTCCCTTTTAGAAAAGAGACTGAAAAAAAGCCCCTGCAGCAGGAAAACTTTTGCAAAAACTACTAATTTTTGCGAAACGAGGCAATATTGTGCATTGGGCCCAAAATGCAGTTACAAGGCGACTATACGTGACTTGTGTAAAAGTTTACCCATCGGGCCGAGGGCTTAAGGGGATATTCCTTGAAAATTTTTAATTTTCTTCTCATTCGCTTTTTAGGTTTTCCCAAAGTTTTTACGGTGGTAAACCCGCCCCATAAACCCCCTCTTTTAATTTCTTTTATCGTGTTTTCCCTTTACATACAAATCTTAACGACAGGTTTTAAATTTCAAAAAACGTGTCTTATAAACATTTACAAACAGTACAAAAACTTGAATTTTTCCCTTTTGGAATGAACTTTAAATTTCCCTGCTTTCTGGAATTTTTTGTTGGGTTTTTTTTCTTGGATATTTTTAATTGCGATTTATATTTTTAATTTTTGTTTAAAAGTTATCTATTTTGGTTTTTTTTGCTCAGACTTTGCCCCTTTGAATTTAAAACAATGGGCCCTTGTAATGTAATTAAATGATACTGGATTACGCATTGAAACCAAAATGTTTATCATCTGCCAAAAAAGATTTTTGATGTCTGTTTTCTTCTAAAAAAAGAATCCCCTTTATTCATCTGCTTGGGCTTAGTGAAACTCGCCTTGGGCCCCCGTTTCACTGATACAGGGTTTTTTCCCTAACTAAATTAAATTTGTCCGACGCGATGCACTTCACCTCTTTGGTTAAACAGGGGGCTTGGGAAAAAATATTCATCAAAACATCGCTAACGTCAAAAAGGCGGCGTGACCCTTTAGCCTGATAATGTCGAATGTATGTGGCTGCAGGGCAAAACCCCCCAACTCAGCCCCCCCCTTTTTGTTGGGTATGTGACAGGAATCCCCCCTCCCCTTTCCTTTTGGAAAGAAAAACTTTGTTCAAAAAGATGGATGAAGTATATAAGGGGCTATTCCCAAAAGTCATTTTCTCGGGATTTAACATTTATCTTTTAAAAAGGCAGCCCGCCCGGGGTGGACCACCCCCTTTTGGCTTGCAAAAGCTTATCCTAATCCAATGAATCGAAAGCCCTCTTTACATTGCTGGATCAAATTTTCCGAAAAAAAAGCCATGGTATCCAAATAAAGTGGGGGGACAAAAAGCATTTTAGCGACCCCTGTCTCTTTTTTTTGTTTCTTGGTCTTGTAAACTTCCAAAGCAACAAAAAAAGGGCCCCACAACCATTCAATAAACGCTGCTTCAAAAAATTTTAGTAAGGATGAAATTTTTTTCCCCGACTTAAGCTTATTCCTTTTTACAGTGTACTCAATTACACAGATCCCAAAAAAGGTATAATAATGGGAAAATTCTTTCTTCAATGTGAAAAAAAACATGCCCAACCCTTTGAAAAAAAAGGGTTTTAAAAAACAGAGTACTTCCCCGCTGGGTGACAAAAAACATTATTAAAGAAATGGGGCCCAAAAAGGGTGCACTTAAAAAACCCCAAAAAAAAGTAGATAAATAAAAAGCAGAGAAACAGAGGTACAATTAGTTAAAAATCAAAATCGGCTTTTTTGGAAACTGATAAACGCAAACAGGATACAAACTATTATGGGGGTGTGTTAATGAAAAAACTAACAAGGAAAAGAAATCAATAATACTGCGACTATGTGGTCTGCAAAAACCCTTTTAACAATCATTTCCTTTAGGTAATTTAAAGAAAAAAACAGCGCCCTGTCACTCCAATGTTTTTTCCAACATTTTTCCAAGAACGATTGAATACAGAGATTCAAATTTTGAAACCCCCTTTCTTTCTAAATGAAGTTTTGGGTTTCCTTTTAAATTTTAAAAACTTAAAAATAAAAAAAAAAAGGGGCCAGATAACTTAAATGCTTCTATACCAAGCTTGCTCTAACCCTTCATTTTTGGGGAAACCCCTTTCGTTTTTTTATAATTTGTGTATTTTACAGAAAAGTCCCTTCCCCATGTTTTGGGCTAAAGGCAGCAAAAGTCATTCCCTTACCCAAATAAGAGATCTCACTGATTTTAACCCAAATTTTTGACCAAAATTCTTTTTATCCGTTGTATCGGGAAACCCCTTGGGGATTTCATGTTCCCCAAAAACCTCCCAAAATATGGAAATTTACAAATGTTCCACCCAAATTTTAGCAGGGTTTCGTTTGAAATCACTCATGCCACACGGCCCTTTAAACGCCTTTTTAAAACCTTTTGGGTATCAGCCAAACAACGAAAGAAAAAAATCACTGGAAAAATGTTTTCCTCGATTTTAAGAAAGCCTTTGATCTTGTAGAAACCCCAACATATTTTTAAAAAAAAAGGGCCCGATATGTTAAAATCCGGCCAAATAGTCACCTTTTTTTCAGTCATATCTTGAAAACAGGACCCAGGTGTTTTTCTTAAACGGTACCCTTTTTCCCCTTTTGGAAAAAGTGGCTGTGGCGTTACAGGGCTTGTCCTTGGCCTTTTTCTCTTCTGTATTTTTTTTAAAAGACCTAAACCCAACACATATCTCACAATATGTCTCTGTATCTGTTTGCTGACGACAGTTCTTTCACCGTTGATAACAACAATTCCGTACAAATATCGTTACAAAAAGTATAAATATGTCTTAAATGGTGGGAACCCCAAACCCAAAGGTCCTTAATTTCCCCCAAAAAAAAATGTATGGTCCCAGATCGAACAGAAAAACAACGACAGCTCTTTTTGTTGAGCCAAAAAAAAGAGTGAAAAACCCTTTTCGAGCGGTTTTCCAACACCCTCTTAGGCGTGATTATTGATGATAATTTTAAATGGCAATCACATATAAATCATGTTTGCAAACAGTTGGCTCGCAATTTTTTTGCTCAAAAAACTCAGGGTTTTTTTGTTGAACCACACATCCGGGAAAAAAATTTTTGAAGCCCATTGGCCTTTCTCACAAACCAAAAATGGGGTCCCCTGGGAGTGGCGTGGTGAAAAATCAAAAAAAAAGATCCAAATTATGCATGCGGGAATTTAAGCCCGAATTTTTTCCCCACAAGATTTCTATCAACCCCGGGCAAATTCGCAAAATAATGATGGGTACCACTGAAAAGGCCCAAATGACCCAAAAACAGGGCAGTAATAATTTTAAAGTCCATACAAAAAATGGCGCCAACATAAACTTGCCCGAGTTTTTTTTCCCAAAAGGCAAAACCGATGTGAATTTAAATAATTTCATTTTTTCCCGGTCCCCCATTTAAATTTTTTTAAAACTTTTTGGAATTTTTTTGGGCCATCTGTGGAACTCCCCTTTTCCCCCGTCTGCCAAAACATGTCAAACATTTCCGTCCTTAAATAAACAATACTAAACATTTAAATTGAACAATAAATTTTAAACCCTTTTTATATAGGGCTCAA
>CM031627.1:19426376-19428876 GCA_018398815.1 Conus ventricosus
ACAGTCGATGGCACACACTGGTGTTTACCAGATAGGGGGACGTTCATCTCTCCTACTCTGAGATCCTGTGTCAGGTTTCAATGATCAACTGTAAGCTGAAACTAGGTTTCCAAGCCTCGAGACTAAGCATTGCTTGTACGTATTCCACATGTTTTATCAGTATAATCTCAAGCCAATACTGGGTGACATGTATTAAAATGATGAATGAGTATTCTATTGTAATAGTTTAGCTTTTTGCGGCAACTTGGTAAAAACTTTCAAAATGGGTGACTGATGGCGGCGAACGAAGCAAAATTAGGAATAGAGTTTGTTTAGAACTTACCGCCAATGACATAGACAAACAGTCATGTGCTTTGTTTGTCTATGTCATTGGCGGTAAGTTCTAAACAAACTCTATTCCTAATTTTGGTAAAAACTGTTAAGATGCTTGAGTTACATTCTAGTTTAACAATATGACCATTTGCCAGTATTCAATACCATCTGTCAAGGTGATCACTCTATGCTATCTTCTGACAGGATAACAGTATGCCTAAACTGGGTGAAAACTGTTAAGAGTATTCATGAATACCGTTGGCTGTCTTGGTGCGTCGTAGTGGGTGATCCTAATCAACATGTGTACTTGGGCTAAGTGCAGGTGATCCTAATCAACATGTGTACTTGGGCTAAGTGTAGGTGATCCTAATCAACATGTGTACTTGGGCTAAGTGTAGGTGATCCTAATCAACATGTGTACTTGGGCTAAGTGTAGGTGATCCTTATCAACATGTGTACTTGGGCTAAGTGTAGGTGATCCTAATCAACATGTGTACTTGGGCTAAGTGTAGGTGATCCTAATCAACATGTGTACTTGGGCTAAGTGTAGGTGATCCTTATCAACATGTGTACTTGGGCTAAGTGTAGGTGATCCTAATCAACATGTGTACTTGGGCTAAGTGTAGGTGATCCTAATCAACATGTGTACTTGGGCTACGTGTAGGTGATCCTAATCAACATGTGTACTTGGGCTAAGTGTAGGTGATCCTAATCAACATGTGTACTTAGGCTAAGTGTAGGTGATCCTAATCAACATGTGTACTTGGGCTAAGTGTAGGTGATCCTAGTCAACATGTGTACTTGGGCTAAGTGTAGGTGATCCTAATCAACATGTGTACTTGGGCTAAGTGTAATCCAAGTTACTTCAGCTGAGCTTATATCTAAAACTGAAGAGTTGTTTGCCTTCAGTTGTTTAGCATTTTATTACTGTCTCAC
This sequence comes from Conus ventricosus, assembly GCA_018398815.1. NCBI lineage: Eukaryota > Metazoa > Mollusca > Gastropoda > Neogastropoda > Conidae > Conus > Conus ventricosus. The sequence goes on from CM031627.1 coordinate 19,427,625, forward strand.
ACCACTTGTTACAATGTACTCAAATCCACGTGGAGAACTAAAAGTGGATTCTCATAATTATGGCAGATATGATTATGCTTGACTAATTGGCTGAGATCGCTCACACATTTACTGACAGCCAGAGGCAAGTGTGGGGACTCACCAAGCTGGACTCTCAGCTACTTCACTGCAAACCAGGTCTTGTCGTGTGCGACCAGATCCTAGGACTCCCCAGGTCTTCCAAGTTTTCCTGCCACTGACCCACCGCAGGTTCTAGATTCCACGCTACCCCCGTGGCCAAGCAGACCAAACAGATCGGCCTGCCTACAGAGAAGGTAGACCAGTCACCAGCAGCTGGAGATAGCTCTACACCCCTCTCCCATACCAGAATAGTTCTGATATACCAAGTGGACTACAAATCAACTCATCAAGAACAGCCCCTCTCTTTATACGATCAGATAACGAGGTATAACGTCAACCAAAACAAAGACTGATTTGACTGAAGTTCTATTGATTTGTATACTTCACTCTTGCAAACGCAAGTAAAGATGATGGGTGAAACTACACTTCATTTTTGCCAATTGTTTGAGGGTTCATGTTTGAAGCGATTTCTTATTTTGTCTGTCACTCACAGCTACAAACACTTTAAAGAGCACAGGCTTAAGGAGAATTATTTTTGAGCCACGGTTGAGTAATTTTTAAAATCCCAGGGGGAAAAAAATTCTTTCGATGACTAGTACTAGCAGGTTGCTCCTTCCATGGCCAGTAAGAGAGAGGATGGTGGTAAAATACTACTTTATAACTCTAATAAAGAACTCATTTTGAGTCCTTCCCCTAGAGGACCACACCGGTACCCCTAAAACTCATCACAGTCTGTTGAGATCAAAGAAGAAGACAGTCATGTATAGATTGTTAAGGACAAAGGGCAGGTGAGTCTGGCGTTGTTCTTTGTTAAGGACAAAGGGCACGTGAGTCCAACATTGTTGTCGGTTAAGGATAAAGGACATGTATGTAGGGAGTCCGGTATCATCTGTTAAGGACAAAAGGTAGAGGAGTCCGATTTGTGCTATGCTAATGACAACGGACAAGTAAGTCTAAGGACAAAGGACAGAGGAGTCTTGTATTGTTATCTACTAATGACAAGGGACGAGTGAGTCCGGTTTTATCTGTTACTGACAAAGAGCAGAGGAGTCTGCCATTGTTGTCGGTTAAGGACAATGAACAGAAGAGTCCGGTTTTGCTGTGTTAAAGACGAATGGCAAGTGAGTCCGGT
>CM031627.1:19441376-19446821 GCA_018398815.1 Conus ventricosus
GTCTGTCTGTCTGTCTGTCTGTCTGTCTGTATTCTCTCTCTCTCTCTCTCTCTCTCTCTCTCTCTCTCTCTCTCTCTCTCTCTCTCTCTCTCTCTGTTCTGTTCTGTTCTGTTCTGTTCTGTTCAATTGTTAGCCGCTGTCAGCCGTTAAATGACTTACAATGCTTGGGTTACTAAACAACAGAGCTGACCACCCAGACTGTTGACAACTTTTGACCTCCCTTGCGTCCGTGAATGGATCGTCAAGCACAGGCTCAAAGATTCTCCATACATTTCATACTGCTTACAAAACGATTTTATACTGTTCAAAAAAAGAAACGCAAAATGCCAAGCTGCCGATTTGAAACACAATTTATTGAAGCTCAGTGTGACAACACGTTTAATGTGAAAATGACAAAAACAGGTCATCAGTAGGACAGAAGTCTCCCCTGCAATGCTGTGGTAAAGAACCAGCCCCAGACCCTCAGGGAAATCGGCAGGCCGCTTCCAAAGTCAGTAAGGCCCAGCGCACACTAGCGTCAAGCGACAAGCGCTGCTCCGAGCATCACTTGTAGCACTGACGTCTGCTTCGCAGCGCGCGTGGTAGCTTGCATCTAGTATCTCTCACACACAGCGCCAGTCGCCTTGCGTCTTGTTGCCTGAACTTCCATATTTGGAAGGAGCAAGGGGTTCAAGTCAGCCATCTTTCCTCAGAAGTTCCAGAGTTGCCGGTCTTCCTTCTCTTGCGATTGGCTGGTTTCGTGATCTCCGCGATCTCGAGCATCAAAATTAGAACAAGTCCTATCCTCAGGCGTCGAAAAATCACGGAGCAACGAGTCAAAAATCTTGCCGCTCTGCAAAGCTCGCATACGTGGCGGCACATCCAATTACGCCTCGCAGCAAAAAATCGCCGTGATCTCGAGATCTTGACGCTAGTGTGCACTGGGCCTAACGGGTGTGACCCCCTCTGGCTGCAATGGTAGCCTGGCATCTGCGGGGCAATGAAGCAATAATGTTCCTGATTGTCTGCTGTGGGATGGCCGCCCACTCGGCCTGCAATGCCCGGAACAGTTCATTTGGAGTCGCTGGGGCGTTGGCCCTCACTCTCAGGCGTCTGTCCAAAACGTCCCAAACGTGCTCAATAGGATTCAAATCCGGGGAAAGAGAGGGCCAGGCCAGGGTGTTGATGTTGTTGGCGGTAAAGAAGGCTGTGGTCAGGCGTGCTGTGTGGGGCCTGGCGTTGTCCTGCTGGAACACGGTCCTGGGAGTGGCCATTAGAGGCAGGACGTGTGGCTGTACAATGACCTGGACGTACTGCTGGGCTGTCAGGTGACCTTCCACGCGCACCAGCTGGCTCCTGCCTGTGTTGCTGATGGCCCCCCATACCATGACATTGCCGCCACCATGCGGAGGTGCCTCGTCGACGCAGTTCTGCTGGTTGCGTTCATTAACCCGGCGGTAAACCCTTCGCCTCCTGTCATGGCGCTGCAGCAGAAACTGTGACTCATCCGAGAACCAGACGTGTCGCCAATGGTTCCTCAGTGTCCAGTGTCTGTGTTGCGTAGCCCATTGCAGTCTGGTCTGTCGATGGCGCCCCGTCATTACGTTGCCACGTAGGGGCCTGTAAGCCCTCAGCCCAGCAGCATGCAGCCTGTTCCGGACAGTCTGGTCGGAGATGCGACGGACACCAGCGCATGCCTGGACAGTGGACGAGGCCGGCAGGAAGCGATTGCGGAGATGTCTTAGCCGTATAAAGCGGTCCTGGGCTGGCGTTGTGATATGAGGTCGGCCTGACCTCGGGGCATCAGCTGATGACCCTGTCCTCTGGAAGCGAGTCCAAAGTCGGCATATGGTACTGGGGGAGACATTCAAAGCATGGGCCACATCAGTTGCACTCTGACCAACTTGCAAACGACCCAGGGCGTTTTCTCTCTCTGCTGGGCTCAAACGTGGCATGCTGTTTTTTGGTACGGTGTGCCTGCCGGTTGCCAAAATGACCCGGCTTTTATACTACACTATGACCATGGTGTGTGTGTGTTCACCACTGAGTTGGGCATGCTTTGCAGGCGAAACAACAGAAGCACAACCCAATGTTTGCACTGTCGCACCTGGCCCACAACGCGCACGTGCACATAGTGACAACCGGAATCAATGTTATCCTAGCACGTCGACGTTCAAGACATACATCAGGGCCGGTTTTTGGCGTGTTCTCAACTGTATGGTCCACCCCAGGTGGCAAAATTTCATTTTGCGTTTCTTTTTTGGAACAGTATAGTTGGTTTTTTTTTTCCCTCTTTTTCAGCAACGTATTTCCTTACTGCCACTTTCTTTTCGTGTTACTCTCCTACTCTTAGCTGGCACCTGCGGCGTGCTGTTGGACACTGTTGCTCAAGCGTTGGTGGTGAGAGAAACACAGAATGATAAACAGAAAGAAAGAGAGTAAAAAACGAGCACAAAAAATAACACGTATTCACGCACGCGCGCGCGCACGCACGCACGCACGCACGCACGCACACACACACACACACACACACACACACACATACTCTCTCCTCTCTCTCTCTCTCCTCTCTTCTCCACACACACACACACACACACCACGCACGCACGCCGCACGCACGCACGCACGCACGCACGCACGCACGCACACACACACACGTACAAACCAGAACACAACGCACACACAACGCACACACACACTCACACACACACTCACACACACACACACACACACACACACACACACACACACACACACAACACACACACACAAACCACAACACAACGCACACACACGCACGCTCGCACACACACACACACACACACACACACACACACACACACACACACACACACACACCACACCACACACAACACAGCGTGGCTGTGTCCTTTAGCGTGCGACATGTACTTTATATCCACAAAAAGGAGGAAAAAAAAGAAAGAAAAAGAAGAAAGCGTTCTGTATGTCTTGTTAAAAGTACATTCTCTCCGTCTCTCAGTCTATGTCCGTCTGTCTGTCTGTATGTTTGTTGTCTGCTCGCTCTCTCTCTCTCTCTCCTCTCTCTCTCTCTTTCTCTCTCTCTCTCTCTCTCTCTCTCTCTCTCTCCCCTCTCTCTCTCTCTCTCTCCTCTCTCTCTCTCTCTCTCTCCCCGTTCGCCTGTCTCTGTCTGTCCGTCCGTCCGTTCCGTCCGTCCGTCCGTCCGTCCGTCCGTCCGTCCGTCGCTCTCTCTCTCTCTCTCTCCCCTCCTCTCTCTCTCTCTCTCTCTCTCTCTCTCTCTCCGTCTGTCTCTCTCTCTCTCTCTCCGTCTGTCTCTCTCTCTCCGTCTGTCTCTCCTCTCTCTCTCTCTCTCTCTCTCTCTCCTCTTCTCTCCGTCCTTCTCTCTCTCTCTCTCTCCTCTTCTCTCTCCTCTCTCCCCCGTCTGTCTCGGTCTCTCTCTCTCCCCTCTCTCTTCTCTCTCTCTCTCCTCTCTCTCTCTCCCCTCTCTCTCTCTCTCCCCGTCTGTCTCGTCTTTTCTCTCTCCGTCGTCTCGTCTCTCTCTCTCTCTCCGTCTGCCTGGTCTCTCTCTCTCTCTCTCCGTCTGTCTCGGTCTTCTCTCTTCTCTCGTCCGTCTGTCTCGGTCTCTCTCTCTCTCTCTCTCTCTCTCCGTCTGTCTCGGTCTCTCTCTCTCTCTCCTCCGTCTGTCTCGGTCTCTCTCTCTCTCTCTCCTCTGTCTGTCTCGGTCTCTCTCTCTCTCTCTCTCTCCGTCTGTCTCGGGCGGTCTGTCTCTCTCTCTCCCCTCCCGTCTGTCTCGGTCGGTCTGTCTCTTTTCCTCTCTCTCCCGTCTGTCTCGGGCTGTCTCTCTCTCTCTCTCCTCCGACTGTCTCGGTCTGTCTCTCTCTCTCTCTCCCGTCTGTCTCGGTCTGTCTTCTTCTCTCTCCGTCTGTCTCTCTGTCTCCTCTCTCTCTCCGTCTGTCTCGGTCTGTCTGTCTCTCTCTCCTCTGTCCGACTGTCTCGGTCTGTCTCTCTCTCTCTCTCCGTCTGTCTCGGTCTGTCCTCTCTCTCTCTCTCCCTGTCTCGGTCTGTCTCTCTCTCTCTCTCCGTCTGTCTCGTCTGTCTCTCTCTCTCTCCCCGTCTGTCTCGTCTGTCTCTCTCTCTCTCCGTCTGTCTCGGTCTGTTCTCTCTCTCTCTCTCCGTCTGTCTCGGTCTGTCTCTCTCTCTCTCTCCGTCTGTCTCGGTCTGTCTCTCTCTCCTCTCCGTCTGTCTCGGTCTGTTCTCTCTCTCTCCGTCTGTCTCGGTCTGTCTCTCTCTCTCTCTCCCCCCCCGTCTGTCTCGGTCTGTCTCTCTCTCTCTCGTCTGTCTCGGTCTGTCTCTCCTCTCTCTCCCGTCTGTCTCGGTCTGTCTCTCTCGCTCTTCCGTCTGTCTCGGTCTGTCTCTCTCGCTCTCCGTCTGTCTCGTCTGTCTCTCTCGCTCTCCGTCTGTCTCGGTCTGTCTCCGTCCGTCCGTCCGTCCGTCTGTCTCCGTCCGTCCGTCCGCCCGTCTGTCTCCGTCCGTCCGTCCGTCCGTCCGTCTCCGTCCGTCCGTCCGTCTCCGTCGTCCGTCCGTCCCGTCGTCCGTCCGTCCGTCTGCCTGCCTCCTGCCTGCCTGCCTGCCTGCCTGCCTGCCTGCCTGCCTGCCTGCCTGCCTGCTGCCTGCCTGTCTGTCTGTCTGTCTGTCTGTCTGTCTGTCTGTCTGTCTGTCTGTCTGCTGTCTGCTCTCTCTCTCTCTCTCTCTCTCTCTCTCTCTCCTCTCTCTCTCTCTCTCTCTCTCTGTTTCTGTTCTGTTCTGTTCTGTTCAATTGGTAGCCGCTGTCAGCCGTTAAATGACTTAGGATGAAAGAACACAATTGTAGAGTTTAATTATGTAACTAGAAATGAAGTAGTGTTTGACTTTGTATACTTTCTTTTCTTTCTTTTCTCCTTTTGTGACAGCGGGATGGAAAAAAAAAACCAATCTGTACAGCTCATCACGTAACTAGTAATAAAATAGTTTCTGACTGGACATACAGACATTTTCTTTCTTTTTTTCTGGAACTTATTGTGTAAAGGTTTACAGCGTAATGTCAAAATATGCCTAAAATGTCTATAGATATTTACATTATCTCCAGCATATGATACATTCGATGCATTGCAGTCGTTCTGCTATCCATATCTTTGTGGGTTTTTTTTTCTCTTTAGGATAACTACTGGCTAAGCTAAGAGTTGGGGAGATTGTGACTGTGTACGTTTGTGTGTAAAATCAAGGGGGGGGGGGGGGGGGAGGTCCATAACACCTTAGTCTGACTATGAGTGTGAAATGGAAACATATTCTTTTAGAGTCTTGGGACTTGCATGGTGTGAGATTTAAACATTTTTACAGCAGACTCCATGAAAAACCTAGTTTTCAGAGATATCCCACCTAATGTGATCTTTGAATTTCTGAAAGAGATTAAACATTTTTCATCTGATC
>CM031627.1:19446921-19449421 GCA_018398815.1 Conus ventricosus
TAATATTTTTACAGAAGACAGATTGTTAACAAAATTTGCGGTGTGGTTTCAGAAGGCGTATTTAAGGGTTTTATGAATGAGTTTTTTTTTATCTTTTCTTTTTAATGACTTGGGTTGTCTTCAACAAGGTGACAGTCCTAATAAGGCCCTTTGCGGTCGGCTGGACTATAAGCAACATTATCTTATCTTCCCGTATAGGAAAGGGATGGAGTGTGTGTGTGTGTGTGTGTGTGTGTGTGTGTGTGTGTGTGTGTGTGTGTGTGTTGTGTGTGTGTGTGTGTGTGTGTGTGTGTGGGGGGGGAGGGGCAGCAATGTGTCCTTATCAGGCAGTTGTAAGAAATGTCATGAGTACATGATATGTGTTGAACTGGAACAAACATTGCAGAAAGTTGGTGAAGGCTATACTTTTTTTTTTTTTTTTGACTTCTTACTGAAAAGTCCAAAGACGCCCAAATCATTCTGACTTTGGGCTTACCCAACAAAACAGGTTTTCATGAATGAGGGTAGATTGTCTGGAAGCTAGCCTCGACCATCGCCTCATAGTCTGCTGGTGTCGTAGGATTGCACAGGACTGCTCTGGCATTGTCGTTAGCGTCTACCCACCCCCCCCCCCCCCCACCCCCCAACCATGAAAAACCCTGATGCTGTCTGTCACACAAGAGTACTCGGTAGACCTGAGACCAAGCCTTACCGGAAGATGCAGCCCACACAATTCACAACAAAACCAGAGATATAATGGTAGCGAAATTTGAAAAAAAAAAAAAGGGGGTGGGAGGGAGGTTACAGCAAGCGAAGCAACAGATTTAAACCATACACCTGAAACGATCAAAGAATAGGGAGGGGAAAAGATGAAAGATGAAAATAATAATGACAGCGATGGAGAATAGCAGGTTGTGAGGAGAAACCATGAACAGAGACAGGCTGGGTTCGATCAGATAGGTAAGACTGAAACCATGACGGCGCTTTATCAGAAAAACAGGTAGGGTTAGTTAAATGACGATGATGATCCCCCCCCCCCCCCCCCCCCCCAAAAAAAAAAAAAAAAAAAAAAAAAAAAAAACATAACAATAATAATATATACATAAATAAAATATAATAAAAAAAATAAATAAATGAAATAAATAAAGATAAATAAATAAATTTAAAAAAAACTAAAAAAATAACATACATACATACATACATACATACATACATACATACATACATACATACATACATACACACATACATACACACATACATACATACATACATACATACATACATACACACATACATACATACATACATACATACATACATACATACATACATACATACATACACACATACATACATACATACATACATACATACATACATACATACATACATACATACATACATACACACACACATACATACATACATACATACATACATACATACATACATACATACATACATACATACATACATACATACATACATACATACATACATACATACACACATACATACATACATACATACATACATACATACATACATACATACATACATACATACATACATACATAAAAATAACAAAAATGAATAAATAAATGAATAAATGAACAATAAAAAAAATGAATAAATAGATCAATGAAAATTCTTTTTAAAAGAATTGTTAACTATCCCGCAAGACAATACGGACAAACAGATTACAAGACAAAACACGACGCGTTTCGATCTCTTAGGTCTTCTTCAGGTAAAGCCAAACAACATTCAGGACAGTGACAACTTTCGATTGCTCGTTCTTCGTTTTCACTGCCCTTAATGTTGTTTGTTCTACGTGAAGAAGACCTAAGAAGTCGAAACCCGTCGTGGTTTGTCTTGTAATCTGTTTGTCGATATCATCTTGTGGAATAACTAACCATTTTTTTTTAAAAAATGTTTCAATTGCCTGCGGCAGTCACCACACAGTGAAAAAAAAAAAGAGAAAGAAGAAGAACAGAGAAAGTGAAGAAAAGAACGATGAAGGATAAGAAACTCAACTCACATGTTCACGCCACTGGGTTTTTTGTCACGAATGACTCGCTCACACGCACACACACCCCCCTCTCTGGCCGAACGGTTGTCTGAAAAAAAGCTCAACTGATCCCGTAAATTCACACACACACACACACACACACACACACACACACACACACACACACACAGAGGTTGTATGCACAACTTGCAAAACATAATCAATCGATAGCAATCCTATGTTGAATACAGGCACATGACATACAGAAGTTCTGGGAGGCAAACAGGCACACGATTGAAAAATTAAATGTGTGTGTGTGTGTGTGTGTGTGTGTGTGTGTGTGTGTTGTGTGTGTGTGTGTGTGTGTGTGTGTGTGTGTGTGAGTGTGTGTGTGTGTGTGTAAGGGATTTTTTTTGTGACAGCCAAAGAAGTCTTATACAAGTCCCCTATCAGTCGCAAGGACACGTTCATCATCCTGTGAACATTTATATGTATGAGTAAGGAATGCAC
>CM031627.1:19454421-19471921 GCA_018398815.1 Conus ventricosus
CTGTTGCATTCTCACAATGTTTAGGTGAACCACAAGCCCACCCCATCCTCTCTTTCTCATACATCTGCGTGTATGCATGCGTAAATTCATGTATGTTCATACTTACACAAACACAGCAACACACACACGTGTGTGCCCACACATTTGTGTGTGTGTGTGTGTGTGTGTGGTGTGTGTGTGTGTGTGTGTGTGTGTGTGTGTGTGTGTGTGTGGGCGCGCGCACACACACACACACACACACACACACACACACACACACACCACACACACAACACACACACACCTCTACAATGTATTCAGGAATGAATGCTGAACAACATCCAAAACACAGTTTCATCTCCTGACACAAAAAAGGAGGGAAAAGGCATTGAATTGACGAAACATTGCATTGCACGCCGCAGCACAGCCAAATCCGTTTTAACAGTAGCGAACAGACACGTGTGCGCACCTATGATGTATACACATACATCCCAACACACACATGTTTGCATACAAGAATACACGCACGCACACACGCACGCACACACGCACGCGCGCGCGCGCACACACACACACACACACACACACACACACACACACACACACACACACACACACACACACAACCACCGACACACACACGCACCACCTTCAACAAGAGGAACAGCGATAGTGATGCACCGCGCCGCGCGCGCGCACACACACACACACACACACACACACACACACCACACACACACACACACACACACACACACACACACACAGCACGCCCGCGCGTGCGTACGTGCGTACACCACACACACACACACACACACACACACACACACACCACACACACACACACGCGCGCGCGCGCGCGCGCGCGCACTTATAAGCTTGCACACACACCTAAAAGAGTACGGTTTCGCCGTACTGACATACAGCCGGTGAAACGCATCACAACTGGTGTGAATATCAGTAGCATGATTGAGTGGTCTAATAATCCATACCAGATTTCTACATGTGTGGATGTGTGCAGGCATACACACACTGAGATAAAGAGGCAAGTTGAATCACATGCACGGAAGCTCATTACATTTGCAAAATGTCCTATACATGTCGTAGATACCAGTTAGCTTACATGTACACGACAAATATGACAAAGATTCAGGCTCCTTTCCCTTGGGACAGCGCGTCGCTGTTGCACAACCCCACCTTTTTTTTTCCTGTATGCTTGTGGATATGTTTTCCTGCAGAGGTGTGTTTTGCTTCAGAATTTTGCCAGGTATAACTCTTAATCATGTACGACTACTTTTTCCTAGAAAGCGAATGGCGGACACACTCTTGAAAGACGCACCACCAGAAGCGAATCGACAGATTCTGAACTGTTCTTAAAATGGCTCGATCATTTCGCCAAGGTCACTGGTTGCTCTCGCCATGACCCTCAACTCATCCTGCTGGATGGACACCATAGCCACAAGACTCTGAAAGCAATAGATTTTTTGTTAGGAGCATAGAATAGAACCGCTGACTCTGCCCCGTCACAGCATGCACTAATGACAACCGTACGACAGACCTTGTTTTCAAGTCTCTGAAGAGTGCTTTCAACGCTGAAGCTGACACTTGGATGGTGTCAAATCCAGGACGACGGATCTCGATCTATGACATGGCTGGTCTTTCTGGTAAGGCCTTCCTGAGGACAGCTATGCCTGAAAGAGCCGTCCACAGCTTCAAGACCTGCGGTCTGTGGCCATTTGATCCCAACGCCTTCACTGACGCCGACCACGAAGGGGCACTGGTAACAGGCCCTCCTATCCCAAATCAGCAGAAACAACAGCTGACGCCTCCAGTGAGAACATTTCCCTTTCCACCAGTCACCCAGTGCAGACTGTTCAACAGACGACAATCCAGCAGAAAACGAAACCACTACCAGACTGTTGCTGGATGAAGAACTACATGTGTGACCACTACAGTGATTATGCCCACCATCAATGCTGATCTACCTGCATGGCTGTGGTATTCCGCCTTGGAAAAATGGATCTCTGCCATGGCAGAGCCCTCCTCCCTGCCTGGGGAGTTGGAGATCATAGCAGCCAGCAAAGTTCTCAACAGGTCCGTTGTGGTGACAGATAACCAGCACCAGGTGGTACAACGGTATGGAAACTCCACAAACCAACCACTCGCACCACACCTGACCGTCCAGTTTACCCGCGTTGGCCACGATGTTGGCCACCACAATTGTGATCTGCCTCAAGTTAGAGAACCATCAACGCATACGGAAGAACCAAACACCCCGACTACGGCCGCACCTTACCTTCACTCTCCAGTCCAAAAGGAGCAGCTCTCTGCCTCAGCAACCTCTGAGGGTATAAGTGAAACCATCCACGGCTTATCCCCTCTTCCAAAGCTGCCAGTGAAGAGGCCAAGATCGAGAAAAACAGAGTCTGCAGCACTGCTGACCTCATCACAATGCAAAGCTGCTCTGGCTGAAAAGCATGCAGGGAGGAAATTGGCCAAAAACCAATCGTGGAAACAGATGAGCAAGGCCAAGACTGGACAGGAGAGAAAGGAAAGGCCAGCGATAGCTGAGGAAAATACCAGTGAGGAAGAGGAGGACTGGCCCTGTTTCATCTGTTGTGAACCTTACAAATGCACCAGACCAGGAGAAGTGTGGGTCGAATGCGAGCCCTGCCGTTACTGGGCCCATATGGAATGCACTGAAGGACTGCCTACATTCATCTGCCCCAACTGTTATTCAGATGACTGATCTGTGGGACATGATACTAACAGCTGAAGGACAGGATAGCTGTACAAAACATGCATATAATTCATTCAACTAATTGGTGGTGGCAGTTTTTGATGGTTTCCTGTAAGTTGTAACTGTGGGGCAAAACGCCTACACTCATGGGGCTAAACGCCTACTATGGGCGATTTGCCCTGTATGTTTAGGCGTTTTGCCCCGTGTGTGGGGCAAGAAAGCCAAACATTTCTTTTTTCATTTTTCTCCTACCAGCACTTTTTTTTAATTTGTATCAATTTGTATCAGTGGCAGTTTGTAGCATAGGCATTTCTCCAGAGTCTGAGCCTACTTTCATTTCTCTGTGCCTTCAACAAGGAAAGTTGCAGCGTTTTGTGCTTAAGAAGGGGGCGGGGTTACCCCATGCTACACTACGCAGCTGTGAAAGAGTTAGCTAGGAAATCAAACTAAACCAACGCCAAGAGGTTGCATTTCAGTTAACATTATGATGAGCCTATTGTGGAGGAAGGAGAAGTTAAGTGACTTCGAGAATTGGCTCGCGCAGCGTTGCAGACAAATTTCAGAGCTGTATGGATGGCTACCAGACTTACGCCATAAGGGAGGGTTAGTGTAATTGTTTGTTACTAAGAGCGCTGCTTAGAAGGGGCATAACTTCTCCTTTCTCCACGACAGGCTTGTAATAATTTCAGACTGCAGCCTCCTGGAGAAGGTCTAGTTTACTCCCTGGAAGGCAAGGCACGTTGAAGCCAGAGAAAGTAAGGATAGTGGCCACCCTAACAGCAGGGAAGACCATCCACATAGTGACAGGGATTCAGTTTATCTACAATTTTCAGAGTAGTTTTGAATAGGTGTATTTTTTGTTTGTTTGTTAGTTGTTGTTTGTTTTTCTGTCCCACTCTCTGCGCCACCTCAGTGGCAGTGCACCCACGCCACTCGTTCCGACACCCCGTCCACAGCCACAGCCCGGTCAGCCGACACAGCGCCTGCCCGCATCCACAGGACAGTCATGTCAAGTCGTCAAGAGGCAACCCACCGGAGGAGACACTGCACTGCTGCCGAGTCACTTCGGTGGTGTTCAGTGGCGCCTGTTCTGATCTAACATGCGCAGGACATCACCTACTAAGCCCCCTACTGACAACAATAATTGCTTAGTCGCGGAGCCGGTGTGAGTGAGCTCTCCCTCCGAAGGACGCCACCACGTCCGTTCAACGACAGCCCCCATGGACTCGCCGATACAGGTGACCCCGACGGAACCAAACCAAGCCACAGACATGGAGAGACATCGAAATTGAGGTCACCATGAGAGCAGGGCATGAAGGGCCACATAATTCGAGACATTTTTTTTATGCTGATCGATGAGAATGAGGATGATTAAGATGATGCCACGGATTTCCATTTCGGTCACTACATGGCAGGGCTGTACTCTACGCTTCCTTTCAAAATATATCCCGGCATCAACCAGGCCCGAGAGATACAGATACCTGTAGTGTTGGTCAGGAAATTTGAGCCACACTCTCAGAAACGCATCCATGAAGTGGATGAAACTCGACTGTGTGGTCCCAGTCTTCCCAGCTGAGTCCGCAGCAAACTCAACTCTGGGTAGAGCCAGTCGGGGGCAGAAAACCCACATGACTCTGATGGATTCGAACCCCCGACCTCCCAGCCGGGAGTCCACGACGCGAACCACTTCGCCACGGCGGCTGGTGAATAGTTTATTTCATTTCAATTCACAATATCGATCAAGAGCTTTCTGGCTGAAATATAAACTGCTTTGTTATAGAATTAAGTGAATGTTCTTTTATTTGTCTAGCTTGCCGCTGTCAAGAGATTGTTTTCAATTAACCTCGGCTTTGGCAGCAGCACTACAGCTTGCGGCCCTGGTTGAGTGTGCCGTACATTTTGTGGTAGGTATCAGTGTCAGAGCGCGCAAGCACTCGTTTCACCCATCGCGCGAAGGTCTGCTTACTCACAGGCGCATGAGGTTTTATATGACAAGAACAACTTCTGTTGAAACAAATCTTAAATAAATGTTAGCGAACCGCCCAGAGAAACGTGGACAAACGAGTCACAAGACAAAACACAACGCGTTTCGACCTCTTAGGTCTTCCTCAGGTAAGAAACAAACGAATAACATAACGAAAATTCACTTAGCGATCTGAAGCGATCTGAAGCCATCTGAAGCGATCAAAGCTAAGTGAATTTTCGTTATGTTATTCGTTTGTTTCTCACCTGAGGAAGACCTAAAGGTCGAAACGCGTTGTGTTTTGTCTTGTGACTCGTTTGTCTACGTTTCTCTGGGCGGTTCGTTAACATTTATTTAAGATTTGTTTTAGATTTCCGCCTGCAGTCGTCTCATTTTGCAACTAGAGCTTCTGTTGGTTATTGCCTCTGAGATCATTTAGTTGTCTGTGTATAATGGTTCCCGTGGTTCACAGGGCAAAGACTCTCATTCTTTGTAAATGTTCTATCTCAGCTGGTTCTGTATGTACACCTGGTTTTGTTGTTTACATTAAACCTGAAAAGTTTGACAGACGTTTACCAACATACCTCTTGATATTCCTAGTCTTTCAACAGAGCAAACATGGCCTCTCTGTCCCGTACATTAAGCTAATAACATACATCTTTTCAAAGTTAGTTCTTTAAGGTTGATTGCTCTAATGGGGATAAGCGATCAAGGTAGTCAAGCACTATATCTACATCCCAAGTGTCACAATACTCAGACAAAAGACAACGGTTTATCATTCTTCATTTTTTTTTCGAGTTTGCAAGTATCAGGATGACTCCCCACTGAATATCTACTGAACAATGCAGATATGCTGACAGAGTAGAGCGAAAAGGGGCACCGCACTGTGACTTGCACCATTAATATTACGACAGAGATCAGCTGGGAAGTTTGCTGCTTGCATAACGTCTGGCGTATCATGTGGGATTCCGTTTCCTTGCGGCGTATTCTTTCCACTTGGCATTGTTGGTATTGTACACTGCGCGTGTCTGTGGCCGACAAGAGCTGACGCTCAGCGTTGCGGCTTGGCTGGGGAGGGAAATGCTCTGAGAGAGAGAGAGAGAGAGAGAGAGAGAGAGAGAGAGTTTGCCTGGCTGACTGAGTTGGAAGGGAGAGTATGCTATTCTCGTTAGTAGAAGCAGGAAAAAAACGTTTCTTTTCTGGTAGAATTACCGCCCCTGTTTCAGCAACTGTGTCAGCAGAGGCCATCAAATCTGTGTTGGCCAGGAAGGGTTCTGGGAGGTGGAGGGGTGTGTGTGTGGGGGGTGGGGGAGAGGGGCACCACTTTTAACCCTATCGCTCACTCCTCTACTCCACACTTTCGCCAACAATGCCGTGATTGTGCTGAAAGGGTGGGCGGCATCAAAGTCAAGGTTACTCCAAACAAGGTCCCTTGGGTGTAGGCTACTGTCTTTGCTCCAAAGGAGTGGAAAAAAAGCGTCTACTCTATAAGTGCTTGGATTTGGCATGAAAGAAACGTAGGACTGTGCTTGCATATTTCAACCTGGAGGCAAAGAGGTCAGTGTTAGTGTCCATCTTCAATTGTGTCAAAACCTTGTGAAGCTCATCCCTGTTCAGCTTCCATTCTGCATCCAGGTAAATTTTCCTTAATTCCACATCTATTGCGGTGTGTGTGTGTGTGTGTGTGTGTGTGTGGTGTGTGTGTGTGTGTGTGTGTGTGTGTGTGTGTGTGTGTGTGTGTGTGTGGTGTTGTTGTTGCTTTTAGCCGTCAGCAGTTTATACGTTGCTTCTTCCTGTAGCTTGGAAAATGTTTTTACATATCAAACTGACTGATGCGCGCATCGAGTTGCTCGATTTTGTCCATAGTTGGAAACGTCGTGCTTTCTTCGATGTCCTGCCCCTTGTTCTGACTGGCTGTATGACTTTGTAGCAAGGGCTGTGCTAGTGTCTGTCAACAGGTAGGTACGGCAACAGAAATCGCACAGCGGCAGCTGGGTATGGTTGCCTACACGTGGGTTAGGTGTCACGCCACACACAGACAGGAGATAACAGTACTAGTCAGTAATGCGTTTTTCATCCTAATCAGCACAGGCATAGTTAGTTTCAATTTCTCAACACAATCGATTAGTTCATCTGAACAAGAGAGGTTCTTTCCCAGCGAACAGATATATCCCTCAATACGCCCATTTCCTTCAATCCCGTCATATATTATGTTTCATGTCAAAGACAGTATTGCTTAGTAGCAAGAATATGCGCTCATACATAAGAAAGCGTCACTCACCCGAATCTTCTGGTATGGACCTTTTTCTTGGTAACATCTGTGCTTACAAATAAACAAAGTCACTAACTTGGATCTTCTTGTATGGATCTACCTTGTATCTTTATCTTTATTGGTGTTAAATAGCACAAGAATTGTTCGCAAGGTGATAAAAGCATAAAACTCACCAGAATAGTTCACACGGACCCACTTTACAATTTCAAGGCAGGAGCCACCAAGATTTCAGTGTTGCATAGCAACGGTTGCTATTCTAATCATTTTCCTTAGCAACCGGCGGCAACATACATTGTCTGAAAAACTGTGAGGAATTGTTGGGTTTTGTTTTTCTTTATCATGACTCCTTGTTTCAAAACGAACATGTACTACTGCCTTTGCAAATTATTTACAACTAAACTCTGTCATAAAATCCAATTTAGGGCGAGTCAAGATTATGAAAATGCCGTTAAGCTTTAAACACTGTTGTCACAGTCAGCTTTGCATTTGCAGTAGGGTGTGCATTCAAGGTGCGCCTCAACACATGTGCAGTCTGTGCATTCTCCTCGGCAAGAGCACTTCAGTAGTTCTGGGCAAGTTGCACTGACTTCAGGCAAATGAGACCACAGGGTCCTCCACTGTTCTGGGCAAATCCATCCCCACTCACTTGGGAGGGCAAGTTACGTTCCGGTAGCGTGGTGCAGCCCCAGTAGTGCCCACCTTGTAGTACTGCCCTTTTCATGTGTTGCTGTAGAGCAGCCTTGGTTGGGGGTAGACCTAATAACTGGCGTCCTTTGTGTATGAACAGATTCTTTCTGACTTCATTGATGGAAAGAGAGGTTGCTGTCTTGTCATAGAGTAGAATGGTGAATTTCTCTAGAGAAGCCTCTGTCGCTTCCACAATTTGTTCAGGTGCATTATGCAGCTCACAGAAGGTCGCAGTAAATTCATCATGTGCCTCCCACACTTTCCATGCTGTCTTCTTTCCCACCTGGACCAGATGAGACACAGTATCACAACCTGTGTAAGCATGGAACACAGGTAGTGCCAAGGATCTTTCTGGTCCAAGTGAAGCACATATTTCATAAGCAGGGATTTACTTAAAGTCCTTGCCACAACCAAAGGCGATCCACAGTTCTATCTTCTGTCTCTGGGCCAGAAGTAGTATATTATGTGAAATCGACCCTCATGGGGATGGGGATGGAATCTCTGGAATGTATGACGTCACAGGAAGTGACATCATCCCGGAAGTGGAAGTGACATCATCCCGGAAGGACATCATCACAGGAAATGACATCAGTGGAAATGACCCGGAAGGGTCGTGACCTTGTTGACTACGTGTCGGAGCGTGGTAAAGGGGCGTCACCCCGATTAGTCGAGGGCGAGTGACCAAAAGAAACAAAAGAGGGATTGAAAGCAAGCGGAGCATGGTAAAGGGGCGTCACCCCAATTAGTCGAGAAAGAAAAGAGGGATTGAAAGCAAGCGGTGCGTGTGGGGGAAAGGGGCGTGAAGGATTACGGAGGACGTCACCCTGAGAACAAGTCATTCGGTGCTGAGGTCTCGTTTTCCGCGTGTGTTTTCTCAAGATGGATGTTCGCTGGACACACCCTTTACTTGCGTCATAGCGGGTCCTACTGGCTCGGGGAAAATCCATTTGTTAAACGTTTTTTTTTTAAAATGTATCAGAAATGATGGTAACCGATACCCGAAGAAATAATATGGTGTTTTGGAGAATGGCAAACGTCGTATAACGAGTTGTGAGGGTGTGACCTTTACGGAAGGGATATAGACGCGTGGAAGGGAGACCATAGACGTTTGGTGATCATTGACGATTTAATGAGCGAAACGGCCCGATCGCGTGACGAAGTTGTTTACCAAAGGTAGTCATCATCGTAACGCGAGCGTAATGTACATTATCCAAAATGTATTTTCAAAACAGAAGGAACAAAGAACGATCAGTTTGAACGCCCACTACATGGTCGTATTTAAAAATCCTAGAGATTAAACAATGTTTTGTTATTATAGTCTTGTTTGTTTGTTTGTTTTAACTATTCTTTGTTTTGTCTTACCTCATGCTTATTTTTCTTGTATACATTTGGTCTTTGTTATGTTGAACTGGAGAAAATCCTTTGTTGAATGAGATGCCTTTTTCCCCTCTGTGAGAGAGATGGTGAGATTTTGTTGTCATTAAAGGATTGACGATTTTGTCTGTATTTATCTGCCTGTATTTCGGGTAGATATTGTGTCCATTGCAAGATTATGGGCGTTTCTGCCTATATGTGTGTGTTTCTGCCTCCACTTTTTAAAGATATAACATGAGAAAATATGTAAGGTTTTGTTCACTGAGGCCTAGCGGATCAAAAAAGAAAAAAAAAGAAAAAGAGGAGGGATGTGTTTGACTATTTAAGAAAAGCGTTTTTGATGTATCTTTTACAGGGTACCCATTTGACCCCAAGCTTGAAATGTGTATCAGAGCAGAATGGGGTTATATAACATATTTTGTATCATATATGTCAAATTCAAGAGGTGTTACCATTCTCTTTAACAATGATTTTGAGTTTTGTGTAAAAAACGTTTACAAAGATATAGGTGGAAACTACATTTTGCTGTTGTATCCATTTTGGCTAAGATGATATTGATTTATTAACCTGTATAGACCAAATTTTTGATAATCTTGATTTTTTTCTGTTTTTATTTTTTGTTTTTGTTGAGTTAGAAGATAATATTAAGGATGTAGGGTGTTGAAAATGTAATTGGAGTGGACTGGAACCTCGCACAAGAAAGTTTTCAATGGATTATTTTAATCATAAGCAGAATAGCAATGTTAAAGCACAACAGCAAGTTGAAGACATGATGCTTAATATAGACCTTACAGATATATGGAGAATGTTGAAACCCTGAATGAAAAGATACGCATGGAACAGATCCTCCCTCTGCAGCAAAGTAGTGTTGATTTTTTTCCTAGTTTCAGATTATGTGTCCACTATTGTCACGGATGCAGATATTAAGGCAGGGTACAGGACAGACCATTCAAATGCTTACTCCGAATTTAACCTTTGCTAAAGAAACTAAACTATAACCCTTCTGGAAATTTAAGTGTTCTTTTGTTGAAGGATAAACAGTACATTGATGAAATTAACGAGGAAATTAAAGTTGTAATAGAAGAGCATGCTTTTACTGCCCAGTTCAAGGGAAAAGTATCATTTATTGAGCATTCAAAAATTGAGTTTACTACTACAGATCATCTTTTTTTTAGATGTTTTATTAATAAAAATAAGAAGTAAACTATAGCATTTGCAACTGAAAAAAAAAACCAGCCGAAGTAATGAAAAGCAGAATTGTTTAGAAGTGAATATTGAAAAGTTAGCGAAGAAGGAACAGTTGACTGATGAAGAAAGACATGATTTAGAGCAGGACAAAGAGGAACTAGTTAGACTTAGGAAGCTAAAATGCAGGGGTTTGATTCGATCGCGAGCACGTTGGATAGCAGAAGGGGAAAAGGTCAATCAGTATTTTTGTTCGCTTGATAACAGAAACTTCTTAAACAAAAATATGACAAAGTTAAGATTAGATGATGTTTTAGCTCGCTTGAAAAAAGAAACTTTTTTAAACAAAAATATAACAAAGTTAACATCAGATGATGGCTTAGAAATATTTCAATGATGAAAGGAAACAACGAGACGTGAAGAAAGTTTATGAAAAAAATCGTACCGGATAAAGGAAGTTGAGGATTACGAAATAATCTCAATGGTTAAATTTACCTCATGTCTTAAACAATTAGAAGGAGAAATTTCTATAGATGAAGCTGGCTATGCACTTAAACAGATGAAAAAGAATAAAAGCCCTGGATCAGAACGGATTTACTGTCGAGTTCTTTAAATTGTTTCAACCATCACTTGGAATATTCGTCGTTCGATCTTTAAATGAAGGTTTTTAACGCAAAATTCAGTTTCAAATGAAAGCCGTAGTTCTTTTTTATGCACATGTGTACATGCCTGCAAAAACTGATAAACCCTGTAAAACGTGCGAGGTTGGATTTCTGCACAGATCTGAAAACACCAGGTTATGAAAAGAAAAAGCAACAGACCTGGAGAAAAATCAAATGTCTGCTAGATGCAACATCAACTTTTCTATGTCACAATGGTCTTATTTTGACTTTTGTAAGTTTGAAACAACTCGTATGTGCAATTTTAATTAACACATTCTTCCTGTCGTGTGACATGTACTTTGCTCTGTTTCTTTTAAAATACATGCACAAGTTATTCACTTATGATAAATTCACTTGTATGCACGTGAGTTATATCTTCATCGTAAGTTCGCTTGCATGCACACCAATGTTGCTAACAAGAAATGATTTTTGTTTTTGTTTTTGTTTTTCTTACCATGTATGACAAACTAAACCTACGTTAAACAAAACGGCTTTACAATGACTACCAACATCATCTGATAACTCATTGACAAAAATCCTAAACAGAATCCAAAGCAAGATTCCTAAAGGATACCCGTTAAAACTACAGATTCCAAGGAGAAAGAGTTCCCAACTTTTAACACATGTGTTCTGTTTTGAAGGAAACCATAAACCCATATTAAAGTACTGACAATTACTCCATCTGATCGAAGCTGTGTGAGGAGTCATTCACGAGGGACAGAATCAAAAGCCTTTTAAAGTCCATGGAGACAACGAACAAGAGATTCTCTGTCATTCAACATTTGTGCACAGTTCTTCGTCACCTCTAATACCCGAGTCATGCAAGAACGTCTGGGTCTGCATCCCTTACAAAATACTCAAGGACTTTACATAGCACACTTGTTAGGCTTAAACACTGGTCCTATTTTCCTGCTGATGATTTACTTCCTTTTTTGTTTTCAAAGTGATGCTTACAGTAGCTTTTTTTTTTTATCCCCAATCCTAAGGAATCACGCGTTTCTCTATTGTTTTATCAGAAATGTCAATGGCAAAGTAGAAAATATATTTTTGTGAGTTTTAACAACCAAGATTAAATATTATCTAGTTCACTTGACCTCTTAGGATTTTAATTTCTTCCTTTTCAACAGCTGTGAAAGTTATGCAGACTTCCATTATGTTCAAACGAGATATCAACTTCAAGACAGAATGGAAACATTTCTCTGGACAATAAAAACCAAGCCAGCCAACTTTTGTAATAGCCTTGGATAGTCGGTATACCATAATACTACTACACTCTGTTTGGTTGGTTGTTCTACATTGAAGAAATATTTTCAACATCAAAGTCAAAGAGCTGTGCCACCAACTGACAGTCTCTTGAAAGAGAGAGGATAGGACACAGACCCCCTGCATTTTAGCTTCCCTAAGTCTAACTAGTTCCTCTTTGTCCTGCTCTAAATCATGTCTTTCTTCATCAGTCAACTGTTCCTTCTTCGCTAACTTTTCAATATTCACTTCTAAACAATTCTGCTTTTCATTACTTCGGCTGGTTTTTTTTTTCAGTTGCAAATGCTATAGTTGTACTTCTTATTTTTATTAATAAAACATCTAAAAAAGATGATCTGTAGTAGTAAACTCAATTTTGAATGCTCAATAAATGATACTTGTTCCCTTGAACTGGGCAGTACAGCATGCTCTTCTATTACAACTTTAATTTCCTCGTTAATTTCATCAATGTACTGTTTATCCTTCAACAAAAGAACACTTAAATTTCCAGAAGGGTTATAGTTTAGTTTCTTTAGCAAAGGTTAAATTCGGAGTAAGCATTGAATGGTCTGTCCTGTACCCTGCCTTAATATCTGCATCCGTGACAATAGTGGACACATAATCTGAAACTAGGAAAAAAATCAACACTACTTTGCTGCAGAGGGGAGGATCTGTTCCATGCGTATCTTTTCAATTCAGGGTTTCAACATTCTCCATATATCTGTAAGGTCTATATTAAGCATCATGTCTTCAAATTGCTGTTGTGCTTTAACATTGCTATTCTGCTTATGATTAAAATAATCCATTGAAAACATCTTGTGCGAGGTTCCAGTCCACTCCAATTACATTTTCAACACCCTACATCCTTAATATTATCTTCTAACTCAACAAAAAACAAAAAATAAAAACAGAAAAAAAAATCAAGATTATCATAATTTGGTCTATACAGGTTAATGATCAATATCATCTTAGCCAAAATGGATACAACAGCAAAAATGTAGTTTCCACCTATATCTTTGTAAACGTTTTGTACACAAAACTCAAAATCATTGTTAAGAGAATGGTAACACCTCTTGAATTTGACATATATGATACAAAATATGTTATATAACCCCATTCTGCTCTGATACACATTTCAAGCTTGGGGTCAAAATGGGTACCCTGTAAAAGATACATCAAAAACGCTTTTCTTAAATAGTCAAACACATCCCTCCTCTTTTTCTTTTTTTTTTTCTTTTTTGATCCGCTAGGCCTCAGTGAACAAAACCTTACATATTTACTCATGTTATATCTTTATAAGTGGAGGCAGAAACACACACATATAGGCAGAAACGCCCATAATCTTGCAATGGACACAATATCTACCCGAAATACAGGCAGATAAATACAGACAAAATCGTCAATCCTTTAATGACAACAAAATCTCACCATCTCTCTCACAGAGGGAAAACGGCATCTCATTCAACAAAGGATTTTCTCCAGTTCAACATAACAAAGACCAAATGTATACAAGAAAAATAAGCATGAGGTAAGACAAACAAAGAATAGTTAAAACAAACAAACAAACAAGACTATAATAACAAAACATTGTTTAATCTCTAGGATTTTTAAATACGACCATGTAGTGGGCGTTCAAACTGATCGTTCTTTGTTCCTTCTGTTTCGAAAATACATTTTGGATAATGTACATTACGCTCGCGTTACGATGATGACTACTTTGGTAAACAACTTCGTCACGCGATCGTCCGTTTCGCTCATTAAATCGTCAATGATCACCAAACGTCTATGGTCTCCCTTCCACGCGTCTATATCCCTTCCGTAAAGGTCACCCCTCTCAACTCGTTATACGACGTTTGCCATTCTCCAAAACACCATATTATTTCTTCGGGTATCGGTACCATCATTTCTGATACATTTAAAAAAAAAACGTTTAACAAAATGGGTTTTCCCTGAGCCAGTAGGACCCGCTATGACGCAAGTAAAAGGGTGTGTCCAGCGAACATCCATCTTGAGAAAACACACGCGGAAAACGAGACCTCAGCACCGAATGACTTGTTCTCAGGGTGACGTCCTCCGTAATCCTTCACGCCCCCTTTCCCCCACACGCACCGCTTGCTTTCAATCCCTCTTTTCTTTCTCGACTAATTGGGGTGACGCCCCTTTACCATGCTCCGCTTGCTTTCAATCCCTCTTTTGTTTCTTTTGGTCACTCGCCCTCGACTAATCGGGGTGACGCCCCTTTACCACGCTCCGACACGTAGTCAACAAGGTCACGACCCTTCCGGGTCATTTCCCACTGATGTCATTTCCTGTGATGATGTCACTTCCGGGATGATGTCACTTCCACTTCCGGGATGATGTCACTTCCTGTGACGTCATACATTCCAGAGATTCCATCCCCATCCCCATGAGGGTCGATTTCAACATAATATACTACTGCCAGATGCTGTACGACCGCCACTGCCAATACAACAACGTCAGTGTCCACAGTTCGAACAAGGATCTTGTGGAAGCCCTGCATAACAGCATCATTGACGTGTACCATGATCCTCGAGTCTGCTTCCTCATGGTTGCAGGGAGCAATGCTGCTGGTGTCTCGTCCAAGTGAGCATAGTACATTGGCACCTTCAGTAACAATGAGAGGCTGCTCCCTTGGTTCGTTTTTCAACAGCTCGTTATTCAGGAATGTAAATAGATTTGTCTTGTTATCAGCCAGGCGAAGAAACTGATTCCAGTTCTTTGGTGTGGGGCTAGATGCCACAACTCGTCTGCGCTGACTAGGACCAGTGACTCGCTGTTCTCTTGTCTGTGCCTTGAGGCTGTTATTGAAGTACTGGTCCCACACAACATCAACTCTCATAGCCTGACTTTGAGCATTGGTTATGTACGGAACAAAGACTTTGTCAGCATAGTCTCCAAATGTCTTGCAGCCTTCAGGTCTGAGAAAGTGGACAAGTGTCACACCATCCATGATTTGCACATCAGTCTTTGGTCTCACATCATTGGAGGACCCTACTTTCTTTTCAAGACATTCAATGAGATCAGACTTATTCCCTGGACGTAACTGTCCGTAGGCAGAAAGAGATGGAGGGAATGGGAGTTTTTCATGACAGAAGAAATTGTCCAAGTCACCTTTCCTTGTCTGACATGCAACATACAAACTTGCAAACAATGAGGATTCCATATGAAGGAGATTGACTTTGTCCCGCGATTTGTTTGATGCTTTGGCCTGGACATTGAACAGAACCAACTTGTTTCTGCTACATGTTGCTGTTATTGGCTTTGTATTTGTTCTCAGCCGCTCCTCCACAAATGCTGTGTACTGCTCTTGACCTTTTGATGCGAGAGTGGTTAGACACTTGACTGATTGCTCATCCATGATGTCCTTTGTATGCAGTCTGTAAAGATCCTGGCATTCCTCCTCAAATTGGCTTCCCATGTCATCCATTACACTGACTACGCTTGAACCTGTCCAGCAAACAACTTTTGGGTTGATCGGGTTTGTTCAGGGTGGTTTCTTTGCCCACAAGTTTGTTGTTTCCCTACCATGGTCGCTTCAAACTCAGAAATGACTCTGACAAGTTCTGGTCCAGCCACTGCCCATCTCAAGAGGGAGTTTGCATCCTGAGTAAGCCCAACGATTCCACCTTCATCCTTCATAACTCCATTGTTCTGTTCATGGCAATGGTCAACAGCAATGAGAGAGAACTTTCTCTGAGATTTGGCCACAACAAACTTGCCTTGCTGAAATTCTTTGGCCACATCTGGATGGGTCTGAGACAGACAGCTCATGTCACGCACATGTACCGACATCCAACGTGCGTAGTGGGTGTGATTGAGACTGAAGAACCAAGGTGTCAGTTTCTTCAATGAATCCACGTACAGTTCAAAGTCACCAGTACGTAGTGATCGCACAAACGTGAACAGAGAAGTTCCAGATCTAGACTTGTATGCCAGTACATGAACTGAGGACTTTCAGTCTTTCGCCGTTCACGCCATGCACTAAAAGTGTCCGTGGATTCTTCGGAATTGTTTGCCACATATCTGTCGTAAGCCTTCTTGAGAAGGATGTACAATGCACATGCAGTGACTTGGTGGGCATGGCGGGTTCGAGTCACGTGAGAAGCCTTTAGGAAGGACTCAGCAATGCCTGGTGTTGCAACATGAGCTTCTTGGAGAACTTCCACCCAACCACTTCCTTCAAGCCAATGACCCAAAGCTTTGAAGCCAGTCATTTCCGTATGTAGACCCCAAAAAGCACAACTAACTTGTCCTCACCAAACGATTCAGACATATTCCATTGCAGCTGCTTCAGTTTAGCATACAGGGGTTGGTCCACACTAATCACTGGAGTCTGGCCAGGGTTGAGGTAATGAACTGCTGACTTCACCACTTCCATGCATTGCCGAAGCATAGATGGTGAGCTGGCTTCCTCAACAAAGAGAGGCAGCATGGCATTCACAGATGGTAGAATGTCTGGTTCTGGCACTCTGCTAGCATGGTATGCTGCCCAAGACAAAGTCGACTCCGCTGATATATCATCTGCATGATGCTTCTCAACATGTCTCAGCCAATCATACTCCTTGTCCATGTCCTTGGTCAAAGGGTTGTTGGTAGAATTCATGTCTTCAGGATGGGTGGGACAAAGACGTCATGTTTTGGCAACCGTGTCGGTTTCAGTTCAGTGTACGAAAGGGGTAAGTCCCTCATTTTCCTGAACCCCCTCTCTTGAGTTACGGAATGAGCTAATCCTTGGCCTTTGTCTTCATCTTCACAAACATCTTGGGGAGTGAGGTTTTGGAACAAGGACAGGCTGGTGCCATGGAACGAACTTGTAGATGTTGCAGAGCTAGGATTGTGATCGATGTTGTCAGCAGCGCTGATGATGAAGTGCCCTTTGCGAAGTTGAGGAGGACAGACTGTGCCAATTTCATGGTAATAGTCACATACGTTATTTCCCAATGGCGTGATCAAGTCCATTGTGCGGTTGTATGATGCTGACATACCAAGAGAATATAGACTGTCAATCAACTTCCTATTTCTGGTCAGTGCATGAGCCTTAAGACCTACATAGACAGGGAGTGGTGTCTCACGATCTTTACTCTGATGTACTTGTTGAATTTTTCCAGAATCTCTGCGTCTCTTAATGCTGTTGTACACCAACAACTGAGCAATGGATAGTACTGGTTGGCTGAGGTTTGTGTTGCATTTTTGATCAGTGATGTTTGAACCATTGATTAGCATGCATTTAGTGCTATTTCATAATCCTTTGGACCATTTTAGGAGTGAATATAGGAACAAAAATAAAAGTACTAAGTCATAACACCTCATAGTAATTCGGAAACTGCAATGTTGCAGTCAGTTGCTAAGGAAAATAGTTTGCCTATCAACCGTTG
>CM031627.1:19487905-19492905 GCA_018398815.1 Conus ventricosus
GTCTGTCTGTGCTCTCACTGTCTCTCTCTTTCTCTCTTCTCTCTCTCTCTCTCTCTCTCTCTCTCTTCTTCATGAAAGATTAGTCAAAATTGATAATGCATCATGAGAATGAACGATTGCATTATTGTATGTGGAGGACATCGGTAAACTGTCACATGACATCAATTTGGTTGAGTGGATGGTCGAGTCTGTCTTAACGCGTCTGTTTCTTGTTGTTGTTGTTGGTTTTTTCTAACGTTGCTGTGGTATTTCTGACTGTGACGACAACCTGAGATTGTTCTAATTTTCTGTGTTGTTTTTTTGTTAACGTTCTATTTGATATGCACTGGGATACGTGTGTACTATTTGTTTGCAATGAAAGAAAGAAAGAGGGACATGTTATTGTTCTAATACCTCCTCCCTCCTTGTCAAAATACCTCTTTGGTGATTTCAAGAAAATATCAAAGTGTTAAACGTCTCTCTCTCTCTCTCTCTCTCTCTCTCTCTCTCTCTCTCTCTCTCTCTCTCTCTCTCTCTCTCTCTCTCTCTCTTCTCTGTGTGTGTGTGTGTGTGTGTGTGTGTGTGTGTGTGTGTGTGTGTATGTGTGTGTGTGTGTGTGGTGTGTGTGTGTGTGTGTGTGTGTGTGTGTGTGTGTGTGTATGTGTGTGTGTGTGTGTGTGTGTGTGTGTGTGGTGTGGTGTGTGTGTGTGTGTGTGTGTGTGGAAAACAAGGGGAACCCGTTAACTAAGTCTGAAGGTTTATGTAGAAAATTATTGATCTTATCATCATCTCATCATCATCTTCATCATCATCATCATCATCATCATCATTCACATCTATCATCATCATCAGTGGTGGTGGTGGTGGTGATGATGATGATGATGATGATGATGATGATGATGATGATGTTGTTGTTGTTGTCGTACCCTGGCTAAAAGGACTCCAGGGATCATCCAAACAGCCGAAGTACTTGAACACTTGGTACAAATGCATCAGCTGGGGATGAGAACATTACGTGTGTGACGTTTTTGATTACCCCGCCACATGGGCAGCCACACTCCGACTTCGGGGGATTTTAGAGACTGATAATGTTATGCTAGGAGCTTGTCACAACTGAAGACAATCCCCGCATAACTATGCAGAGCATAACAACATTTTGATGTAGCCTTGGTGTTCTAGCCTATGTCAATTAGCCTGACACAGCCTTAAGCCAAGGCAGTTGATGATGATGATCATCATCATCATCATCATCATCATCATCATCATTATCATCATCATTCATCATCACTCATCATCATCATCATCATCATCATCATCATCATCATCATCATCATCGTCATCGTCATCGTCATCGTCATCATCATCATTATCATCATTACTATTATATTAATCATCATCATCATCATCATCATCATCATCATCATCATCATCATCATCATCATCATCATCATATCATCATTATTATTGTCACCGTCAGCAGCAGCGCGTCAGATTGAGGATGCATGCTATGTGTAACGTGTCATCCATACCAACGGCCAAACTGACCTCTTCCGAAAATTGGTGATGGGCCGGGATTTAACGTGAGCGTAAGCTGTTATGCGTGCGTTCAGACACGGAACCTCGGTTTATAGTCTCATTCGAACGACTTTCTTTTTGGAAATGGAGTCAGAACCAATGCTAACTCCGACGGAAAAAATCTCCCCTGTACCGAAACAGCCGGCGGAAATTCGAACCCGCAACATCAGGATCACCAAGATTACGAGTCCGGCGCTCTACCAACTGAACTATTTCGGCCCCAATCTGATGTCTATGTGAGGGGGGGGGGGGGGGGGGGGGGGGATGGAATAATCGGCACCAGAAGAACGTACCACGGGTGAGGGTTACGAGGCGAAGGCGAAGGGAAGGTTGGCAGAGAGGGAGAGAGAGAGAGAGAGGAGAGAGGAGAGAGAGAGAGAGAGAGAGAGAGGAGTGAGAGAGAGAGAGAGAGAGTGGGAGAGAGAGGAGAGAGGAGGAGAGAGAGAGTAGAGAGAGAGAGAGAGACAGAGAGAGGGAAGCGGAGGAAGATGAAACAGCATAAATAAACAAATAGATAAATAAAGCTAAATCATTATGAAGCTGATCCAAGGCTGGTCGTCATAATGCTTGCTGGAGCAGAGAACAATGAAATTGATCAAAGACGCCGTCATAACGCTCGTTTGAGTTTGAGCAGAAAATAAACATTTCACCTCAAGCAACTCCTCCGTATACAAACATGTTTTTATACACACTGGGGGGGGGGGGGGGGGGGGGGGGGGGTGGGGAGGAGTGTAAGGGGTGAGGGTGGGGGTGGGGTGGGGGAACAAGTATCAATAACGTGAGGCGAGTGCCCGCGTGCACCCACGCGTGCGTGCGTGCGTGCGTGCGTGCGTGCGTGCGTGGGGCGCGCGGCGTGCGGCGGGTCGTGCGTGCGTGCGTGCGTGCGTGCGTGTGTGTGGAGTATGTGTGTGTGTGTGTGTGTGTGGGGAGAGAGAGAGAGAGAGGAGAGAGAGAGAGAGAGAGAGAGAGAGAGATTGATTGATGATTGATTGATTGATTGTCTTTAATCCCCAAAGGATGAAGATTTTAGGCCAAAGCTAGTATTACAATCGCCCTTGTCATGCATACATTTTTCAGCACAATCATTCATACAGACAATTGAACATAGCAACAGATAAATCTAATTCTACAATGATAAGCAAACTGCTCAAAAAAGCACTAATGAGATGGGGGATGGTAAAACAAAAGGAAAAACTTACAAGCAAACAAACAAAAACTCAGGGGAGAGAGAGGTCGGGAGGGGTGGGGAAGAGAGAATGGTAGGTAGGGGGAGGGAAAAGGGATGATGGGACAGAGTGGAGTGGGGATGAGCGATTTTAACGGAGTAGGTTTTTTATGTTGAGACGATTTATCCAAAGTATGGTTCCAGAAGACTTAGCGAAATGGACGCTAATCATTGTAATCGAATAATTTAACTACTGGGACATAAAATTTTTATGCAAATTTCCCTTTAAAAGGGTTTTAAAGTATTCATGTTTTGTAGATTCGGTGGAAGTGAGTTCCAGACATATTGTCCAGAGTAAGCTAGACTTGTTTTGATAGATCAATGCGTGGGTAGGGGAAAAAGGAATTTTGTCGAAACCAGAAAAGTGTCGTTCTTGTAAAAAGGGCATTGATATAAAATGGGATAGTATCTGTCAAAATTGTAAACATAAATGATGCCTTGTTGGGAAATTTCCCAAATTTCCTATTCAGAGGAAGTATGTTCAGCGCTTTTAGTTTTTCGTTTTGTTGTTAGAGATTTCAGCTGGATGGAGTAGCTTTGTGCACGTCTATGGAGAGAATTCAGCCTTTTTTTGTGGACGTCACTACTGCCGTTCCCACACTGTTGAGGCGTTTAATTTATACGTGACATTATGTGTGCATTGAAGAAAAGTTTAAGCACATTACTGTTTGACGTAGCGCTTTAATTGAGATAACAGGAAAAGGTGTTTTGAGACTACCTTGCATACGTTATTTAGATGAGATTGCCATTTCAATTCTTTATCTATCGTTAACCCTAAAACACGAT
Organism: Conus ventricosus; assembly: GCA_018398815.1. Lineage (NCBI taxonomy): Eukaryota > Metazoa > Mollusca > Gastropoda > Neogastropoda > Conidae > Conus > Conus ventricosus. Next base: position 19,491,471 of record CM031627.1, read on the forward strand.
GCTCATCTACCTGCTCGATAGAAGTGCCATTCAACTGAAGTTTTAGGCAAAGAGGAGTCAACTGGTGTTTTTGGCGGGTAGCTATAATCATAGATTTGGTTTTGGCTGGGTGTATGACCATTGAGTTTGAATGACACCAGTCTGACACGTCGTTTAGACTTTCCTGGAGAGAAGTTTCATTGTCTGTAGGTCACTCCATTCGTTTGGAGCGACGAGTCATCAGCAAATAATCTGTCGTGACCTTTTCATCTGATGTGTGAACACTCACTTATTTCTGCCTTATTTCACTTATTTATCAGATGAAAAGGTCACGACAGATTTAGAGAGAGGGAGAGAGAGAGAGAGAGAGAGAGAGAAGAGAGAGAGAGAGAGAGATGAGAGAGAGAGAGAGAGAGAGAGAGAGAGGAGAGAGAGAAGTATTTACGAAGACAATAGGAAACCACAATTTTGCACTTTTTATGTCCATCTTCATGCCGGTATGATCTAGAAAAAAAAAATCACACAGAGAAGAAGAGAGACAGAATGGACACATACAGTATGGAGCACCAATAAGGATGTTTTAGACATAGAGAGAGAGAGAGAGAGAGAGAGAGAGAGAGAGAGAGAGAGAGAGAGAGAGAGAGACAGACAGACAGACAGACAGACAAGACAGACAGACAGACAGACAGAGACAGAGAGACGGAGAGAGAGAGAGAGACAGACAAACAAACATACAGGCAGACAGACAGAGACAGAGACAGAGAGACAGAGAGAATGGCATGTTTAAGAAGTAAAAAAAAAGAAGGATGAATTGTTGTTTGCTGGCAGCACACTGCAAACTAAGTAATTACGGAACATCAAAGACAGACAACATAACGGTCGTTTAAGCAGAGAAGTGGTTGCACCACGTTCTTTCTTCACTAGGGTAGGGGGAGAAAGAGAGAGAGGGAGAGAGAGAGAGAGAGAGAGATAGAGAGAGAGAGAGAGAGAGAGAGAGAGAGAGAGAGAGAGAGACAGAGACAGAGACAGAGACAGAGACAGACAGACAGACACAGACAGACATACAGAAAGATAAACGGATGATAGGCACGATCACACAGATATTGATAATGAATAACGATAATGATAACGATGATGATAGTGGTAAGGCCACAGCCTCATGCGAAAGGTGTAAATCAAAAATAAAAAGCAGTAAACCAAAAACAAACAAAAAATGCACAGCAACTAACCAACCAGCCAACCACCAACCAGCCAAACAGCCAGCCAACCAGCCAGCAACCAACTAAACCAACCAGCCAGCCAACCAACCAACCAGCCAACCAGTTAGCCAACTAGCCAACCAGCCAGCCAGCCAACCAACCAACCAGCCAACCAGCCATCTAGCCAACCAACCAACCAACCAACCAACAACTAGTCAACCAACCGACCAACCAACCAACCAAGCAAACGAACAGCC
>CM031627.1:19514282-19516782 GCA_018398815.1 Conus ventricosus
CCACACATGCGTGCGCTCACACGCACACATGCACAGAGTTTTGAAGCATATGTTACTGAACTAAATTTAAAAACAAAAAAAATCATTTTTTGTAACTTCACAACATGAACAAAATGTATTTTAATGTGATTTAGACAGTGGGTGGTGTGAAGAAGCCTGCTGCGGTCAAACGTTAGAACAAAACCTATGGAATGGGTCCTGTCTGTGAATAATGATGACAGAGGAGAAGGCTTTAGGAACCAGCGTGCATAGCATTCTGCCTCGTATTGTGTAAAATGGTTCTAGCTCCTTTCCTTCTTCTTCATGGACGAGGATATAAAACAAGAGACAGACAGACAGACACGTAGACAGATAGACAGATGGACAGAGCCAGAGATAGACAGACGGACTGACTGACAGAGACTTAGAGAGGGTGAGAGACGGGGAGAGACAGAGAATGTCTCTTTTCTTCTCATTCTCCTTTTCGTCCCTGTATTTCATTGTCTCTTGCTTAACAGAGATGGATAGAAAGAGAGAGAGAGAGAGAGAGAGAGAGAGAGAGAGAGAGAGAGAAGAGAGAGAGAACAGAGACAGAGACAGAGACAGAGTATCACCAGTCGTCGTCTCTTTTCTTCTCTGTACTTGTATCACTCTGTCTCTGTCTCCTTCTTTTTTTCTTATTATTATCATAAAATTAATGTTCTTTCCACTTCATCCATTCTTCCCACCCCCTCCCCTCCCCTTCTAACATAATTACATTTTGATACGCGTAATTTTGCTTAGCAAGAACGGCTAGAGCAATAAGTTTTTTTTGCAAAATCTCCGTTTCTTTCAAAATAAACTTTTTCTCCCGGTTTCTGATTTACCTCTTCCTATTTCTTGCTCACCTCTCTCTCTCCCTCTCCTCTCTCTCTCTCCTCTCCTCTCTCTCCCTCTCCTCTCTCTCTCCTCTCTCTCTCCTCTCTCTCTCCTCTCTTTCCTCTCTCTCTCTCCTCTCTCCCCTCTCTCTCTCTCTCCTCTCCTCTCCTCTCTCTCTCTCGCTCTCGATCTCGCTCTCTCGCATGCCGGACAGAAGATGTGCAAGGGGAGGGGGGGGGGGGGGGGGGGGGTGCGGGCAAGGACAAACAAAAGAAAAACAATTCGTTTACATAAACAGGAAAGAATTCCCATCAAATCCTTAGGCATTAAATGCATCATTTATCTTGTTCGAATCGTAAGAAGTGCCCAATGCTTGAAATACATTCTGTGAATCATGAGAATCTGAGTATTTATTCTTCATAGAAGGACAAACTTAGCCCCCCATGCGTGCACACACACACCACACGCGCGCGCGCGCGCACAAGCACACGCACTCACGCACGCATCACGCACGCACGCACACACGAACATACACACACACACACACACACACACACACACACACACACACACACACACACACACACACAACACACACAACAAAACACACACACACACACACACAATCACAAACACAAACACACACACACACACACACACACACACACACACACACACACACACACACACACACACACACACACGCACACACGCACGCACGCGCGCGCGCGCGCACACACGCACGCACACAAACACACACACTCACGCACGCACACACACATACACTCACGCACGCACACATATACATGCACGCACAAACGCCCGCGCGCACACACACACACACACACACACACACACACACACACACACACACACACACACACACACACACACACACACACACACACACACATACACACGCACGTACGGACACAAACACACACACATACACACACACGCACGCACGCACACACGCACGCGCGCACACACATACACTCACGCACGCACACATGCACACGCACCACACACACACACACACACACACACACACACACACACACACACACACACACACACACACACACACACATACACTCACGCACGCACACACACACACACTCACACACACACACACACACACACACACACACACACACACACACACACACACACACACACACACACACACACATATACTCACAAACACAAACACACACATACACACACACACACACACACACACACACACACACACACACACACACACACACACACACACACACACACACACATGCATCCACGCACGCTCGCACGCACGCACACACGCACGCACACATGCACGTACACAAACACATACACACACATAAACACACACACTCACGCACGCACACACACATACACTCACGCACGCACACATATATCGTGAGTGTGGAGCCGGAATAGCTCAGTTGGTAGAGCGCCGGACTCGTAATCTTGGTGATCTTGGGGTTGCGGTTCGAACCTCCGCCGGGGCGTTTCGGTAGGGGGATTTTTCCCTCGGAGTTAACATTCAATTTGGTTCTGACTCCATTTCCCATACAGTCCTTCGAATAAGACTATAAACCGAGGTTTCGTGTGTGAAAGCACGCATAACATCTTGCACACACGTAAAATCCCATCACCA
>CM031627.1:19521782-19534282 GCA_018398815.1 Conus ventricosus
TCTTGCAGTAAATTGCAACCCCAAAAGCGCCCCGTAATTTTGCTGGAATGGTGCTCATATTTAACCCTTTGGGAATTTATTTGTTTTTTTGTTGGGGAAATATAAAATTAAAAATAATTTTGTATATATATAATATAAATATATATATAATATATATATATAATATATAACATTTGGAGATTACAGATGCGCAAAAAAAGGCCCTTGCGAAAGGGGCCCAACACATCAGCAGCACTCCTAAGTCGCACCCACAATACCTGACAAAAAAAAACAAAACGGGAAAAACAAAAAAAACAACATCAAGAAAAAAAAAAAAAAAAACCCAAAAAAAAAAGAAAATCAAGCACAATGGGGTTTAAACTAAACCCTGTCTGCACGAAATTTTTCCCTTTCTGGATAACGAAAGGGGCAAACTCTGCAACAGCACAATACAACGCAGTCAAAAAAAATAAAATCAACCCAAAAAAGATCTTTTTAAAGGGGAGGCTCCTTTGTTAATACTATACGACCAAAACCAACGTTGAATGTTTTTGAGAAATTTCCCAATTTTTCAGTCCTGATTTTAAATTTCAAACTCTTTTAAAACCTTTTTGGACAGCTTTTCATAAGATTTCCCGGGTCCCCTTTCCCAATTTTAAAAAAGATGTATCACTGAAAAACTGAAAAATTTTAAAATTTCTGGTAAGCCATTTAAAAACCATTTATATCTCGCCCTTTCTTTTTTTTTACAAGCAAGTATTTCCCGCACAAAAAACAAATAAATAGGGTGATTTGGATCCCCTTGGGCCTGCAACCTCTTCTTTTTTGGGAAATTTGTGGGGAAATTTACCCAAAATAAAACAGATAAGCTTTTAGTCTTTGTGAAAAAAATTTCCCTTTTTACGTTTTTCATCTCCAAAACCAAATCTTTTTAATGTTTTTATCCAGTAAAAACCAGCTAATGGATTTCGAAGTTTTTCTCAATCAACAGAGACAAAAAAAACCCGGGGGTAATCGTTTTCACCAAGGTAAAATAATGTCATAAATATTTCTGATGCGTCCCCTATGTATCTTCCCGGGAACAAACCCGGGTCTGGTTTTTTCTTTTAAATGGGTTTAAAAAGTGTGTTTTCTGCTTTGATTTTTTTTTTAAAAAATTTCTAAACACGTAAACACAACCGGAATTTTGGACTAAAATTTAAAATCGGATAATCGGGATGGGGTCGAAAAGGTAAGACGACACATTCGGGCCCTTCCAAAAATTTTTGTAGATAGTGGGATTTAGAAAGGGCAGAATATGTTTAAGTATGATACCAAAATAAGAGGAAAGGACTTTTTCAAACTTTGTTTTTGGGGAATTGCCAGCCCACAAAATTGATCTTTTTAAAAAAGACATTTTCCCTCTAATTTCCCATAAACCACTTAACTTTGGAAAGAAAAATACTGATCGTACACTTTTTAAGAAAAAACCCTTAAAAATTCTTTCAGTAATGACAAAATCACTGTTTTCCCTAATACCACCCTTCAAAATTTTACGGGGGGGGGGGGGCCAAATCCTGAAAATCTTTTCTTGATTTTTTCAGGTGATTTCATATTGCATTGGGAAATAAAATGTTATCGATGTTTCCCCCCATGTAATGAATGGATGGGTTCCAGTTGAATGCTTTTGTGGTTTTTCTTCAGGGAAAAATTTGAATTCTCTCGAATATGTTTTCTCGTGCTTACCTTTTTTGTCCAAATTTTTCGAGACCCATTCGATATGGAGAAGATCAAAACGGGAAAAAGGGGGGAAACAAACGAACCCAAAAAAGACTGCAAACTGAAAAGATAAAAACCCCACACCACACACCCACACACACACCACACACACACACACACACACACCACAACACCACACGCCGCCGCGCCCGCGCGCGCACGCACGCACGCACGCACGCACGCACGCACGCACGCACGCAAGCAAAGCACGCCAGAGAGAAGAGAGAGAGGGGGGGGGGGGGGGGGGGGGGGAAGGGGAGACTTTTATAAGTAAATTTATCAAAAACAAAATGCAATAGGGGCATGTTTTTTAAATTCTTAATCTCTCTCTCCCCGCTCTCCGCTCTTTCTTTCTCTCTCTTCTCTCTCTCTCTCTCTCTCTCTCTCCTTCTCGCTCTCCTCTCATCCTCTTTCTCCCTCTTTTTCCCCTTTTCTCTCTCTTCCCCTCTCTCCTCTCTTTTCTCCTCCCTCTCTCTCCTTTTCTCTGCGAATGTGAAGTTGAAGGGTTTGACATATTTTTACATAAGAAAAACAATTTTAACTTACTAATCCTTCTTTCTTTATATTTAAAAAGTCATTCCCAAAGGAGAAAATGTTTCGATATTAGGGAGTAAAGATCTGTAACGTTCAAAACCTTTTACCCTTTAAAAGTATCTTTTGTTTAGTGCATTTTGGTTTTGGGTTTGGGGGGGGTTTTTTTGGGTTTTTGGTTGTTCCGGTTTGGTTGGTTGGTTTTGGGGTTGGGTGGTTGGTTTGGGTTTGGTTGGGTTTGGGGGATTGGGGGGGGTTGCTTGGTTGCTTGTTTTCTGTTTTTTTTGTTTTTTGGGTGGTTGGTTTTATTGATTTATTGGTTGGGTTTTGTTAGTTGGTTTGGTTGGTTTGGGTGCTTGGTTGGTTTGTTGCTTTGGGTTTCCTGGTTGGTTTTGGTTTTGGTTGGCTGGGTTTGTTATTTCGGGGGTTGGGGGGGTTTGGGTTTGGGCGGTTTGGGTTTCTGGCTTGCTTCTTATTGATTTCGTTGGGTTTGGTTTTCTTGGAAAGTTTTTGTTTTCTTGGGTTTTTTTAGTTGCTTGGGTTTGGGTTTCTTGGTTTTGGTTTTCTTAGGTTTGGGGGTTGGTTTTGTTGGTTTGGGTTTCTTGGGTTGGGTTTTTTGGGTTGGGTTTATTTGTTGTTGGTTTGGGTTTTGGGTGGGTCGGGTTTTTAGTTGGGTTTGGGGGGGTTTTTTTGGGTTTGGTTGCTTTGGGTTTGGGGGGTTGGGGTTTGGGGGGTTGGGGGGGTTTGGGTTTTTTGGGGGTTGGTTGGTTTTGCTGGTTTTTGGGTTTATTTTTGGGTTTTTGGGTTGGGTTTGGGTGATCCCTTTGGGTTTGTTGGGTTTGGTTTATGGGGTTGGTTGGGTTTGGGTTTGGGTGGTTGGTTTTTTTGGGCTGCTGGGTTTATTTAATGGCTGGTTTTATTGGTGGTTGGTTTTTAGTTTGGGCGTTTTTTTTTTGTTGCTTTTTTTTTGTGGTTTTAAAATTTCTTTTTAAATTTTTAATTTTACCTCCATTTTTAAATTGGGTGTGGCCTTATCGCTAACATTATCGTCATCATTAAACTTGGGGATTTTGTCTGTCTGTCCTGTTTTGTCTGTCTTCTTCTGTCGTCTGTCCCGTTTTTTTTTTCTCTCTCTTCTCTCCCCCTCTCTTCCTTCCCTCTCCTCACGTCTCTCTCTCCCTCTCCCTCCTCTCTCTCTCCCCTCTCTCTCCCCTCTGCAAACCGAATCTGGGAATTAGTTTTCATGTTTTACATAAAAAAAGGGGGAAAAAAACAAAAACAAAAAAAAACACTTACGACTCACAAAAGGTGCATGATAACTGTACGGTTATTTAAGGAAAAGTGTTTTCAATGGAAATATAATTTTGGTGGACCCCTGTTTTAATTCATACACTGAACAATATTTTTGTTCGTGCCTTTTGATATGGCTGGCTGTTGGCTTTTTTGTTTGTTTGGGGGTTGGGTTTGGGCGGTTTGGTTTTACTAGTTTTGGGTTTGGGAGGGGGGGGGGGGGGGTTGGGGTGGCTGGGTGGTTGGGTAGTTGGCTAAATGGTTGGGTGGTTGGTTGGTTGGCTGGTTTGGGTTTTAGGGTTGGTTTCTGGCTGGTTTGGGTGGGTTTGGGTTTTTTGGTTGGTTGGTTTGGGTGGGTTGGGTTTTTGGGGGTGTATTTTTTTTTTGTTTTTTTTTTGTTTTTGGTTTTCTGCTTTTTTTTTTTTGATTTTAAAACCTTTCGCATGAGGGGCCGGCCTTACCCTACACCATCGTTTTTCATTATCGTTATTTAAATTTTCAATATCTGGTTTTTCGGGGCCTACATCCGTTTAACTTTCTGTATGTCTGTCGTGTCTGTCTGTCTGTCTCTGTCTCTGGGCTCTGTCTCTGTCCTTCCTCCCCCCCTCTCTCCCTCTCCTTTTCCTCTCCTCTCTCCCTTTCCCCCTTTTCCCTTCCTCTCCCCTCTCTCTCTCTCCCCCCCTCTCTCCACTCTCCCCCCTCTCTCTCTCTCTCCCCCCTCTCCCCTTTTTTTCCCCCCCCACCCTGTGAAGAAAGAAAGTGTTTCAACCACTTCTCTGCTTAAACCCACCGTTTTTGTTGCCCGTCTTTGATTTTTCCGAATTACTTAGGTTTTCAGTGTGCTGCCAGCAAATAAAAATTCATCCTTCTTTTTTTTTTTTTTCTTAAACATGCCATTCCTCTGTTCCCCTCTGTCTCTGTCTCTGTCTGTCTGCCTGTATGTTTGTGTGTCTGTCTCTCCTCTCCCTCCGTCTCTCTGTCTCCCGTCGCTGTCGTTCTGTCCTGTCTTGTTGTCTGCTCTCTCCTGTCTCTCCCCCCTCTCTCCCTTTCTCTCTCTCTCCTCTCCTCCTCTCTCCTCTCTTCCCCTCTCTCTCTCTCTCTCTCTTTTCTCTCCCATGTCTAAAACATCCTTATTGGTCTCCATACTGTTGTGTTCATTCCCGTCTCTCTTCTTCTCTGTTGATTTTTTTTTCTAGATCATAAACCCGGGATGAGGAATGGACCCTAAAAGTGCAAAATTGTGGTTTTCCTATTGTCTTCGTAAAACTTCCTCTCCCCTCTCTCTTCTCTCCTCTCCTCTCTCCTCTCTCTTTTTTCCCTCTCTCTCTCTCTCTCTCTCCACACAAAACCACACACAAACCACACAAACGCACGCACGCACGCACGCACGCACGACCGCACGCACGCCCGCGCGCGGCACGCACGCAACGCACGCACCCGCACGCACGCACGCACGCGTGGGGGCACGCGGGCATCGCTCATTTTTATTGAATCTTGTTCCCCCACCCCCCCCCACCCCCACACATCCCTCACTCCACCCCCCCCCCCCCCCCCCCCGATGTGTGTAAAAAATTTTTTTTATACGGAGGATTTGCCTGAGTGAAAGTTTATTTTCTGCTAAAACTCAAACGGCGTTATAGGGCTTTTTGATAAATTTCTTTGTTCCTGCCCAGCAAGCTTATGACACCAGCCTTTGGGATCGCTTCAAAAGTTTTACTTATTTACTATTTGTTTTTTTATCTGTCTCATTTTCCCCGTTTCCCCTTCTCTCTCTCTCTCCTCTTTCTCTCTCTCTCCTCTTTTTCCCCTCTCTCTCTCTCTCTCTCTCTCTTCTCTTTCTCCCAAACCCTTTCCCTTCGCCTTCGCCTCTAACCCTCACCCGTGGTACCGTTCTTCTGGTGCCGATTATTCCATCCCCCCCCCCCCCCCCATAACAAAAAAGGGGGGGCCGAAAGTATTTTTTTGGTAAGCGCCGGGACCGTAATCTTGGTGACCTGGGGGTTGCGGGTTCGAATCTCCGCCGGGCTTTTTTCGGTACAGGGGGATTTTTTCCGTGGGAGTTAGCATTTTGTTCTGATTTCCTTTTCCCAAAAAAAAAAAGTCTTTAATAGACAAAACCGAGGTTCCGTGGTGAACCACGCAAAAACGCTTCGCACACTTTTAAATCCCATCACCAAATTTTGGGAGGAAGGTCATTTTTGGCCGTTGGGATTTATTAAACGTTAACTAATCATCCTCAATCGACGCGCTCTGACGGTGACAATAATGAAGATGATGATGATGTGACGATGAAAAATGAGATGAATTTATATGAATAAGATCAAAAATTTTTCTACATAAAACCTTCAACCAGTTTTAAAGGGTTCCCCTTTTTTCACACAACCACACACACCACCCCAACACCACACACACACACACACACACACACACACACACCACACAGAGAGAGAGAGAGAGAGAGAGAGGAGAGAGAGAAGAGAGAGAGAGAGAAGAGAGGGGAGAGAAAAGGGGAGAGAGAGACGTTTACACTTTTTATAATTTCTTGAAATCACCAAAAGGTATTTTGACAAGGGGGGGAAAGGTATTAGACACTAACAGTCCCTCTTTTCTTTTTTCATTGCAAAAACATGTAACACGTATCCCCAGTGCATATAAATAACGTTAAAACAACAACAACAACAACACAAAAATTTAAAAATCTCAGGTTTTCGTCACAGCGAAATACCACACAACGTTAAAAAAAAACCCCCAAAAACAACAAGAAAAACAGACGCTGTTAAACAGACTCGACCACCACTAATCCAAATTGATGGCGTGTGACAGTTTACCGAGTCCTCCACATACAATGAAAGCAAACGTTCATTTTATTTATCTCTCAGATGCATTACAAATTTGACCCCTTCATGAAGAGAAGAAAAGAGAAAAGAGAGAGAGAGAGAGAGAGAGGAGAGAGAGAAAGAAAAAGGGGAGACAGGAGGAAGACAACAGACAACAGACAGGGGAGGCAGGGCGGGACAATGGGGGGGGGGCGGGCGGACGGAAAAAAAAACAGAAGAGAGAAGAGAAAAGAAGGAAAGAAAAGAAGAGAGAAGAGAGGAAAAAAAAAAGGGGGGGGGGAAAAGAGAGAGATTGATTCATTATTGACTATTGATCTTTAATACCCAAGGGTTGGAGATTTTAGGCCAAGCCTGTTCTTACAATCTGTCCGCGATCATCATACAACATTTCATCACATATGATTCATACTGACAATTCTACATAGCAGCATAGCAACGTAATTCTACAAGACAAGCGGACTATTCATACATGTACTAAGAGAGAGAGAGAGAGAGAGAGAGAGGAGAGAAAAGAGAGAGAGAGAGAGACAGACAGACAGACAGACAGACAAAACAGACAGACAGACAGACAGAAAGACAGAAAGAGCGAGGAGAGAGAGAGAGAGAGAGAGAGAGAGAGAGAGAGAGAGAGACAGACAGAACAGACAGACAGACAGACAGACAACAGAAAGAGCGAGGGAAGAGAGAGAGAGAGGAGAAGAGAGAGAAGAGAGAGAAGAGAAGAGAGAGAGAGAGAGAGAGAGAGAGAGAGAAGCGTAAATAAGTTTTTGCTTGTATGTGTGCGCGCGCGTGCGCACGGATGTATCTGTGGGTGTGTAAGCTTTGAGCACATAACTGCGCTTATGCGTGTGTACGTATTTAAGGGGATTTTGTGGGAATGCTCACATGCGTAACGAGTGTTTACAACCAGGAAAAAAAAATGTTGATTCAAATGCCTTTAGCGGGGTTGTTTTTTGTTGTTGTTGTCATTTTTGTTGTGTTGTTGTTTGTTGTTGTTGCTCTGCTGCTGCGGGTGCTGGGTGCTGCTGCTGCTGCTGGCGCTGCTGTTATTGTTGTTTTTGTTGTTGCTGTTTTGTTGTTGTTGTTTTCAGTGAACTTGTTTTTAGTTTGTTTGCGTTGTTCATCCTTTTTATATGATGACGCCACACGTAAACTGTTTTTCCTCCCTTTCCCCATTCCCTCCCTCCTCCCTCCCCTTTCCCCAACAGTCTACTCCGCGTCCTCCCCAACAATACAAAACAAGCGAGGAATCAATAAACAGAAGAGGGAAATCGATAAACAGATTCAATAAGTCAGAACTGTGCCTTGCTCGTCACGGCCTTCTTGTGTAAGCGTTCGGTTCAGTTTCCAGTGAATTGTAAAAAGGTACTTGAAATAACTCCGCCAGATCAAATGGACAAACGGGTAACGAGACACACTGACAAAGTTTCGACCTCTTAGGTCTTCTTCAAGCCAGATGCACAACATTGAGGACAACGACAAAAAGAACGCCCACCCCTTCTTGTCCCAATTCGGCCAAGATGGGGCTTTGAGAGAGAGAGAGAGAGAGAGGGGAAGAGAGAAGAGAGAGAGAGAGAGAGAGAGAGAGAGAGGAGAGAGAAGAGAAGAGGAGGAGGACGGGGGACGGACGGACGGTGACAGACAGACGACAACAGAAAAAGAGACAGAGAGATTTCACATCTTCGCCAAATCAGTGATTGTTCGTTTTCATTTTTCTATGGCCTCTATGTCGGGATCTTGCCCAAGAAAGACCTAAGAGGTCAAAACGTTTTGTTTTTTGTCTTGTGATTCTTTGTGTATTGATCTGGGGGATGTTTTTAATTACCCTTAAAATCTGTTTACACCCCCCCCCCCCCCCCCCCCCCCCCCCCCCCCCGCGGTCACCTCTCTTTGCAGTTAACCCTGTTCCCGGGTGGCCTTTTTCCCCTTTCGGGTTTCGGCCCGGGGTTTGTCCTGGGTTAGGATGTCAGGGAAAGTGGTTACTTTTTGGTTTTTGTACCCCACTCTTATAGAACGGGGGTGCTTTACAATGGGGACGAAAAATTGTTGTCCTGTCGCTGTCGTCTGTCTGTCTTCTGTCCGGGGTCAAAGGGGGTTTCCACTCGCCCAGACAAAACTATGGGCCGACTTTTTTCAAAATGTGTAGGTATTTCATTAGGGGTCAGGGATGAGCCCGAGTTTTTTTTTAAACCCAAATACCTTTTCTAACGGCTTTTAAGGGCCCCAAAAACGGTTTTCCTTTTAAAAAACTGGGAAAGACTTCGCAGATTTTTTTATTTTTAGTTTGTTTATTTTAAAAACGGTTTCCCTTGTTGTTGTTTTTTTCAAAATTTTCTAACGCTTTGCTCGGGTTGGGTTTTTTTTTTTTCTTAAGGGGGGGGGGTGGGGGTTGTATTTGGGTCTTGGTTTTATTTGTTCGTTCTTATTTATTTTTCCCAGGGGCAGAGGACAGGGAAAGGGGGACAGGGCACCGAAGGGGAGAGAGAGAGAGAGAAAAAGGAGAGAAGAGAGAGAAGGGGGGGGGAGAGAGAGGAGAGAGAGGGGAAAAAAGAGGAGGAGAGGGAGAGGAGAGAGGAAGGAAGGGGAGAGAGAAAGGGGAGGGAAAAAGGGGGGGAGGGAAAAGAAGAGAAAAAGAACAGAGAAAGGGAGAGAAGAGGGGGGGGGGAAAAAAAGAAAGAGAGAAGGGGGAGAAGAGAAGAAGAAGGGGGGAAGGAGGAGAGAGAAAAGGGGGGAAGGGGGGGGAAAAAAGAGAGAGGGGGAAAGAGGGAAAAAAAAGGGGGGGAGGAGAAAGAGAAAGGGGAGAGAAGAGAAGGGGGGAGGGAAAAGGAAGGGGAAGAGGGGGGAAAAGGGGGGGGGGAAAGGGAAAAGGGAGGAGGGAAGGGGAAGGGGAAAAGGAAAAAAAGAAGGGGAGAGAGAGAGAGAGAGAGAAAAGAGAGAAGAGAGAGGAGGGGGGGAGAAGAAGAGAGGAAAAAAAGAAAGGGGGAAGGGAAGAAGAGGGGAAAAAAGAAGGGGCAAAAAAGGGCGGGGAAAAGGGAAAAAAGGGGGGGAAAAGGGGGAAAAAAAAAAAAAAGGGGGGGGAAAAAAAAAAAAATCACCCCCCACCCCCCCCCCCCCCTTCCCCTTCAAAAATAATCCCTTTTCCTTCCCTTTCCCTTTCCCCCCCTCCCCTTCCCCCCCCCACTCCCCCCCCCCTCCTCCCCTTCCCCCTTTTCCTCCCCCTTTCCCCCCCCCCTCCCTCCCCTTTCCCCCCCCCCTTTCCCTTTTCCCCCCCCCTCCCCCCCTTTCCCTTCCCCTCCCCTTTTTCCCCTCTTCCCTCCCATCTTCCCCTTTTCTCTCCCCCTCTCTCTTTTTCCACTTTCCCCTCTCTCCTCTCTCTCCCCCTTTTCCTCCTTTTCCCTTTTCCCCTCCCTTTTTCCCTCCTCCTTTCCCTTTTCGTTTCCCCCCCCCCCCCCACTCCCCCCCCCGCCTTTCCCCCCCCCCCCCCCCCCCCCCCCCCCCCCACAAAAAACACACACACACAACACCCAAAAAACCACACCAAACCAAACCAAACCCCCCCAAAAAACCCCCCCCAGGGGGTTTAAAGGGGAAAGTCCTTCAACCCATTTTTTCCAGCTAAGAGCCTCTTCCATGGGGAAAAAAAATTGAAAAAAATCTTTAAAAAAAAAACCGCCCCCGAAATCATGTACCTGTGCCCGCGTTTTGGGGATACGGTTCCCACAAACCCCCCGTCTTTTTTCCCCTTTTCCCCAATCTCCCCCCCCAAAAAAAAAGGGGGGCCCCCCCCCCCCCCGCCCCCCCCCACCCCTTTTCCCCCCACCCCATTCCTTCCCCCCCCCCCCCCCCAAAAAAAAACCCCGGGGAAAAAAAAAAAAAAAACACAACAAAAAAAAAAGGAAACAAATAACAAAATAAAAGGGAATAAACCAAGAAAAAAAAAAAACGGAAAAATAAAAGCAAACCCAAAACAAACCAACAGCAAAAAAAGGAAATAAACCAAACAAATAATGGAAAAACAAAAAAAAAAACAACAACAAAATAAAAACAAAAAAAAAACAAAAAACCCAAAAAACAAAAACAAACAAAAAAACAACAAAGCAAAACAAAAAACAAACAAAAAAACCCAAAACAAAAAAACCCCAAAACCCCCAAAAAAAAAACCCCCAAAAAAAACCCAAAACAAACCAAAAACCAAAAAAAACAAAAAACCCCCAAAAACCCCCAAAAAAAAAACCCAAAAAAAACCCCACCCAACCAAAAACACAACCCCCACCCCACAAACAAAAAAAAAAAAAAAAAAACAACAAAAAAAAAAAAAAAAAAAAAACCCCAAACCCAAAAACCCCCAAAAAAACCAAAAAAAACACCCAAAAAAAAAAAAAAAAAAAAAAAAAAAAAAAAAAAAAAAAAAAAAAAAAAAAAACCCACCCAAACCCAAACCCCCCCAAAAACCCCCCCACCCAAAACAAAAAACAAAAAAAAAAAAAAAAAAAAAAAAAAAAAAAACCCAAAAAAACAAAACAAAACAAAAAAAAAAAAACAAAACCCCAAAAAACCCAAACCCCCCCAAAACAAACAACCAAAAAAACAAAAACCCCAAAAAAAAACCCCCCAAAAAAAAACCCCTGATACACAAAGTTGCCCTTTGTACCCCAGATTTGTGGTTCGTTGGCTTGCCAGTCACAAAATAAGGCTGTACACAAAGCATGCCACATTTATTATCGTTGCCAGATAGTTCAGCGACCGTTTGCGACTTCATAAGAGGTGGTGGTAAGTACACAAAGCATGCCATTTATATCTTGGCCAGATAATCAGTGAGGATTGCGACTTCAAAGAGGTGGTGGTAGTACGCAAAGCTTGCCATTTTATATCTTAGCCAGATAACCAGTGAGGTTGGCGACTTCAAAGAGGTGATGGTGGGACACAAAGCTTACCCATTCATATCTTAGCCAGATAATCAGTGAGGTTTGTGACTTCAAAGAGATAATGGTGGTAGTACACAAAGCCTGCCATTGTTTATATCTCGGTTTTGTGATCAGTGTGGTTTGCGACTTCATAGAGTTATTGTTAATACACAAAGCATGCTCCTTTGTAACTCAGGTGACCAGTGTGGTTTACCACTGCATAAATATGACGAATGATGCACAAAGCCTGCCTATCTATTGTCCAGTCAGGTGATCAGTGTAGTTTTACAACTCCATAGAAATGATGATGATGATGATGATGATGATTGGTGATGGTGATGATGATGGTGATGATGATGATGATGATGATGGTGATGATGATGATGGTGATGATGATGATGATAGATGATGATGATGATGATGATGATGATGATAGATGATGATAATGCTACACGAAGGCTGTCCCTTTATTCCTCAGCTAGGTCATCAACTGGCTTGTCCATTCGCAGAAATGATGATGACTTAAGCACAAAGCTTTCTCAGGTATAACAGAATCTGAAACGGTCAAGAGCCTTGCCGAGTTCCAACCGGGGCAAACAGTACTGGGGAATAATGTATAGAAGGCATTTGGCCTGGGGATTTTTTTTTTGGAATGATTTAAACCACATCGGTCCTAAATCTGCAGGTGAAAAAAGAAGAGGGGTCCACGTTTTCATCATGACAGTCCAGTCATCCACACTGAGCCTTTTTCAGGACTGTCAAACTCTCACAAGGAAAAACATAGTCATACCGATAAACAAGTTAGAACGCTGAAACATGAAAAGAAGAACAATTCTGAGAAAGAATTAAACAAGAAAGTGCAGTTCTGCGGTGGTAAGTAAAGCACTGACATCTTCAAGCCTACAACATCAGGCTGTGCTTTTCCTTCGCCTTTAGTCATACACTCCCAGATAAGAAAACCTACAAAAACATAGCTAAAAACCATCGTAATGTCAGAGTAAATTCCGTTTTAAATTTTCACATTCATTTTGCGCCTAACTTGAAGAGATAAGGGATTATTCGTTGTTTTTTTTTTTCATTGTCTTGAATTTTTCTTTGACTTGCCTGAGGAAGACTAAAAAGGTCGAAACGTGTCGTGTTTTGTCTCTCTCTCTCTTTCGTTCGGCGGAGTAATTAATTTTTTTCTCTTTAGCTTCTTTTA
>CM031627.1:19536782-19539282 GCA_018398815.1 Conus ventricosus
TTTTTTAAAATTTAAAACTTGATAGGCATGTTGTTATTGGCATTTTTGTAGGCATTGTTATTGTTATTGTGATGCTATCGTCGTTGTTATTATTATTGTTGTTGTTGTTGTTGTTGTTGTTGTTGTTGTTCTGGTTGTTGTTGTTTTCAGGGTCATGATAACCTTAGATTCTCCTTTCCTCTGTGTGCTCCTACTCCTCCTCCCTCGCCCCCCCCCCCCCCTCCCTCCATCCCTTCCCCCTCTCCATTTTCCCCTTCTTTCTTCATTAATGTGCTTGTGATGATTTACGTTTTGAAAATGCAATAAAGTGTTTATTACAAAAAGAACAACAACAACAAAAGATCCTATGGCCTTTTCTGAAACGATCGTGTGGGGGGTACTCTTGATGGAAGGAGAAGGAAAGAAAGACACCCCCCCCCCCCCTCAAAAAGAAAAAAAGTGGGGGGGGGGGGGGGAGAGAAAAAGAAAAAGAACAGAAAGAAAAAAGTAAACACGGATTGGCACCATTGCAGAAAGGACAACCAAACCATTTGCAGAGAAGAAGAAAGCCTTGCCACACGACCAATAGCACTGCAGGAACCTTCTAACACATATTTTATTGTAGAACTCCAGTGATTTCCAGGGAATGAATGGGGAAAAAAAAAAAACAGCTGTGATCATTAGCTGTTTTTCTATGGTAGCATAGCTGTGTCTACAGGCGATAACAGTTGCAGACTAGCTACAAATAATGACTGTTTTCCTCGAGAAAATGGGAGCAGCAGTTGTGAAATCAATGGATAGCAACGATGATGACAACTTTCTCCGAGAAAATAAGATACGTAGTTGTGATATCTCTCAATAACAACGATAATGACTGGCTTTCCTCGAGAAAATATGAAAAACGGTTGTGCTGTTTCGGGGTAATTCCGATGATGACTGTTTTCCGTGACAACAACGATGTTGACTGCTTTCCTTGAGAAAATACGAAAAACGGTCGTAATATTTCGGGATAACAACGACGATGACTACTTTTCCCGAGAAAATAGGAAAAAACGATTGTGATATTTCGGGATAATTACGATGATGACTGCTTTCCTCGAGAAAATATGGAAAACAGTTGTGACCTTTCGGAATAATTACGGTGATGACTGTTTACCTCAAGAAAATATGAAAATAAGTTGCAATATATTGAGATAATTACAATAATGACTGCTGTCTTCGAAAAAATAGGAGAATCAGTTGTGATATTCCGGGATAGTAACAATAATGACTGTTTTGCTTGAAAAAAAAATAGAGCAAATAACACTTGTCATCTTTTAGGATAATTACGACAATGACTTCCTCGAGATAAGAGGGAACACACTTGTGATCTTTAAGAAACAAAAAATTCAGAAAAAACAACAGATATTCTTCTGGAGGAAACATTTTCGATCTTCAAGTGAAGAAGCCCAAGGCTGTTTTTTGTTGTTGTTGTTTGTTTGTTTGTTGTTGTTTTCTCGTACTAGTGGTTTTCTCTCAGGATAAGTACTATCTTCCAGTGTCAGCACAATGTTACACATTTCTCCCTGAGAAAAGCAGCTTCCATTGGCTTATGACGCTAGTAAGCTAGCATACTTTCCCATTTACTCAATGTTTTCTTGAAAAAAAGGTCTCTGTGTCTCTGTCTCTGTCTCTGTCTCTCTCTGTCTGTCTGTCCGTCTGTCTCTTTCCCTCTGTCTGTCTGTCTGTCTGTCTGTCTCTCTCTCTCTCTTTCTCTCTCTCTCTCTCTCTCTCTCTCTCTCTCTCTCTCTCTCTCTCCTCTCTCTCTCTCTCTCTGTCACACAACGCGCGCACACACACACACACACACACACACACACACACACACACACACACACACACACACTCTCTCTCTCTCTCTCTCTCTCTCTCTCTCTTACACACGCACACGCACACGCACACACACACACACGCACACACACACGCGCGCACGCACACACACACACACACACACACACACACACACACACACACACCCCACACACACACAGAGAGAGAGAGAGAGAGAGAGAGAGAGAGAGAGAGAGAGAGAGAGAGAGAGAGAGAGGAGAGAGAGAGAGAGAGAGAGAGAGAGAGAGAAAAGAAACAGTTCCGATCCTCAGGTGGCCCTCAGACATAAAGGCTGTGATACTATAGGGACAGCGACAAAAAAAATAGCCGATATTCCTAAAACCTGCTGGTTCTCCTTTTCTTCGAGAAACCCAGGGTAAAAACAGATATCATCGACTAGTGACGCGAATATGCTTCCGTACAAGAGAACGCATTGAATGCGCGTGGTTTCTGTCGAATTTCTTCTCCCTCCCTGCGTGACGCTCATCATCAGCTCAGCTGTGACAGTTATGTCCACTCTTTCCTGTCCAACGAAGATGTAGAGCTCCGCTAATTCAGCAATAATCTTACACTGATCACGGTCCAACTAATGGCTTCTCAGAACGTCCAGCGAAAACGGGGAGGGGGAAGAGATATAAGCACCCAGCGAGAA
>CM031627.1:19544282-19549282 GCA_018398815.1 Conus ventricosus
GTGTGTGTGTGTGTGTGTGTGTGTGTGTGTGTGTTGTGTGTGTGTGTGTGTGTGTGTGTGTGTGTGTGTGTGCGTGCGTGCATGCGCGCGTGTGTGTGTGTGTGTGTGTGTGTGTGTGTGTGTGTGTGTGTGTGTGTGTGTGTGTGTGTGTGTGTGTGTGTGGAGGGGGTGAGCGGGAAAAGCCACAGAGAGAGATAGAGGAGAGAGAGAGAGAGGAGGAGGGTGAGAGAGAGGAGATGAGGGGAGGGGGAGAGGAGAGGAGAGAGAGAAAAGAGAGAGAGAGAGAGAGAGAGAGAGGAGGGGGAGAGAGGAGGGGAGTGAGAGAGAGAGAAAAAGGGGGAAACGGAAGTTTATTCATGTATAGGCCATTGCCCCTCATGAAGGGGTACTTTAACTTCTATACACAATGCATAATTAACAACATATTTAGTATTAATCAAGAAACCAGAACAGAGGCAACTTGAATGCTTTGTAAAGATAAATGGACAGTTGTTTCACAGTTTGTTTATGCTCTGTTGCCAAAAGCAATGCAAGTCTAAATTTATTTGGATCTGCATAAAATTTACTAGGTATTACTGTGTTTTTAAGTCACTCAAAACAGGACCCCTAAGACAAATGAACATAAATCTTCTTTTTCATTTTGCAAAGCGGACATTTTAAGTCAGCATTACTATGTGTTTTGTAACGTAACGATGTTGCGCTATTTCAGAGTTTGCCAAATCGAAATCTCTTTAAATACATCCCTTAAATGCCTATTCTAAATTCATCAGTAAATAAATTTTTACCTCAGGCACCTTGGAAAACGTTCTGTAAACATTAAACCTTTCACTATCACTAATTTGAGAGTCCCACTCTTGCCATTACATAAAATTTAACCGTTCTCTGAAAACTTGCAGAAATCTGTCTATCCCCTCAACCCCTTTGGGTTTTAAGCCATACATACCCAAAAACCAAACAAATATAGTTTACAACGAACATTTGTAACCCAATTTTTCTTTCCTCGTTTATCTAAATCATACAACATTTTGTAAGCTTTTTGGGGTAGCCTGGGATTCCTCCATCTTGTCAATTTTAACCAAAATTTTTACACATTTTTACAGCTGAATTAATATATATAGGGTATCTATTTGTCTCTCCGTAAACAAAGTCATTAGGAGTTCGCATCTCTACGCCTAAAAAATCTTTTGAGAGCAAATAAAGTGAACCTTTTACATTCAGATGCCGCATTATCAAGTCCCCATAGCTCTGCGCCGTACTGAACAATCGGCTGAATTTGTGAATCGAAAATCTTCAAAAGGACGGTCAACGAGTTATTTTTAAACTTATATAACTTTTGTGAAAGCACAGTAAAGCTTTTTTAGCTCTATACTTAAATTACGACATGCCAAAACAAACTCAATCTTTTTGAAAAACAAATTCCTAGGTATTTGTATACTTAAAAACAGGCATCACAGCTCCTGCTTTACATCCATCTTTCTCTAGCCCCAAAATTTACCCCCCTTTTCTGAACAAAAATAATATTACTTTTATCCATTATTTACCTTTAGCTGGAGAGCTGAAGCTGCTTTATACAGATTTTCAACTGTGTTTGAAACCAATAACAGTTTCAGACAGCAACACAACATCATCAGCCAAAAGAAAATAAAACAGTTCAAAATAGTTGATGAAAAAATAGCCCCGTGTTTCCCTTCCTAATAACTTCTAATGCTAATTCGTTTATAAACAAGGAAAAAAAAAACGGGACTGCACACATCCCCTTGTTTCACTCCACGTGTGCAGTTAATGTAATCTGTAAGCATGGAACCACATTTAATTCTGGTTTTAACATTAGTATTCATACTGTGAATACAACGAACATTTTGCCTTTTATGCCATTTCTCAAGAGTATAGGCCATAATGGTGTCGGGTTAATGGAATAAAAAGCTTTCTCAAAATCGATGAAGGCTACATCAATTTGCGGTTTAAACAAAATTGCTTCTGGACCAATGACAAAACGTAAACATATGATCAACAGTAGAATAGCCCCTTTTGAACCCTGCCTGATTCACCTGTCAAATTATATTCTGTAACCTTCTTGAGTTGCTATTTTGATTGTATATAGATTTTACTGCTTGTATCACATAAATATATACCCCTATAATTACCTGGATTATCTGCGTCTCCCTTTTTAAACAAAGGAATTACAATGGAGTTTGTCCAATTATCTGGGAAAACGCCTTTATGGGAACACACATTAAACAATTTTACGAAAAAATCAAAAAACTCGATCCCCACCATATTTCAACATTTCTCTTTAATTTCTCTGGGCCTGCAGATTTACCGTTCTTTACCTTTCTAACAGCAAGAAACACTTCTTCTTTTGTTTATCGGACGGTTCATCGTGCTAAAGTTTCTCAACATTATAATTTGTTTCAAAGTCTCATTAGCTTCGTTATTACACTCTCTAGCTACTTCCACTTCAAGTAAACCTTTAAAATGGTAAACCAATCATCAACTGTTAAATTATTATGTACTTGTTTTCTTTTACTGGACATTTTATGTACATTCTCCCAAATTCTTTTTGATTATTTACTGAAGAAACAAGCCTTTCCAATATTAAATCATTATACTGTTTTTCTTTTTTTGTTATTAGGTGTTTTTGCTCTCGTCTTGCTATGCAATATGCTCACTGTCAGTTTTCTCTTTTGATTTTCTAAAATGTTAAGCAGTTGTTTTGCTTTCTTCTTGCTTGACTTACATTCTCCATCAAACCAGTCACCACTTTTATGATATTTTGTCAAGTTGATTTTCTTTTTCATACATTGGCCTTGTTTTTTGATGCACTCATTAAAAGACATCAGAGCACCGTTGTAATCAAATCAATCAGGTAATGGCCCCATCGAGTTCCCGATAATATTTCGTCAGAGAACATTTTCTGAAAATATATAGTTCCTAATCATTATCCCACCCCAAACTTTTCAATAAACTGATCATCGGTAATGGTATGCCCCCCTTTTAACATTTCTTTTCAATTTTTAAATTTTAAATGCAGTTCAACTGGCAAAGGGTCAGACTCTATTCTCTCCGACACTAACAATTTACACGGGCGGACAACAATAAAAAACAGTCTCTTGACAACAGAAAGTAGTCATTGCGCTGTTTCCCGACTCAGATATGTAAGTATAATTTCCATTATATCCCCATTGCACACTCCGTTTAGAATACACAGACTAAAAGTTGTGCACATATTCAATAAATTTTTTTCCCCTATTTATTAAGTACATTGTCAGCCGAATTCCTTATGATGCTAGCCAGATCGAATGATCATGAAGAAAGTTACAACTTACATCATTGAAGTCTATAATATCAGGAAAAATGTTAGAAGTTCTACTGTTAAGATCGCCCGTTAGAATCCAAAACACATCATCTAACTTTAACATGCAATCAAAAAGACATTGTTTTAAGTTATCAAAACCCATTGTCAACATCAAAATGATTATAATAAGGTGATCCTTTAGGTGGGATATACGTTTCATTCATACATAATGTTCTCTTCAAGGTCAAACACACTCTTATCAAACGAACAGAAGAACGTTGGGATGGTCTGTCTTAATTTCCCGAATATTTAAAATATAAAAATCATTTTTAATTAGGGAGACAATTCCAACCTGATCTTCTTCCTTGCTTTGTAAATTAATAGTGGTTTTTTAAAAAACAGTTTTTAACCAGGAAGTGAGGTGTTGGGGACATTCAACAACGTCTCAACAAGACATATGAAGTCAATTTTAACAAAAAGACATGAATTCCTTGCTACTTAGCTTGGTAAAAGTCCATTAACATTCCCAAAGCAGAAATGAACATGTCTCGAATTATTTGATTCACCATAATCACACATGCTTTCATACATACTATGCTTATGTTTGTACACCAAATCATGTCTTTTTCGTTTGAGTACAAGAAGTTACATCACAATAACGAACCCCCACTTTGTCATCATTTGATTCTTTTGAAATGACCCCCCCACCAAAACTGTCACTGACAGTGTCACAGCCATTCAGTTCTGGGAAAGCCTCCTTTTGAGATAACCCCCCCCAAAACTGTCATTGACAGTGTCACGCCATTCAGTTCACAAAGTAATGAAGTGTGGCAGATACCTTCACATGCATTCTGTTTTGTTATGGGACAAAATCACTTTCGTTCACTTCCGGGTACATCAGAATTTTTTATACAGCCAGAATTTTCATTAATGAGAACATTCAACTTGTCAATTTCCACGATCATTCAAATAAATCCCTTCCTGTTATTTACATGTGTCCCCCCTCCCCGCCCCTACACACTCTGTCTTTTCAATGCCACAAGTTCACTTCTCACTGCACACACATACCCTCTTCTGCTCCGAACCACCCGTCGCCCCGCACAACTTTCACGTGCGTGCCTCAAAGATGTGACCGGTGTAAAACCGGTGTTGAACTGGGCTGGCCACCCCCCTATTCACTGGTCCTAAGGTTTCTCCCTCACCAAGGTAATTTCTTCCTACCATCGATCAGGGATGGTCGTACACCCAAAATGGCACGTTTCCTTCTTCCCTGGCCCTTTTTCAAATGAGGGACGTCTTTTTCTTATTCCCTTATCGCAGGGAGAAGTCCTCCCCACAAAACATTAGTCCCCCTTTTGTTTACTCCTGGCTTTAAGAATTTTTCTCCTTATCCTTTAAGAAAGTGCAGCATGCGTTGACAGGTGCGTTCGGCTTGCTGCTCAGGCGGTGCACCCTGTCGAAGTGGACATCAGCAGCCAGTTCCAGCTGGTCCGTCATCAGCTCTCGGACCGAAGCCTCACACTCCTCCTGCGTCTCGTTTTGCCTGCGGTTTAAGACCGTGAAAGATCAAATTTTTTCCGTTGGAACGCCCCTTTTAGATCGTCTGTCTTCCTTTCAGCATCCCGGATCCTC
Source organism: Conus ventricosus (assembly GCA_018398815.1). NCBI lineage: Eukaryota > Metazoa > Mollusca > Gastropoda > Neogastropoda > Conidae > Conus > Conus ventricosus. Next base: position 19,549,210 of record CM031627.1, read on the forward strand.
TTCTTTAGCTCGTCATTTTCACAGCGAGGTCATTCACTTCTTGCCTCAACGTGTGAACCTCCCCCTGTAGTCC